>CM062808.1:170294492-170656705 GCA_031772625.1 Pinus tabuliformis
TTTGCAACAGAAGGTCTCAATCAGCTGATATTGGCTGGGAAGAGAAGAGGAGACTTAAAATGTATCGAAGTTGCCATAAATTTGTATATCACTCACTTGTTGTTTGTCAATGATATACTATTATTCATTGATGGAAGTAGAAGTGATATTCAACATATAAAAGAAACACTCGATATGTTCCTAGCAGCAACGGGTGTTGGAAATAATACTGAAAGGGGGAGGGGTGAATCAACATTATTAAGTCACTTATTTTCTTTTTCAAACCCAGATCATATACGCTACTTAAGTTAGATAAAACCGCGTATATACACAACTACAGAGAAGGAAACCCGTGTATGCAATGCAGAGTTATAATTTAATTTATCTTACTGATTTTAATCATTAATCTGTGTATCAGGATCAAATGAACAGTAACTAGAAACAGTAAAACAGATCTGAGACAATCACACACACAAGAACACAAGATATAAGGTGGAAACCCAATGTGGGTGAAAACCACCTGCTGCAATTTGTCTCTATCTTATTTTAATTAGAAACTTCTTTTTACAATGTATTGGTGCAGTCCTTTACCAGTACGCAGGCTGCAACTTGCAGAGAGCTACAACCCTCTCTCGTTCTCCAGCTTCTCCTGGAAGGGAGCTACAACCCCCTTAGCTCTTGTACTAGCCAAGATACTAGTACGTAGGTGCTACCCTATTGAAGGCTACAACCTTCTCTTTCTTCTAGGGACCACATTTCATAAATTTTCAGACTTGATCCATGAACATTAATCAATCATCAAGTGTTTCTGCATCAAACAATCTCCTTTTCACCAATTAGCACTGAATCAAGTAAACACTTCTCTGACGACTGTACCCAGAACATTGTAACAGTAACTACATACCAAATTCTAAACCTAGAACACTGCAACAATAAACAGAAGAAGCTAGATCACAACTCAAAAGATATACGCTACTTCAACAGCCTGAAACCTGCGTGCATATGCTTCTGTGTTTGGAACAACCTGCGTATACGCTGTTTACATTCACTGAACCAGCGTGTATACACACCTTTGCTTCACTGAACTTGCGTACAAATCTATAAAGGATAATTCACTCTTTCAAATATTCAGATACTAATTAACCCAGATTATCAGATTTAGATCAAGTATGCGCCACATATAACAGATCAAAATCATACAAAGATACTATCATTCAAGCCTTAAGATTATGACCCATCAATAGAACTTATCCTTCTCTTTGCGCTAAGGTTCCTCCTTAATTCAGATCCAGATCTGCACCATATCCTCAATCACCAATATTTCAGATCTAACACATATTAGATATTCAATTAATTCAGATGATCCTTTGCCAAATGATCTCCTTCCTCTTTTATAGTCTTAGGACTTCCACAATGCCACGGTCCAAAACCATAATAAAACAATACCATGGACCTAATACTTGGGATCAACACTTTTGACGAGATACCATGGTCCAAAACCATATGTTCAAATACCAAGGACTAACTACCACGGACCAAAAGTATGTTCTCCAACATATAGGCGCTTTTCCTTGCATGAAAGTGCGTGTATACGCATACGTGCCTTTGTAACGACTAACCCGCGTGTATACGCGTCTTAGTCTAGATTAACCTGCGTATATGTTTTTTCCTTCATTCTGAAATCCTGAACTGAGATCTGTCACCAGATAGAGTTTCCATCAAAGACAACACCTGTGCCATAGCTCCAAACTTGTGTCATAATGTCAACAATCTCCCCCTTTGGACTTGATGGCTACCGAAGATCCTCAAAGTCATTCTCCCCCTTTATCATTAAGGGCAAAGGGTTGTGCTCCCCCAGAGTACATGCTGAATTATATACCCTGCGTGCTGACCATGCTCCCCTTGACTGTAGGCAAGGTCTGCAAAAAGATGTTCTTCAAGAAGAACGATGGATTATACATCATAAAAGACCTTCCTATCACCAAAATACTCAATACAAACATCCATCACCCAACCAAGTGGGGATCATCCACCCAACCAAATGGGGATACATCAGAAATTTACATATGACAACCAAATACATTACATCTTTATCCCATGCATAGTGGGGAAACCAAAATAGGTCATTACATGACCTTGACACCATAAAAGAGATACATGGCATAGAGATGAAATATCTAGAGCAAGACTTATGAAAGTCACCAGTAACTGATAGCAGCAGCATGTGTCAATCACCATTCAGATCAACAACCATGATTTCCTTCTATTCTCCCTCTACATTTGTTCCATTTGAAACCAACAACAGCTGTGAACTAGAATGAAAGGCTTCTAAGATAATGCCAACAATGCATCATTAGAAGTTTATCTGCTCCCCCTGAACCTGTGCCAGATGGTCTCTGTCAGACCCATATCAGACTATCTTCAACCAGAGCCTGTCTCTATTGATATCCATCAAGCCTCCATATACGCGACAGTCTCTGCACAAACCGGCGTATGTACGCGGATCCTCCTCAAGCACTTTCTCTAAAACAGACAAGTTTAAACAGCAAGACGATGTATCAACTACTCCTAGCTTCTGTCTGAGGTATTCAAATGTCTCCTTGGGCAGTGGTTTGGTGAGTATACCAGCAACTTGTTCCTTAGAGGGAACGTATTCCAACTTGACCTTTTGTTCCAACACTTGTTCCCAGAGAAAGTGATACTTGATTGGTATGTGCTTGGTCTTTGAATGCATGACTGGGTTCTTTGGAATGCTGATTGCACTTGTATTATCAAATAAGATGGAGATAGGTGGTGTACAAGTGATTTGAAAATCCTGCAAGGTTTGCATCATCCAAAGGAGTTGAGTGCAGCAAGATGCAACAGCCACATATTCCGCTTCAGCTGTAGATAAAGCAATCGAACTCTGTTTCTTTCTGAACCAAGATACTAATCTGGAACCCATAAAGAATGCTCCACCACTTGTGCTCTTTCTGTCATCCACACTTCCAACCCAATCTGCGTCTGTATAAGCATGTAGAGTGAGATCTATATCTCTAGGATACCATAAGCCATAGTTTTGAGTTCCTTGAAGATACTTGAAAATTCTCTTTACTACCCGAAGATGGGTTTCCTTAGGATTTGCCTAAAATCTTCCAACTATTCCCACTGCATGCATGATGTCTGGTCGAGTACCTGTCAAATAAAGAAGACTTCCAATCATGGATCTACAGGTTGGTTGATGCACTGCTGCCGATTCATCATTTGCACTGAGGCTGCATCCTGTAACCATATTTCTTCAAGATATGCTTGAGATACTTGGTTTGAGACAAAAAGATACACCTTCATTTTGTTGGATTTGCAATCCAAGAAAATATGTCAGTTCTCCAAGCAAAGACATTTCGAATTCTTTCTCCATCACCAAGGCAAATCTTTGACTCATAGATTCTTCATTGCTGCCAAAGATAATATCATCTACATACACAACAAGTATTAGCAATTTGCCATTTTCAATTTTTATATAAATATTTCTATCTGCTGATCCTTTTGAAAAACCTTGTTGATCAAGATATTTGTCCAAATGGTAGTACCAAGCCCTTGGAGCCTGTTTAAGACCATAGAGTGCCTTTTTTAGTCTGCATACAATATTTGGATCATTCCCAAGAATGAAACCATCTGGTTGCTCAATGTACACTTCTTCTTCTAAGTCTCCATTCAGAAAGGCTGATTTCACGTCCATTTGAAATACTTTGAACTTCTGAAAGCTTGAGAGAGCAAGGAACATTCGGATGGCCTCAAGTCTAGCAATGGGAGCAAAAGTTTCTTCAAAGTTTATTCCTTCTTGTTGAGCATACCCTTTACAAACAAGTCTGGCCTTGTTTCTAATCACTTCCCCATTTTCATTCAACTTGTTTTTAAAGATCCATTTTGTCCCTATGACATTCTTATCTTTTGGTCTATGAACTAACTTCTAAGTGTTATTATTTTCGATCTGCTCAAGTTCTTCATCCATTGTCTTGACCCAACATTCATCTTTGCATGCCTCTTTTACATTTTGTGGTTCAGTGGAGGAGAGCAATGCCAAATAGCTTGAGGCTTCTGCAATTGTTCTTCTTGTTTGTATACCTGCCTCTTTCTGCCCCAAAATTTGAGATTCTGGATGATTCTTTTGAACGCACTTGGATGGAGTCTTCTCTTCTATCCTTACCTGTTCCTCTGGTGCCTCTTGAGGTTCTTCTTCATCATCAGTCTGATTTGAAGGGTGGTCTTCATCCTCTTCGATATTTTCATAATTTACTTTCCTAGGAATGTTTCCTTCTTCATCAATCACTACATCAATGCTGTCAACAATTCTTCCAAGTCTTTTATTGTAACACTTATATGCTTTGCTGTGGGGAAAATAACCAAAGAGAATGCCTTCATCTGCTCTAGGTTCAAACTTGCCAAGATGTTATTCATTATTCTTAATATAGCATTTGCTTCCAAAAATTTTGAAATGTTTTACCGAAGGAGTCTCACCATACCAGAGCTCATGAGGAGTTTGAGTGATGTTCACTCTGACATTTGTTTTGTTGAGAATAACAACCGCAGCAAATGCAACTTCACCCCAGAAGGTTGCGTGAGTTCCAAACTCACCAAGCATAGCACGAGCCATTTGTTGAACCGTTCTATTCATCCTTTCCACTACTCCATTTTGCTGAGGAGTCCTAGCTGTAGAGAATTCCCTTCTTATTCCATGTTCTTCACAAAAATCGAAAAATTCAATTGAGGTAAACTCCCCACCTCTATCAGACCTGAGGCACTTAATTTTGTGATTTGATTCGTTTTCAACCAAGGCTTCGAAAGATTTGATTTTTTCGAAGGCTTGGTCTTTTTGCTTCATAAGTCCTATCCAAACCATCCTGGAGAAGTCATTAATGAATAATATAAAGTATTCTTCTCCTCGAGGTGACCTTTTCCTAGATGGACCACATACATTTGTATGGACTAGTTCAAGAGGCCTGCTAGCTGATCCTTCCTTCTCAGGGAAGTTAGTTCTAGTTTTCTTACCACACTGACATGATTTGCATATTGTATTGTCTGGAATTCTGATGTCTGGAAGACCACGAACTGCTTGGTATTTTCATGCTTTCCTTATCTGTGAAAAGCTTAGATGCCCCAACCTCCGGTGCCATAACCAGTGTTCATCATTCTTGCTCAAATAACATTGTTTTTGTCCTTCTTCAAATATGTATAAATTATTTGGAGTTCTTATGCCTTTGATCACTATTTTTCCTGTATCAAGATCATGAACACTACATCCATTTGATCGAAATATTACCTCAGTTCCTTGATCGCACATGTGACTAACACTCAGTAGATTATGCTTGAAGCCATCAACATACAAAACATTTCCAGCTTTGACTTTTTCTTTCAACTGAACAATGCCTTTTCCTTTTATGACTACAGGGGTATCATTTCCCAAGAAACTTTCTTTCCTTTTTCTAAAGCACTATATGATTGAAGTTTTTCTTTATCACCTGTCATATGGTTCGAACATCCACTGTCGATGTACCATTGATTTTCCTGTCCTTCTGCATATAAAGCTATCCCACATCTTTCTGGTTGCAGTTCCTTCATTCTCCATGTTCTGGCACTTGAGTTTTGTTCCTTCTAAGTTGTCTTCCAAAACCTGCTCCTGCATTCAGAATCTTCATGACCGAAGTTATTACAAATAGAACATTCAATTTCATTTTCAAGGGCGGAAAAGTTGTTATAGGTTCTTTTCATGATTCCAGTCATATTTCTTTGTTTTTGAGCTTCTCTAGTCATGATTGCCTTATAGGCAACAGATTCAGCTGCTTTGTGGCCAAAGTTATGGCAAGATAAACATTGGCCATTGAAGAAACTCCTGCGATTATCAAATCGACCAGCCAAATGATTGTATTTTCTATTGTCATCCATTCTTGAGGCAAAGTGAGAAGATTTTACCTATGACTAGTTGTAGCTTTTGTTCATCCTTAAGGTGGATTGCCCCCGATTTACCTGTTAGTCTTTGTTTATTCTTGATGTAAATCATCCCTGTTTTACCTGGTGATCTCCATTGGGCTTTTGCTCATTCGTCCTTGCTGCATCAAGATAACTTTTGAGGTGGATGGTTTCTGCACTTGAGATGATTCTTCATTATGTCCTAGACCTGTCTTGACTAGTGGGGAACACTGCACATTGATAATCTCATCTAGATTTTCATATCCTTTAACAAATCTAAGATTAAGAGCTTTAGTTTTCTCAATCTCTTTTGTAAGACCCACAATTTCACATTCCAATTTTTCATGATGTTTTTCCCTTTCAGCCAGTTGACATTGCAGAGAATCAATAATCACATTTTTCTCTTCTAAACAAATTTTGAGTTTAGAAATCTCTTCATAAAGACCTTCTTCATCTATAGCATCCATGTAATCATCATCTTCAAAAGCCATTAAAAGTTTATAATTATTACCTCGTTCATCTTCGTCACTATTTGATAGTCCATCACTGTCTTCATGAGTGTAGTAACTTTTTTTAGTTACATTCTGTTTCTTGTTCCATCTAACAGGTTCCTTCCCTTTGTCAATCTTATCCTTATGAGGACACTTGGCAGCATAGTGACTGACTCTTCCATAAGCAAAGCATTTGAAAGGTAACTTACCTTGGAATCTTCCAGCACCCCGTTGAAATTTCTTGACAAAATTTGATTCTTCTTCTTCTTCTGACACGTGTCCTGACTCATAGTAGTCTCCTTTGCTTGAAGCCTTGAAGGCAACTTCTCTCCTGTCTGATGGTCCTCCTTTCCTCATTTCATAAGCAGTTAGAATCCCGTGCAGCTGTGACATGGTAAGGTTTCGTAGATTCTCTTTTTCTTCTATTGCAGAAACTTTAGATTCAAACCTAGGGGAAAAATATCTTAGAACTTTTTCAACCACAACAGCCTCTTTTATTTCTTCACCCAAGTTTTTCATACAATTAACAATCTCATCTACATGAAGGAACTAGTTAACCACACTTTGATCATTCTGCATTTTGAGATTTTCATACTGAATTCTGAGGGTTTGAAGTTTTGCTCGTTTTACCTGTTCATCTCCTTCATAGCTCAGAACAATCTTGTCCCATATTTCTTTTGCGGATTTATACTGCATAACCTTGACGAATTTTGATTGAGATAGACATCCTAATAGGGTATTGACTACCTTTGCATTTGTTTCATATTTCTTCTTCTCAGTTGGATTTGTAGGAGTTGTTGATGGAAAAGAGTACCCTGTATCTATGATATCCCAGACTTCTGTACTAAGAGATTGAAGATAGGTAGTAACTCTTACCTTCCAATATATGAAGTTTTTCCCATCAAAAATTGGTGGCCTGATAGATGCTTCTCTCTCGTAGTTGCTCATGATGATGGATCTTCCTCCAAGCGATCAAGCTTCTTCAGAAGGACCTGCTCTGATACCAATTGTTGGAAATAATACTGAGAGGGGGGGGGGGTGAATCAGTATTATTAAGTCACTTATTTTCTTTTTCAAACCCAGATCATATACGCTACTTAAGTTAGATAAAACACGTATATACGCAACTACAGAGAAGGAAACCCGCGTATGCAATGTAGACTTATAATTTAATTTGTCTTACTGATGTTAATCATTAATCTGTGTATCATGATCAAATGAACAGTAACCAGAAACAGTAAAATCGATTTGAAGACAATCACACACACAAGAACACAAGATATAAGGTGGAAACCCAATGTGGGTGAAAACCACCTGCTGCAATTTGTCTCTATCTTCTTTTAATTAGAAACTTATTTTTACAATGTACTGGTGCAGTCCTTTATCAGTACGTAGACTGCAACATGCAGAGAGCTACAACCCTCTCTCGTTCTCCAGCTTCTCCTGGAAGGGAGCTACAACCCCCTTAGCTCTTGTACTAGCCAAGATACTAGTACGTAGGTGCTGGCCTACTGAAGGCTACAACCTTCTCTTTCTTCTAGGGACCACGTTTCATAAATTTTCAGACTGGATCCATGAACATTAATCAATCATCAAGTATTTCTGCATCAAACAATCTCCTTTTCACCAATTAGCACTGAATCAAGTAAACACTTCACTGACGGTTGTACCCAGAACATTGTAACAGTAACTACATACCAAATTCTGAACCCAGAACACTGCAATAATAAACAGAAGCAGCTAGATCACAACTCAAAAGAGATATGCTACTTCAACAACCTAAAACCTGCATGCATACGCTTCTGTGTTTGGAACAACCTGCGTATACGCTGTTTGCATTCACTGAACCAGCGTGTATACCCACCTTTGCTTCATTGAACCTGCGTACAGATCTATAAAGGATAATTCACTCTTTCAAATATTCAGATACTAATTAACCTAGATTATCAGATTTATAGATCAAGTATGCACCACATATAACAGATCAAAATCATACAAAGATACTATCATTCAAGCCTTAAGATTATGACCCATCAATAGAACTTATCCTTCTCTTTGCGCTAAGGTTCCTCCTTCATTCAGATCCAGATCTGCACCATAACCTCAATCACCAATATTTCAGATCTAACACATATTAGATATTCAATTAATTCAGATGATCCTTTGCCAAATGATCTCCTTCCTCTTTTATAGTCTTAGGCCTTCCACAATACCACGGTCCAAAACCATAATAAAACAATACCATGGACCCAATACTTGGTATTGACACTTCTGACGAGATACCATGGTCCAAAACCATAGGTTCAAATACCAAGGACTAACTACCACGGACCAAAAGTAAGTTCTCCAACATATACGCGCTTTTCCTTGCATGAAAGTGCGTGTATATGCATACGCGCCTTTGTAATGAATAACCCGCGTGTATATGTGTCTTAGTCTAGATGAACCTACGTATACGTCTTTTCCTTCATTCTGAAAGCCTGAACTGAGATCTGTCACCAGATAGAGTTGCCATCAAGGACAAAACCTATGCCATAGCTCCAAACCTGTGCAATAATGCCAACAACGGGTATGTATATAAATCCCCAAAAATCTTCCCTGATTTTGGAAGGTCTCTAATGGATGGAAACTACTAGGGTTACTTTGGCCCTCCCTTTGGAAGCTAAGTCGATGAAGGATAGTTTCAAGTACCTTGGGTTCCATTTAAGACTAGACTCTTATAGGAAAAAAGACCGGTATTGGCTCCTAGAAAAGATCGAAAGCCGTATAAAACATTGGAGCTATATATGGTTATTGAGAATGGGAAGATTGGTTTTGATAAAATCGATCCTCATTGCAATTCCTGTTTACTGCATAGCGCTAACTTGGGTCCCAAAAGGTATACTCTCATGAATCAAGAAAGTATGTAGTTGTTTTCTGTGGGTTGGTACAAAGGAGGATATGTGTTGCCTTGGGTAGCCTGGGATAAAGTTGCTATACCAAAGGATTTGGGTGGGTGGGGCATAAAAGACTTATCATCTTTCGCATCCTCATTAGCAACAAAATCGAGGTGGAGACTAATAACAATCGATAATCTATGGAGAACGATTATCAAAAGAAAATACATAAACTCGAACCCCATCGATGATTAGCTGCAAAGTCTAGACAAAAAGACTTCCCATGCTTTAGTGGTATGGAAGGCAACATTGGACTCCTTCAGTATCATTGAAGATGGATTGGCCTGGCACGTTGGCAATGGGGAGAAGCTCAGAATAGGAATAGACCCGTGGGTGGGATGAAATGAGGGTTATGCCCTCTCAAGGGAGGTTATAAACTGATTACATGCCCAAGGTATATATTTTCTACATCAGATCGTAAGGGAATATCTATCAACAATTTGGCATCAAGGATGGAAATTAGTGGAGGATATGCAAATGGAACCCCAATGGGAAGAGGAATGGAAGAATTATATAAGAGAACTCTAGAGAACAAATGTAAGATTAAGGGATAGATCGGATGTGATTGTATGGGTACATGCTCCTACAGGAAAATACTCTCCAAAGTTTGGCTACAACTACCTAATGGTTAAAAGGGCATGGGGAGCACAGGAATGGTGGTGGAAACCGCTCTGGAAACTAAAATTTCCTGCAAAATCAAGACTCTTTTTTGGTGCATCCTAAAAATCAAAATCCCTACATGGGACAATATTTAGAAGAGGAACAAAATGGGTCCAAGATGGTGCACTCCGTGCAAACGTGAGGAAGAATCGGCCCAACACCTTTTTTTGAAGTGTCCGTTTAGCATTAATATTTGGGAAGAAACATGGAGACTTTTGGGAAAAGCCAAAATTTTGAATGGGGAAAATAAAAGTGAAGCTTGGCATAGATGGTGAAAGGACATCCCAAAGGAAAACATGAAAAATCTTCCCTTGATTATCTTATGGGGCATCTGGTTGGACCAAAAGAGAAGCATTTTTCAAGATATGCCCCCCTGACATGCTCCCATTGTTGTAGAAAGTGCCTCGATTTATGCGTTTTTTCCTCCACCAAAACCTGCTAAGATCCCTATAACCTTAAGAGAAGAACATATTGGAAGAGATATTCCATGGGCTTATTTTGATGGTGCATCTGATCCACAGCGTAAATGTGGCTCAAGACTTGTCATTTATAAAAAAATTAGAAACTTCAAAAAGCTTCGGTGTGACTTGGCTCGAGATCAAATAATTTTGTTGAACTACAATCTTTGAAACTCTTACTTTTTTGGCTTATACACATGAGGATGGGATCGATACAAATTTTTGGAGATTCACATAATGTTATAAAATGGTTTAATGGAGAACAAAGATGTCAAAATTATATTTTGATTCCATAACTTGAAGAAATTTTACATTTGAAACAACACTTTGACTACATAATTGTCTGTCATATTTACAGGGAATGGAACACTAAAGCAGACTTCCTTTCTAAGGAGGGTATGCAATAGGATATTGACTCCTAACACATAATAGAGGTAGATGAAGAAAGGATCCACACGTCGGATCAAGAACCTTTTATCTCTTGATGGGCCAGTTTTCTCATTAAATATTTTTTTGGTTATGTCAAATATTTGTTTTGATACTACTGGTTTACATATGCCATAAACATTTCATGATGGTTATAGTTTATACCTTTTGTAACTTTGAACATTAACTAGTTTTTTGTAAAGGGTCATTTTCCTTAGTAATGGGGAGGCCTGAGAACTGGTACTAGCTCTTTTTGATTTCTTGGTTCTCAGTAGTTTCCAAAATATTCTATGATCATCCAAAGATGCTTTACTATATGTTTTTTGTTGGACATACAAAAATTTTGAATGCTTAACTGCATCTACAAATGTAACTTTTTATTGCCTTAATAGAAAGTTCAATTTTTTCCTTGGAAAACTTATATTTTTAGAGTAAATTTGTATTCCCTTGAGAAAATTAGATTACATAATGAAATAGTATTTTTAGACTACCTGGTCACTAAAATGCACTCTTTTGAGAGAGGATCAAGACAAAATGTTTTCAAAAAGTTCAAAATAATACATACATGTGCTAGTGTATAGCCTTGCTATCTCGCACATCTAACAACCCATCTGAGGACTACATGTATTTCTCAGTGAGTTTCCAACAAACTTCTTAATAGGAGTGTCCACCAAAATATTCCAAGTGAAGGAAATCTTAGGCGAAGAGTCCAGACAACCATAAGTTGCAAATATATATCCCACCTTGTTCCCTCGTCTTGTAATGTGGTTAGGGATGATGATAAGAATGTTGATGATTTGAGAGGAGACTCTAGAAATAAATTCTTGCAAGTGATAGCTATTGGATATTTTATGAATAGGCATGTCATTTTGGGGCTCACATAGCATATGGATAATAATTTGAGAATCTCTTTCCACAAAATTTTTGGAGTAGCCCTATTTTTGGGCTAATTTGAGGCCTTTGAGGAGAGTACTTAGCTATGCTGTTGTTGATAACAAATGTGCCAAAGTATATGTAGAGAGGTAAGCTAACAAAATATTTTGATATGCCACCATAGCCAATTTCCCAGGGTTTCCTTTTTAGATGCCATCAAAATTCAATTTATAAAAGGAGAGAGGTGGAGGGGACCAAGATGAGGGGATAACTAGAGTAGGTAGCCAAATTGGGATGGAGAAAGAGGTAGGGAGGATGGGGGCAAGGTTGTTAGGGTCCAAACCTAACCCCCTTATTTATGTAATAGGGTCGAGTCATAGTTATAGTTAGTTAAAGAGTTAATAAAGCCCATATTAATAATTGTAAGTGGTTGACCCGCATTTAAAGAAGGGACCACAGTTAGATGCAAATGGGACATGGTATTAGATAGATGGTATTAATAAGAACCATGGTATTTACCCATGGTATTGCATGTATGAATCCTATATAAAGGATAGAGACTCCCCATTGGGAGCGTCATGTCTTATTTTGTAATCGAGCCCTGCTCTATTGGAGGTTTCCCCCTCGAAGAGGCAAGTGAACACTGCTTTCCTTTCTGAATAATAAAATACATGCTATTATTTCTCATTTTTCTGTGTTCTGGGTTATATTTCTTCGCATATTTGGTATTCTAGTATCTTCTCGCAGGTCAAGAGCATAACAAGTGGTATTAGAGCACTTTCCAAGGCTGGTGGGATCTCCATTTTTAGCAGAATGTTTTTTTGACTAGAGACGTGTTCTGGCATCTTTAAACCACGGGATCTGTTGTTAAGCGCATAAACCTGTAGATTTGGGGAGGCATGCACGTAGGAAATACAAGAGGTGGTCACACTTGTTGGAATCCCTTGTAACCCTTGTAGGTAACCCTTCGAATAGTAACACATTAGACAGAACCACGCACAAATTGTCTTGTTCACCTGGTCGATAAATCGTTGGCCGTCTTGCTGCTATATTACACCGAGAAAAACACTCGAGGAGATTACTCGTGCGTATGATAGGGTAGTTGGGTAGTACAACTAAGGGTACAATTGATCCTCCTTAGTTAGTGCCCTGAAAGATTGGGCCGAGTACTATTGTTGGACCCTTATGCATATTGCGATCTATAGCACCTAACACTCCTTGAGACCATAGTTCCCTTGTCTCTCTACAGATATCCCATCATCTTCTTTGCCAAATCAGATCTAGCAGGTTGGGCTCTGTCATAGTGGCAATAATCAGATCTGCCATTCAGATCTAGCAGCAAGGGTTCGGTCGCTCCCACATCCCTACTCACACTCTGTAGTTGAGGGTTCGCGGACAGATCTGACTATTTATGTAGGGAGGCTTGTGGCTCCTCTACCTTGGGGTGATTCTCGCAGAACATTGGTCAGGATTAACTTTTCATAGAATTGGCTACTGCAGTATTTCTAAGGAGGGAGTAAAAATAAAAATAAAAAATCATGACACTTATAGGAGACTTAGCCCATAAGAATCAGGATGATGGGCTAAGCAAGGTGGTACCATTCACTTTTCAGCTTCAAATTTTCAGGTGGTCCCAATATGTTTTTCATGGAAATGACAAGTGCACCGGATCTGTGCATGTTACAAACCAGAGCTCAAGCTATGGCCAATGAGAAGATAGACACCCTTGAACAAAAGTTGGAGGACTTAACGAAGCAGATCCAATCCTTAAATTACGCAATCACAAAAGGCAAGTCGGGGTTAAAATCAGAGGCATATGCTTTTAATGAAAACCATGAGGGTGAATCTAGCCATTCTCTTCACTTCTATGGAAACCACCAACAGTCCCACCCTCGACCACCCAAGCTGGACATGTATAAATTTGATGGCTCTCATCCGGCCATATGGCTATCACAAATGGAGCAATATTTCACATTGAATCACATCAGAGATGATGAGACTAAGCTAATTGTGGGAAGCCTTTACTTGGACCAAGAAAAATGGCAATGGTGGCAATGGCATCAACAATGCTATGCAAGGCCAATGACTTGGCAGATATTCTTAAAAGCCCTTTCTGATTGCTTTGAACATGAATCTAACTTTTTGGGTAGTCTTACTAAGCTCAAACAGATAGGCACAGTACAAGAATATATTAAAGCCTTTGAAGCATTAACCTTTTGCACGGGAGATATAGCAGATGAATTCTACTTGGAATGTTCTATCAATGGTCTTAAATATGCCATAGAAGCCCACGTCCAGATGCACCACCCAGCCACATGGCTAGCAGCTTGCAAGATGGCTCGTGAAGTGGAACGCGCGTTAGCAGCCCAATTGCCTCATCCAAATTTCATAGCCAAGGGACGCCCCAACCAGGCTTCGAGCACTACCCAAACACTTAAGGTTCAAAAGGTGTCACTAGCAGAAATGGTGAAAAGAAGAAAGCAAGGATTGTGTTACTACTATGATGCCAAATACTCCCCAGGGCATAAATGCAAGGAACCCAAATTATTTCGAATTGATGTTACTGTGGAAGCCCCACCCTTTGAGGGAATAAAGGAGGAAGATGAGGACAACCAGCAAGAAAATGGGCTCCCATCTACACCAAAAGAACCAATTATCTCACTCCATGCTTTGGCAAGCATTTCTTCTCCCCAAACTCTCAAAATCAGAGGTTTTGTTAAACATTGCCCTGTAGTAGTCTTGATTGATAGTGGCAGCACACATAATTTTATCCATCAAAGAGTCGCAGAAGCAGTGCATTGTTTTGTCAGAGCAATCTCTAATTCTCAGGTCTAGATTGCTGATGGGGGGACAATGAAATGTGACGACAACTATGAAAATGTCAAACTTCAGATGGGGGATTACCACCTAAAGACCCACATGTTTTCCGTCAACATGGGTGGGTGTGACATTGTCTTGGGGGCTGAATGGTTACACACACTCGGCGCAATCACAATGGATTTCCAGGAGTTATATATGAGCTTTAAGCAGAATGACCACACGCATACCCTCCGCGAACTCCAGGCAGGTGCTCTTTCTATCATTAGCTCACATCGGATGGAAAAGTTGTTAAAAAGGGCCACCATGGAGTTATTGCCCAATTTAATGCCATCTAGGCCTTCGAGCCCACTTCTCTTCATATTCATCCTGAGATGCAACAGGTCTTAAACAACCATGTGCAGGTCTTTGACAAACCTCATGAGCTTCCACCCTCGAGAGGGGAACATGATCATATCATTACTTTGGTCCCAGGAGCACAACCACCAAATGTGCACCCATATAGATACCCTTTCACCCAAAAGAATGAAATTGAAAAAATCATCAAGGAACTCTCGAAAGTCGGTGTCATTTGTCCTAGCATTAGTCCTTATTCATCGCCTGTGGTCATGGTGCTCAAGAAATATGGGGAATGGCGTATGTGTTCAGACTTCAGGGCCCTCAACAAGCTGACGGTTAAAGATAAATTTCCCATCCCGGTTGTTGATGATTTGCTGGATGAACTAAATGGGGCTTAATTCTTTACTAAGCTAGACCTTCGCTTGGGCTATCACCAAATTTGCATGAAAGAAGTAGACATTCCAAAGACTACTTTCCAAACTCATGAAGGCCATTATGAATTCCTGGTAATGCCATTTGGTCTCTGTAATGCCCCATCCACTTTTCAGAGCCTCATGAATCACCTGCTCAAACCATATCTCAGAAAATTTGTCCTTGTTTTCTTTGATGACATCCTCATCTACAACCTCACCTAGGAAAAACATCTTCAGCATGTAGACCTGCTCTTGCAACTGTTGCGGAAGCATAAATTATTTGTCAAATTGTCCAAGTGCTCTTTTGGCATGAAAGAAGTCGAGTATTTTGTGGGGCATGAAGGCATCAGGGTGGATCCGGAAAAGATCTAGGCAATGCAGGATTGGCCCCAACCAAAGACCTTGAATAGTTTGAGAGGATTTTTGGGTCTCACTGGCTACTATTGCAAATTTGTCTGCAATTATGGTTGCATTGCTAAACCCCTCACTCACCTTCTCAAGAAAAATTCATTCCTCTAGAATGATGAAGCGCAACAGGCATTTATAGCTCTCAAACATGCCATGTATTCCACTCCTGTATTGGCACTACCCGACTTCACCAAATCTTTTGTGATTGAATGTGATGCTTCAGGTACGGGTATTGGGGTTGTCTTAATGTAGGAAGGTCGGCCCTTGGCCATCACTAGCCAACAAGTAAGTGGGAAAAATTTGGGACAATCTACCTATGAGAAGGAGATGATGGCCATCTTACATGTAGTGGTGACCATACTTATTGGGGCGGCATTTCCAAATCCTCACAGACCATCAAAGCCTTAAATATTTTTTGGAGCAATGCCTATCCTCACCACAACAAAATAAATGGCTAGCCAAAATGTTGGGATATGATTATGAGATAATTTACAAGAAAGGATGCGAAAATGTCGTAGTGGATGCTTTATCACGCCAATTTGAGGAGGAAAGCACCCTGCTAGCAATCTCTCTTCCCATTCCAGAGTGGATTGAAGAGGCTCGCAAGGAATGGTTTTCACACCCTTCACTCTCCCAACTCATTAATAAATTGCAATCAGATCCAAATTCCACAACAGGCTACTCTTGGCAGGATGATATTCTTCGCTATAAGGACAAAGTAGTGATATCACCAACGTCCACCCTCAAAAATCGCATTTTGGCAGAGTTGCACTATCTCCCACTGCAGGCCATTCAGGGTTTTAGAAGACTTATGCTCGCACTCGGCGTTCATTCTTTTGGACAGGCATGAAAAAAGACATTCTTACTTTTGTAGCTGAATGTGATGTGTGTCAGCACCACAAATGAGAAACAGTAAAATCTCCAGGCACTTTACAACCATTGCCCATCCCTGCCTCAATCTGGATGGATGTTTCTATGGATTTCATTACTGGTCTTCTGAAGTTATGCAACAAGTTAGTCATCATGGTGTTTGTGGAAAAACTTTCTAATGCTCATTTTTGCGCCCTACACCACCCTTTTACACCCGCTTTGGTGGCTCAATATTTCATGGACTAGACATTCAAATTGCATGGCATGCCCACTTCCATTGTGTCTGATCATGACCCGATCTTCACCAATAACTTTTGGCAGGAAATATTCAAGCTACAAGGTACCCAACTCCAACTCTGTACTTCCTATCATCCCCAAACTGATGGTCAAACTCAAGCAGTCAACAAATGTCTGGAGACCTACCTCAGGTGTTTCACTTCATAAAAGCAACATCTATGGGTACAGTGGTTACCTCTAGCCGAATGGTGGTATAATACTAACTATCATGCCACCACCAAGATGACTCCATATGAAGCAGTTTATGGTCAACTCCCCCCTTCACCTACTTCTTATATCCCGGGATGCTCTAAGGTACAAGCAGTGGATCAACTCCTACAGAATCGTGCAACCATGCTTGCCCACCTCAAAGATAATCTCCATCAAGTTCAAAATTGCATGAAGCAACAGGCAGACCAACATCATTCAGAGCACACATTTCAAGAAGGGGATCAAGTATTCTTGAGGCTGCAACCATATAAGCAAACATTACTCAAAGATAAGGGTTGTTAGAAATTATCTCCAAAATTCTATAGACCGTATTAAATACTTTAGCACATCAGAGAACTAGCCTACAAGCTAGCCTTGCCACCCACTGCAAAAATCCATCCCGTCTTCCATGTCTCATGCCTCAAGAAAGTGGTTGGGAACAATTGTAGAATTCAAACCAGTCTATCCGAATTGGATGAAGCATGTTCAATCTGGCTCCAACCTGAATAGGTTCTTGACACGCGAGAATAGCACCTACATGACCGCATGATCTAGGAAGTCCTTGTCAAATCGAAAGACACCTCTCCAGAATATGCGACCTAGGAACCATCCACTGTTCTTCAATAGTTTGCGCAGCTTCAGCCTTGAGGAAAAGACTGTTTTTATGGGGGAGGGCATGTTAGGGTCCAACTCTAACCTCGTTATTTATGTAATAGGGTCGAGTCATAGTTATAGTTAGTTAAAGAGTCAATAAAGCCCATATTAATAATTGTAAGTGGTTGACCTGCATTTAAAGAAGGGGCCATAGTTAGTTGCAAATGGGCCATGGTATTAGATAGATGGTGTCATGTTCCTATACCAATAGGTGTCATAATTTTTGAATGGTTGAGGTCAAATCTGTAATATGTACATACCTTTGCTTTCTGCAAATGTTTTCCATATTCAAAAAAATTAAAAAAATTAAAAAAAAGTAAAGAGGGTATGTCCTAAAATAAAAATCAAAGGACAAAAAAAATGAAAAAGGTAAAAAAGATGAAAAATGAACCCCAAGAAAGAAAAAAGACCATGAAAGTGTGTAAGTCAAAATGCCACTACCATTTAATTTGATGAATAATAAGAATATTGTGTGCAACTTGTTACTTTTTCCACAATCCATGGATAGTCAAAATGTTTAAACTTGGCTATTTCATGTTTTCAATTTTATACTTAGAAATGGAGAATAAAATCTGACCAAACTGTTTAATCTTGGCAAATAAGTAGATAGATAGAGGAAATAAAATAACCTCAACTGTTTAATCTGAGTCCTTAGATGTGATAAGGTTAGACTTAAATAGATTACTTTTGTAAAAATAAAAGAAATGTTTTGATAAAGGGTTTGCCAGCTTAAGTGCACCCTAATAAAGAGTAGAAAAAATGGTAAGATGAGTAGATGGGTAAGTAGTTGAATGGTTGCAGAATTATAATGATTGATCAGATTAAATCATATCATTTACTTTCATCATCGAATTTCTAAAGTATGGATGAGAATTGAGTATTTACCAAAGCACACAAAGTCAAATTGATTAACCTCCCTCATTCACTACATTTTTCACTTAACTAATTTCCAAGGAAAGTATTAAAGTACCTAAAAATCTTAAGTTAAAGGGGCTTAGAGCATTTCTCTCACTTCTGGAGGGACGAGACCCTCAGCCCAATAACTTATAGGTTCTAAATACTAAAATCCCCTTGTAAACATTCACCCCTTCAATTCATTCATTTTCCCTAAAAAATCCCTTTTCCTAAGTTAAAAGCACCATTTGCCTAGGGAAAGTAATCACCCCCTAAGCAAACCCATTTTTCACAAAAACCCACAAACATGCATTTAGCTTAAGTTATAAAGTTCTATGTGAAAAATAAATAAATTTCAAAACACATTATACTTAGCGTAACTACATTTTTCCGCCTTTTTTCTATATTAACTTTTAACTTTATGTATTAAATCCCAAAAATACCCCTTTCCCATATATTTTATTAAACCCCTTTAGCTTTAATATCCCATCACCGAAAGTTTGAAACATAAACTTTATTAATAAATAATTAATGAGTTAATTAAGCGGCTAATTAATAACCAAGACCCATCGCTAAATAAAAAAGATTAATTAACCGATCTGCGGTAAATTAATAACCGACCCTGCCAATGAAATCACTCCCGACGTCATTAAACCTCCATAATCCTTCATTAAATAAATCCCGCCACATTAAACCCCGTGAGGCCCCTCCATTAAACTTCATATCAAATCATCACCCCGATCACTGTACGATTTGATCCCTTTTGATCCAATGGTTGACGCTCATATCGGGCGGCCTCCGAAGGCCGACCTTTACCTGCTCGATATGGGTGGTTTCACTATTCACCCTGATGCTATGTGGTGCCCGATGAATGGCATTGGGCGGCCTCCCCCCAAAACCTCTCAAGCTCAAAAGTAGTGCAATATGGTCACACTTACTGCCTATCGCTAAACAACAAAACGTTGCATCCCCCGCTTAACGCCAAATGTCCCTTTCTCTGTGTATCCGCCAAAATAGTTGACTTTGTGAATAAAACCAAAAAAACTCATTGTTTTTAGTTTTATCGCAAGAAAGACCACTAAGACCTCCATGCAAGCACCAGAGTACGTGTAACCGTCAACCCATATTCAACTGCCAACCTACTGAAGCTGTTGAAACTCTAGACCACCTTTTAGTGATGCATGCTTCTTGCAAACCATGCACAGTCACCCATCACTTAGTTCAAACCTGAAACCAGGTATTTACCCAAATTCGCTGAGAAAACCTGTTTTATTCCCAAACTTAGACTCAGTTGCTTCAAATTACTAAGTAATTCAGTAAAATAGTTGCCCAGTGACTCCAAAATACTCTGAATTAGACCAGTTTTCCCCAATTTTACTAAAAACCCTTCGCCCCCATCCTTGAAACCACAAGAACCAAGGATGGCTACCCCAATTGCATTGAATGTCCTGCCTTTTTCTGCTCCTCATAAGGATTTAGACCATCTCCCATTGGCAGATAAATATTTTCAAAGTAAAGATACCTCTGTCCAAGAATCCCTTTTGAAACTATACTACAGGTATAGAGACCAGTACTTGAGCCATGCAGACTACATAGGTATTTGGGAATCAGGTTTACCCAAGTACCAATTCCCCAAAGTTCATATCTTCCTAGAGATTATTCACTACTGCCATATGAACTATAATCCTAGCCAAAGGGTAGTGATGACCCTGACCATTCTGTATTATTTACCATCACTGCTGAGTCCATAAATGAAATGCTGTAGTTACAACTAAGCCAAAGCCTAACTCCTCTTTCTGTTGGAGATTTTCTTAACAGATTCCCTACACTCACCTCAATCAAACTTGATCGGTTATTTTAGACCTTCATTAGGGGAGAAAAATACATCACAAAGGACCCTCCCCCTTACATGTGGACTATATTCATTGATCTTGGCCGAGACATCATAGAAATGATATCCAGTGTGTTAGGCCAAACTACAAGTGAATTTGTTGATGAAATTATTATAGCCTTTATGTCCATCAACTCTCCTGGGCAGCCCCTAGCCCTCATGTTTGACTATGCTAAGTTCATTGTTGATAAGATGTATGATCAATTCATGAGGATGGATAATGAAAGAGTTTTCAAATATTCTTCAGTTTTATATCATCTTTTCTTATATTATCAAGCTGACAAATTCCCAATCACACTCCAAAAGCTTGATACGAGAGGCAACCCTAGATCTATGGTCTTCTGGACTTCATTAATCCACCTATATGACTCTCAATATTCATATACTGATTTCATAGATCTCTTTGTGCACCCAGTGGCAACTATGTTACTAGGAATCCCTTCCCTTAGAATCAGTGTAGGTATCAGGAGGGTCCTGCAGTTGTCCAAACAATATAGAGTGTGAGATTGGTACTTGTACCAAAATCACACTGAAATCAGAATATATGGATGTGAGCTGGCTCCCTACAAAATGCCCAAATACCTCCCCATGAGATTGTTTGCTTTGGAGTACTATAGGAAAATGATCAATTCAGATGAGATGCATTTTGTGAAGACCAAGAAGAAAGCTCAACTTAGGATAAAAGATCAACTTGGATCCTTCATATGTAACAGTAGGGAAGCAAGAAAGGAAGCAGAGGAAATCCTCCAAAGGCTGAAACTGAAACAAAGTTTTATATGGAGATATGACCCTTTAGAGTTCATTTGCAATAGGAGACAAAAGAAAAAATTATCTCCTTATATCCATCATAGAATTCCTGAAATTGAAAGTATGCAAATTAGCTAGAATGGGTGGAAAACACTTTGGTAGACCGAGATAGCACAGAAGTTGCCGTCAATAATGTATTAATTGATTTAGAAAGAAGACTCGATGAAGATTCATTTGTACAAGTGCCAGGAGAGTCCCAATCTCAAAAGGAATAACAGGGAAACAGTGGGCAAACAACAAAAGAAGGACCTCAAGAGCAAGAGCCATCAGAGCAGTAAGAGGAATCAGAATAACCAGAGATATCAGAAGAACTTTCTTAGCTAGAACATATCATGAGCAATCCACCTATTTTACAAATTCCTATAAATGAGGAGGGGAATCCTAAGAGAGATAGAGAGGAGGCCACTCCTTCGAGCAGACCTGTTGCCTATACTTATGTTAAGAGGCAAAGGTTGAATCCATTTTCAGAACAAGAGTTTACTGAAGAAACAACAGGAACTATAGGTGCAGAAAGAATACAAAGCAGGGAGACCGCTCCCTCAGGAAGTACACAAGAAGCTTCCACTTCACAGGCTCAGATGTTAGGGAGACAACAGAGTGTGGAGGCATCCTCCTTCAGAGCTCCAACTAACCAGAGCCAAGACATTAGAGAGAAATACAAAGAGATAAAGGCTAGGAATGAAAGATTGAAGGCCCAAAGCTATGCACATTACCTAAAAATGGCTCCTACTAATTAGATAAGGCTAATGTCAACCTTTGATATGAAAGAGGGTAAAACGCAGATGACTTTCATGAAGCCAACTACACAGCAGCCTAAGTCAATTGCAAATTACTTGAAAATAGACTTTGAAGTATTGGCAAAGGATATCCATCCTATTGACCAAATAGAATTACACCAGTAGACCAGGGAAATGGTCTATTCCACCTTGACCAGCAAGGCAATGGCAGCTCACCAACTCCAAAATTCACTGAATAACATATCAGTGCAATTCCAGTTAGAGAAGGCCTTTTCACAGGCCAAGGATACCGCAATAAAGTCCTTAGAGGACTTAGTCATAGAACTGGGGCATGATCCCAAAGATGTGAAAGCTGCATAAAAGCTTATTAAAAAGAAAAATGATGACATAGTTGCACTGAAAAAGCAACTCAAAATTCTTCCTCTTTATCATCCCCAGACAACTGAAGTATTGGAAACTCAGAAGGAGGAAGAGATTATGGACTTAGTCCTTAAGCTGAATGAACAACTAAAAGAAACAGAAAAGGAGTTGGATAACTTGATATAGTCTAAAAAAAGTGAGTTGGCCACCACTCCTTAGATTGTAATCCCTACAGTCTCTACAGCAGTACCCTCCACATTAGCTGCTTCTTTAGCACCAACAGTTCCACCAGCTACTGCTCTACTAGTTACAGGTACATCAAAAAGTGCAGGGACATCCATAGAAAAGACAACTGAATTGGTAAAGGCTATGGAGGAAATGAGCATCCAGGCTACTGAGCTTAAAAAGCTTAGAGAAAAAGTGTCAAGTTTGGAGACTGATTGCAAACTTGCACATATACAACAAAAGGAGGAAGTTTAGAAGAATCAAAGAATGGGAGAAAGAATAAGAGTCCTTGAAAAGGACTTGACATTGTAACAACCACTTGGATACGTGAAGGAAATTCTTTGGGCCAACATCATTGATTCTACCAATGATGTTTGGCCATATATTCAAGTAATTTTTGAACAAACTGAACTAGTAAAAATGGAAATAGAAGCAATCCACAAGAAAATGGAAGAATTGGGAGATAAGCCTGAAGAAGCCAACCAATTGATAAATTTCCTGAACAACAGAAATAGGTATCAGCTTGATGAACTAGAAATAGAAGACAAAAAAGGAACAATCATAGAAATCAAGAAGGTTGTCATAAAAATGCCAGAGTATCCAAGCAAACATTGATATATTTATGACAAAGTATGGTGTTTTAAGGGAAAAAGGATTCCCCAGTCCCATGGTAATACATGACAAGCTGATGACCCAAGATGATTATATTGAAAGACTAAACAAGCTTGCCAGCAGCCAAGCTAGTACTTCAGGGGTAAAATATTTGCCCACTGGGAAGGTATTATATGATAGTTTGGAAAATCTGTTTTTCATAGAGCATGAGGTAAATCACTTATTCGTCAACAGGCCAAATTTTTCTAAGTATACCGAAGCTGATGAAATATATAGGAAAATGATAAGGATGAAATTCCCTGACAGTGAATGGTGGATGAAACTAAAAGATTTACTATAAGTTATTGCAGTAAATCTATGTGGCTTCCAGTTAAAACAGGTAAAGTAGAGTAAAAATGTAGCAGGTAAAGAGTATCAGTAGGTAGAAGACATAAAGTAATTCTAGCACATAAGTATCAAGCAACTGAAAGAGAAAAATCCAAATTACAACAGCCAACACAGTCATAATAAAAAGGGACAGCAAGAAGACAATTCTCCATCTATCTCTATCTTCATGCTTGAAGATATTTCGGTTTCCTAGAATAATTCTCATATTGTTATGAGATATTTTGTAGCAATTTTTTTATAAATACTTCACAAATTGAAGTAATTAGTGTGGATTAAAATACATTTCTGTAGACATTTTTTATTGAGCTAAGGATCTATTGTATTCAAGACTGGACTGGTTTTGCTGGATTATGAAATAAAGCTAAGGACATTTCACTGGATTCTTGTGCACAGTTGGAACCAAATAAGTATTATATCTTCATGTTTAAATATTGTTTTCTTGTCATGTTATAAATATTCACATGTGTCTCTTATGAAATCTGAAAAGTAAACAAGGAATGATATCTCAGAATTAGCTTAAATGCTCTCTGTTTTAACTGTTTACTTTCTATATGTTTTCTGCTAAACTATCTTGGTCTAGGAATTCTTAATTGCTCCCTTACTTCCGTAGTCTCCCCCACTTTGATCCATAGTAAAGGATTCTTAGTTTCCCTTTGATACCGATCATCCTACTTTTCTTCATCCCTGGTTAGGACTACCTCATCCATCTAAACCTGCATATTTGTTTTTTGCTATGCTAGCCTGCCCTGTGAACTCTTACTTTAATGATTGATCTGATCTAGTTAAGCCATTCTTTGATTGACTCCATAGCCCAATGGCCTGAATACTTGTTCTGCCCATCTGTTTTCTTAATTCCACCACCCAATCAAAACCAAAACATCATGAGAACTAAGAACTAGCCTGAAATCCTACTTAAAACAAAGTTAAATTATAAAGAGAGAGCCCTCTCTGGACTGAGGTTGGCTAGAACATGGGGCTAAAAGATTAGGTTTGTGGTTACCTCAGAATATTCCTTCTTTGATAACTTCTAGGGAAGACATCTGAGTGATAACATATGATATTAATAAGAACCATGGTACTGACCCATGGTATTGCATGTATGAATCCAATATAAAGGATAGAGACTCCCCATTGAGGAGTGTCGTGTCTTATTTTGTAATCGATCCCTGCTCTATTGGAGGTTGCTCCTTTGAAGAGGCAAGTGAACATTGCTTTCCTTTCTGAATAATAAAATACATGCTATTATTTCTCATTTTTCTGTGTTCTGGATTATATTTCTTCGCATATTTGGTATTCTAGTATCTTCTTGCAGGTCAAGAGCATAACAAAGGTTCCATTTGATGAGAATTTTGGCTCCTAAACCATGCACTTACTGGTCTTGGGGTAACTAGGAGACAATGTTGATGGTTTCTTTGATATTAATTTCTAAATATACCATTGGAGAAGGTGCTACTATTGAAAAGATGTTCAGGTGAAGGGGGAAGAGAGGGAATCTAGAAGGACCATGATGGTTTCATTTATGGATGTTAGGGTTCTTTTTTGCACTAGGAGCCACAAGAAGAATGATATTTTTTACTAGAAGTTTTGCTTCCAAATATTCATCCAATCATATCTCTTTGCAATTCCTAATGCCCTGCATCTAGGTGGTAATATTCTTAAATGGAAAAGGAGCCCTTAGAGTTGTATCCCATCATAGTCTATCTGGTTGGAGGAGAGTGGGATTAGCCATTGTCATATTTTATCCAAGAATTGACTCCATGCTTCCTCCTCTGTCTTTGGTGGCCAACCTTGTGGTAACCATTGTCTCCACTATTGACTAGTGCCTAAATAGGTCACCTAGTACTTAATTGTTAGTAAGCCCCTAGTTGTCATTTATAGATGGTCTCCATGCCTAATTCCTATGGAAGTTTTCAATGGCATGGTGGGGAGTTATTGTCCAAGATCAAGTAAAATGTTAATGATAAAAGTACTTGATCCAAATGATCCAATCTTCATCAAATTCAAAGTCTTTAAGGATCCTAGAAAGGTATTTACAATTGAATTTAGCGAAGGCCTTTCAGATGTCTAATTTGAGTATCATACTTGGTTTTATTAAGAGCTTTAGGGAGTGAATGGTTTCATGAGAAACCATCATCTCATTGAGGACCCAATGACCTTTAACATATCTAATTTTCTCTAGTGAAATGGGCTTTAGAAGCTATGGTTTGAGTCAATTGGCTATTATTTTGGTAATGATATCATAAATGACATTGCAGAGAGCTATGTGTTGGTAACCATTGGGGTCCTCCACCTTGTCCTTTTTAGGAACCAACGTGAGGAAGGTGCAATCAAGGATTGGTAATATGGATTTTTTTTGTTGATATTATTTCACCTCTTTCCATACATCATGGCCTATAATGGGATAGCAGTTCTAAATAATTCTACCATGAAATCATCTGGGCCAGGAGATTTGTTACTAGGAATTACTTTGATAGTTTCTTCCACTTCAAAGTGCATTTATTTGAGGAGAGATTTACTCTATTCTTATGTTACAAGTGAAGGAATATGATTTGTGATTTTTTGGATCGCCTGTTCTTTATTGGAATGGGATTCTATGAGAATATCTTAATAGAATATAATGATCTCATAGGCTATATCTTGATGCTCTTGCAACTTAACACCTTTTTAGTTTTCGACAAAGAAGATCCAATTATGGTGGTGGTGTTGCAACATGGATTTGTGGAAAAATATTGTATTTTTTTCTCCCTTTGAGCCATTGTATCTTATATTTCTATTTCCAGATTAATTCTCTTTGCTTCCAGTGTTCCTCAAGCTGGGTGAGAGTAATCACTTCGTCTTTAACAAGATCCTTCGATCTACTACGGAGGATGGTTTCTTATTGGATTCTTTCCATTCTCATTTCCAATTTCTACTTTTCCTTTGAAATGTTTCCAAATTTCTATTTTTTCCATCCTTTGAGTTTCCATTTAATGTATTTGAGCTTATGTTGCAGGTTGTACATTGTGGTTCTTTCCAGATTCACCTATTCACTCTACCATTCTTGATATTGGCTTGAAAATTAGGATGATGAAACCAAAATCTCTCAAGGTGGAAGTGTCTATTCTTGGGCTTCTTTTTAATGTTAATATTTATACAAATATATCAATGATTTGATCCAAGGATGGGGAGAATATATGCTTCCAAAAATCTATCCCAGTGCATTATTGATTATGACACTAGTAAACTATCTAGTTTGGATGCCACTTGTTGGGTACCTCCTATTTGATTTTTCCAAGTAAAAGTGTCATTTGTATTGTCCAAATCAACCAGGGGAGATAACAACAATGTGTCCTAAAATTGAATGAAATCAACATTGAGTATTATTATGCACCTCTCTTTTTTACTATGGATTTTATCATGTTGAAGTTGTCACCTAAAATCCAAGGGGATGGAGATAATAGATATCAAGTGTTGGTGATATATTTGAGAAAAACAGGGTTGTCCTTTGGTGAGGGGGGTGAGGGTGGAGGGCGGAGGGGAGGGGGGGTTATAAAATTTTGATAGCTAACATGTTTTTGTAGAGTCGGTAAGTTGAAATTGGATAGTGAGAATTCAATGCAAAGAAATCTTGATGAGAATGAGAGCCTCCTGCGTGTTCCAGATAATTGGTAGTTTAACCTAATTTTCCTTGAGAATTTAGAGCTATAACTTTGCAATTTGTATTCCATTTTGTGGTTATCTTGTTGATTAGATCACTTGAATATTTGGTTTCCTATAAAAACATAAAGGTGAGATTTTTAAAGAACCACTTTACTTTGAGGAGCCTATATTTTCCTTTGTAATTTAGGCTTTAGATATTCAAAGAGATCATTTTCATGTTGGTGGAATATTAGTGGAGGGAAAGACTTCCATAATTTATTTTATTCACCCTGAGTTGACCAACATGTATCCTAGTTCTTCCAAGATTTTTTGGTTGATTTTCTTTCCATAATTCATTCCTTCCTTATGGGGTTTTGTTGTTTCTTTCATTTACAAGGATTGGAATCATAATGAGTCAATATTATTTCATCCAAAACATGGTTTGGAGGCTACTGGTGGTACTTAAAATATGCCCAACCCGGGATATTTAACTTATGCTTAGGGAATGTGTTGGGGTCGTTGACTTTATGAGATTTGTTGATTTCTAGGAGGTAAAGGGTATCTAGCTCCATGTCCTTGCTGACATCCTAAGAATGGTCCATACCACTCTCATGGACGACAAAGTGTAGAAGGGCTGGCGGGGGTGGGTGATGCCAAAGAGAAACAAGGTGGCTCATATGGGGTATGTGGGGGCGGATCAAAGTCCATCGTTTTGATTTCGGGGGATGGCGTGGACACAAGAGGGTCTGGGTTTTCCATTGTGGATTTGGGGTCAAAATGGTTGTTGGTGGGTGGTTGCTTCCCCGTATGATTGGATTGAGAGGGGGGATAGTAGGGGTTTCGGTCCCTTTAATTTGTTGTCATCTTTGGTGAATTCATCCTCATCCGAGGTGGGTGTAGGATCATGGTTACCATTTATAGCTAGAATTGGAAAATTCTATAAAGATGACCATACTTATGGCATCTTTGACATCCAAAGGTGATTTTCTTGTAATCTGGAGTTTGTTTCTAGAGTTCATCCTAATGATAAATATCAATGAACTATAGGAGTAGCTTTGAGATATACATCTAAACAAAAATGCAAGAATGAGAGATATATGGCTTGCTTTGTAGATTTGGAGGCTTTTATGAAATGTCCCAGATATTTGTCGATGCCAGCAAGGGTTTCCTCGTCCTAGAATTACAACAGCAATGAGTACATTCTGACATAGGCTAAAGCTATAATGATATATTCTTTATTAGGAACATATCTCTCCATCCATAACTAAAGATAGAGTCCAGTGGAGTTGAAGAAGTGTGAGAGATTTTCAGGAACCTGCATTATTTCTTCAATTCTTGCAAATATTATAATAAAAATATCCTTGGCATTCAGTTCCAGTTTGATTTCCCCACTTAGGTTTCTAGTTTGGTTGGATCCATTGGGAGAGTGATGTTTCTGAGGGCTAAATACCCATAAATTTCCTAATGAGGGCATGATCTCGCATATATTGAATATATTCCCTACTATGGCTAGATGGTACTTCAAATTTAGAATCTTTTGCTTCTTTGGGGAGATCATCGTGCATTCATTTTCATGGTGGGGAGTTGGGTGGAAAACCATTTTGATGTTCCCCCTTAACATTTTGATTGGGAATATGAGGGTTTGCAGCAAAAGGTTGTTCAATATGATTATAGCCTGCTGCAATGATCCCTCCATTGGCACTAGCTATTAGAAGAGCAATTGAGGGGCCATGCAAGACTCAGTAGTTATTTGTTATTTATTGAATTAGATTTCATTAAAAAATTCAAACAATCTATTTAATAACAAAGTGAATTACTATATTATAGGAAAATAATTTATAAAGCATAATATTTATTATAGTTTTACAAATGGATTGACAAGTTAAGTGAATTTAATCATGAAAAAAATCCATAATTATATTATCAAATGTGATTAATCAACAATAATATATAAACAATTCTAAAAATTAATTACATTTGGTAATTATTTATATTGGTATAATTAGACATGTAATAAAAAATCGATATATATATATATATATATATATATATATATATAGATATATATATCATCAAATTGAAATAACATTAAAAAAAATCAAAATTTTATTTAACCATTGTTTATTAATTTTCAATCAATCAAAATTATGATGACGTTGTAAGGGTAGATGAAAATATTGCGTACATTTACAATTATTTTTTGAAAAAATAATTATGATTATAAAAGTATTTTTTTCTACATATTATCCTTATGTCAAATTTCTTAAAACAATATTTTTGTATTTCTAAAAATATTTATTCCAAATATTGTTTTCTATATCTTAAAATAGAGTGAATATTTTCAAAATTTAAATTTGATTTTAAGTTCCATTAACTACTATTTTTAATTATCAACCATTAATCTAAATTTATTTTGAACACCTTAAAACTTCATGACTGTAACGCCCTTCTCCCACATCCACCCAAGTAACCATGCCAACTAGGGTAAACATGAGACAAGAGGCTACTATGATTAGATTTGACCTCCTATGTGACCTTAAGGAAGTGGAATTGATGGAACATCACACAGAGTCATCCAATATCATCAACAAAACACTCATGAGACAAGTCAGTCACTCAAACAACTTGTCCCTGGGTCCCACTGTTGTTCTAAACCTCTTAGGCCATAGTTGCTCTCATGCTATACGTAAGGGAGCGACCAAAAATCCAAATTCGCTCTCATAGACTTTTTTTCCAGTGACTAGAGACCCAATTTGTTAGTGCTATGCTAACAACTCTAGGATTTGAGCCACTTTTTCAGGCCCAGAGCCCAGGTCACTACCCATAATGGAATGAAAGCTTAGAATCAAATAAAGAACATGGAAACAATGATGCAAAAACAATAAGCTCAACAAGACCTTAACCATACCCCTACTAGCCATGACAGATAGTTTGTCAAACATATTATCAACATGTAACCTACATGTGTAAATAACATAATTAAGTGTCTGGATCTCATACTTATTTGAGAATGGCCATGAACCATTGTTTTCTCATGTCATTTGCTACCTTATCACTTATTAGGTCATAGATACAATATCCATTCAAATACAAGTAAAAACGTGTTGAGATCCAAACATAGTTGCTACCATAAAATGTACATATAACCAACATAATAGGAACAGAAATACAATAAACATATTAGCCATAAAATCCATATATATACCAGTAAATGTATTCATGAAAATCAATGGAATGAATTTCTCATTAATCAATGCAATGAATTAATCGGAGATGGGACTACCACGTTCCACTCGACCATAGATTGGTTGAGCCAAGTCTCTCTTCAGCCAATCATCCCCATGCCATATTGCAAGCATGAATGTGGCACTCATAGAACACATAAAAAATACCAATCAATGTGGATGCCACTAGAGTTCTCTGCCTACACCGTGAGGAATTTGAGTGCCTCCTAGTCTCTCAGGCTTTACCATGCATTCGCAGTCCGATCCAGGGATCACTAGGCCCTACACCGAGACATACTCTCCAGGATTTATTGTGCATTCCATCCTGGAATCACTAGGCCCAATAGAGAGAAAATCCACCTCTTGGCTTCACTGTATATCTCGTCAGTCATTGGCAAGGATTCCTAGGCCCACTGAGGCACACAATATGGCTTTACTGCAACCCATAGTTCGGTTTAGGGGTTACTAGACCAGTGGCTTCGTGCATCCTCAATTTAGTTCAAGGACCACTACCACCATGTGTTTGTCAATTTGGAGATCCACCCCACTTAGCTTCGAATCCAATCTGGGCATCCCACGTAAACTGCATGAGAGAACCCATCATATCAAAACTATCAGGAAATGCAAGGCTAAGATGAAAACACTGTCACACTTGGCAAAACCCATGCCATGGTAGAAAAGAAACACATGTAATCGCATGCATGCCAAATCTAGCAAGGAAAATGCACATGTGAGTCGATACCTACAATGAAGCCTGCTGTAGCTTCTTGATCCTGCCTTCCCCTACTTGATCTTTGCTTCCTCTTGCCTTTCTTGATCCAATGCCAAAGTGCTCCAAGAAAACACCAAGTGTCCAAGAGTATGAGAGAGATAGAGAGAGAATAATGAGAGAGCTCCAAAGCTAAACTGACAAAAGGTTAACAAATGATCCTCAGAAGCCTTTGTATGAATGAGGCCTCTATTTTTTTCATTTTCCATTATTTTCCTTCATTTTTCTCCTCACTTGCAACATGTGACCTTTCACCTCCTTTTTCTCCTAATTTCCATTATTTTCATATTTAATGTGCCAAAAAATGTCATTTTGTCTTTCCAAAGCCTTAGTCATTGCTTTTGCCAATTTCCTTAGCCATTAAACCGATGAACACCCACAATAGGATGTCCTGCCCAACACTTAACTTGGAATAACGTCTCATTCATCAGTGGTTATCTTTTAACTTTTATTACATGGATTTTTCACCAAGATTGTTACAATGACACTGTTTTTAATACATCATATTTAAAGAAAAAAATATAAAAGTAACAAACATGTTAATACATATGTAATAAAAATTTAGAAATCTAAAGTGACTCCATGTAAAACTTGTATTCCCTTAAGGTTTGAATGCAGATGTAGGTATGGGGGCTCTCTCCCCATCTCTTGTAAGAAAAGAAAAAACGCATTGTAACACAATTCACCATACAAATAATTATCTCTTATATTTTCCACTTGAATTGATCTTTATAAAATATTTTTGACTTGAGTTGTAACCATTGTTTCTACTTTTGTTGTTGTCTTTGCTATGTTGACATTTTTGAGGTGGTTTAGAAATATTGAACAATCCCACATTCTTATATTTTGGAGTTTTGGGATATTCTAATAATTTTTTGGTATTGTCTTTAATACTTCACATAACATAACGGTGAATATTTGAAGTGAAGACATTGCACCTTCTTCTATCATAGGTAACTTTTGGAATTTGTGGATATTCTAATAATTTTCTAGCATTGTTTTTAATACTTCACATAACATAATGGTGAAATTTGAAGTGAAGACACTGCACCTTCTTCTATCACGGGTAACTTTTGGAGTTTTTGGATATTCTAATAATTTTCTGGGATTATCTTTAATACTTCATATAACATAATGGTGAAATTTGAAGTGAAGACATTGCATCTTCTTCTATCATAGGTAACTTTTGGAGTTTTTGGATATTCTAATAATTTTCTGGCATTGTCTTAAATACTTCACATAACACACTGATGAAAATTTGAAGTGAAGAAATTGCACCTATTTCTATCATGGGCAACTCTTCTAGATTCTTCAATGAAACTATTGAAAATATCTCCAATAAAGGAAATGCTCCATTTTCACCAAATTCCATTGGGAATTTCTTTATCTTAGAGCAATTTAAAATTTAAAATTTCCTTAAATTCTGGAGTTGATGTAAATTTGGAACCTCCTCCAACTTATCACATCTCTCCAACTTAAGTGAATTCAAATTTTAAAATTTACAAAACTTATTGTCCATTTTTTTTTGTCAAGTTGGGAATTCAAATTTTAAAATTTACAAAACTTATTGTCGTTTTTTTGTTAAGTTGTCTGTGATCCTTCCGGATTGACTTGTGGCTTAAGGAGCCACGACCCAGAGGCATCTAAATCGTCAAAGTCACTCGAAAATCGCTTAACACATGACACAACAACCCTGTAAAATTTAGTCCTGGATCACCTTGTTGACTAAACTCATCCTCAACTCGTTGACTAAACTCATCCTCAACTAATTCTCAACTAATTGGACATATTGAAAAATCATTGGGTTTGAATTCTCGACTTGACTTGCATAAAGTGTGGTTAGAAATTTCTTTGGTTAATAAAGCAAGTGAGCACGGCGGCGGGGTTAGGAATCTTGACTTGACTTGCATAAGTTGGGTTACAAATTTCTGTGGACGTGAGGGTGGCAAGACAAAATGGCAGATGTTATATATTCCCTGCTCAAAGCGGCTCGAACCAATAAGTTATGCGTTGGAATTTGGTCAATGAAAAAAGTCCAATTACTCACCAATTTCCAATTTACATGTTAAATCCAATCACATCATACACGTGTTTCATCTATGATCAAAATCTTCGTGTTTAATATCATGTCAAAGTCTCTAGGTTTAATGCCATTTTCCAACTACTCATGTCTGTATTTAGATATTACGTTTCAACCATCAATGTCTATGTTAAATTTAATAATTTTATATTTTAGGTTAAACAAATAATTTAATGATGGAGAGATTGTGATTTTTCAACTAATTCTCAAATCAAATTCAATAACTCTATTTTATTAAATAAAAACAATTCAATAATTTTACATATATTTTTATGTTAAATAAAATATTTAATAATACAAACCTTTATTTTATAGGATTGAGATGTTTCAATTGATAATGTTGATCTCAAATCCAATAATCTTATATATCATATCAAATTCAATATCTCTACGTAGGTTTTATATTAAATAAAATAAACTTAATAATTTTATATACGTTTTATATTAAATAAAATATTTAATGGCATAAACATACGATCGAGATGTTTCAATTAATAATAGTTATGTCATATCCAATATCCTTATATCTTTATATCGAGATGTTTCAATTAATAATAGTTATGTCATATCCAATATCCTTATATCCTTATATCTCATGTGTTATGTTATATAAATGATTTAATGACTTAATATTTTAAGTTATAGAAGTCAATTATTAATATCTATATAAAATCTAACAAGATGTGTTTGGAAAGTATCTTTGTTGAGATATTATGTTATAGTTATCAATATTATGTTTAGATATTATATTTCAACTACCAATGTCCACGTCAAATCTAATAATCTTACACACTATGGTGTATGTTATATAAATTAGTTTATGTCTATTTTAATTTCAGATGTATCAAGTACCAAGAAAGATCAAATCTTTCAAAGTGCAAATCTCTTTTGACAGAAAAACTTGAGGAAATTTTTGCACCTTGAGAGAGTTGATCTCTCTTGGCAGTTGATAGATATGGAGTTAAGATGGATCTAGGCCAATATCAATTGTGCAAAACCACACAAACTTTGTCAAATATATGATTAATATACTCATTTTAAATATGTTAAATATGTCTAGGATTAATATGATGAGTTCATTCTCCTCTAGACATCTCATGTACATTAGACTTGTATTTGTATTAAATATTTGAATTCCAGTAGATGACTCCTCAAACACATTACACATTTGAACTTGAGCTAATTGATAAATCCTGTCATGAAATTTTCAATATGCAATATTCATATCAGCTAGATAGGTTGAGCTTGGGCATAAATATATTTTAAACATATTTTTTTCATAGGATTTTCTTTTACATCTTATACTATGCCTGAGCTTGTTGAATATTGTTTTCTTTGTCGATATGCTTTTTGTTGTTTATATTTTCATTTCCTTTGTTCTTCATGCTCTCTAGTATTTATTCCCTCTATATTTTTTTATTGATTTCTTTTTCATTGTGCATTTTCTTGTATCCTTTGTTATTGACACTTTTTAGTTTTCATTTATTGTGCCCTTCTTTGTAGATATGCTCTTTGATATTTTCTTTGACATGCTCTTCATCCTTAAGTTTTATCTTTCATATGTTCTTGTTGTTATTCAATTGTCGTTTTGACTCTCTTTGTTTCTCTCTTTGTTGTTGACACTTCTTAATTGTCATTTATTATGCCTCTCTCTATGTTGACTTGCTCTTCATTGTTCATCTCTAATTAGATGGATTTAGGCTGATAATTAAGATGGATCTAGGCTCTTTGTTGTTCATTTCTATTTTATATGGATCTAGGTTGATGATTACTATAACAAAGAGATCCATACACATCATAAATAGTTACTTTATGCATACACTAAAATCAATGCACATTGTTAATCTAATTACTTTGAAAGCAATGTGCATCATCCATCTGATTACACCAAATCAAATTTAACATTTACACTAAAATCAATGCATCTAGTGCAATAATCAAATGGGATTAAAAATCAACATCTACATTGAAACCAATGCATCTTCAATTTTCATTTCATGCGCCTTTCTCTATCAACTTCCTCTTTGTTGTTTGCTCCTATTAATATGGATCTAAGCTCTTTTTTGTTCATTTCTATTTAATATGGATCTAGGTTGATGATCACTATTAATTAGAATTCAATGTATGTTGTTAATAATTACTTTGTGCATAGACTGGAACCAATCCACACTATTAACATATTTACTTTGAAAACAATATACGTGATCATTCTTGTTACATCATATTAGCAATTAACATATATATTGAAATCAATGCATCAAGTGCAAACAATCAAATAGGACAAGAAATCAACATATACATTGAAATCAATGCATCAAATGCAAAGAATCAAATAGGATTATAAATCAACAACTACACTAAAATCAATGCATTGGTTGCAATCAATCAAATAGGATTAGAAATCAATATCTATGTTGAAATCAATGTAGCTACTTAGATAATAATAAAAAAAATTAATGTAAAAGTAATCTAAACTCGTTAATAACTTGCATATGCCTTTACCCCCTTAATTTAGTGAAATATCTATAATTTTTGATATCTCATTTTTTTATTATCTAATTTTGAGATTTCGATGACTTTCTAAATACAACTTATTTTACCTTTTTTGAAACCTTACTTATTCTCCTCTATGGTTAATGACATTTAATATTATATAATACCATATATATATTTTTTTGTAATATTCGAACCTTATTTTCATAATATATCCAAAAAACAAAAGTACATAAGATCAACATGTTTCACCCAATATTGTCCTTGTCAGAAGACCAGAATAAGTTCAGTACAAAAAACATCACTGGAGAGATATTAACTAAGCAACATCACAAGACTAACCAAGAGATTCCACTGTGAGGTTATCGCTGCCATACCAAACAAAGACAGTAGGAAGAGAGAACATTTCTGGCAATGCCTACTAAGCGACTAGCCAATGACAAAGCAAAAGAAGGACATCCAAAGCATAGATGCAACAAACCCAAAAACCAGAAGGACTTGTGAAAGAAACTTAGTCATCCAAGACAATCACCAACTGGTCCAGGGAAGATTTTGCAGTAACCATGTTGATTGGTTGAGCATTAATAACCGCTTCACCATCTAGGGAAAAATGTGAATTTGTATCAGAATCTAAGACATTGTAACATTCTATCTTGCTCAAATGAACCACGATCTCGTCCATGTCATAATGAAGGTCCCTATAAATTTGTTTCAAGTCCTCTTGACCCACAAAGAGCTTATAACTGTCAACCTGCTTGTATCGGATAACCATGTGCAAGAGAGTCTTTATCTGCCTATGTGTGTGTATGGAATTCATGATGTATAACCTCCTCTTCTAGAGCTTTATAGGATCAAGAACCCATTTGGTGCTGCCAATATTAACTTTAGAGTCAGAAAAATACACGCGGTCTCTGAACTGTTTGGCTTCTAGAGTTTGAATTTCCTTATGAAACTCAAAAGGAACAAGATCGAAAAAATTTGCTATAGAATCCTAACCAGAGTCTGCGATGTCTAGAAGAAGAACCTGCATGTGATCCTCCTCTTCAATTGGTTAAACATTTACGTGGAGCCATTACTGTATGGGATTGATCAGGATTCTTTTCTAGTAGTTTTGAACCAGACAGAGTGAATTGAACTTGATAGAATATGAGTAAGACTAGGAAGAGCGAAACAGATGAAACAAGACTTGTCACTAAAGTTGTGCTGATAAACAAGAGGACTTAAGTGAATGACCCCGATGTAAGTATAGAGGGAGAGACATTGTTTCTGTATAACTTCAAATTGTTCAGGACTAGAAAACCCAGTATTAACCACTTGAGTCGTCCAAGAAGGTCGACAGAGAATGAGGTCAGAACCAAATTGATAAGGAACCGTTATATCAGACACCCACCAACAACATTAGGCAATTAAATGAAATACTTGACAACTCAAACAATTGGATATTCACATAGGGTAAGATGACGAGAATCTCAAATGATGGACATGAGGAATTGTTATGGAGAAAACACACAAAAACATTTACATAGTGTTTGAGATGTGTAACCCTTAACCATGAAACACTTGAAGGAAATATGATGGAGCAACAGCCTATGAACCAATGTCAATTCATCCACACAACGCAATTGCAATGAAGGAAGAACTAAATTCAGTAAAAAATGACACCATTTAATCTGATGCAGAACGATATATACCGTTGACAGTAACCAGGGAGGGTAAATCAGATGACCCAAAAAGTAGAGAGGCGAATAAATAAGAAATATGGACTAAGAAACAACAGAGATGGGTGAAGTAACCACAAATTTGGATAAAGCGAAGATGAGGACAAAAATTCCTAGCTGATAATTCATATAAATAAATCGGAAAATAAAGCTTAGAGGGTTGCACAACAAGGCATACCTTGAGTGCACGAAGATGTAAAGCCTCCACCTTACTATAACCTAAAGAACTCGCCACCCTATAGCATCCTGAAGCATTCACCACCTTTGTTCATGCACATTGCTAATATATAATCCAACACACTCATTAGACCAGTTATTCGCTTGGAGCCAAGGGTAAAAACAAGAGCCTAGTAGGTGCCAAGTGTTGAGACTCTCCCTGAAATCCAACATCCTAAGGAAATACTGAGAGATGAGGTCATAAATGGGAGGTGATCTCCTATCAGACCAATTCCCTACCGTATCCATCCCCACATATGGTACCTACCTTGCTTACGCAAAAACACTAGATCATCTTGCGGTTAACCTGGAAACAGGCATGCTTCCTCTTCACCTGTATGATTTAATGTGCCACCTCATCCTTCAAACGAAGACCTTATAGAGATCGATAAGTTGCCACACGTGAAGTGAATATCGCCAAGTAGCCTCTAGGACACTACCTCTGGCTGAGCCAAGCAGATGTTATGCATGTCAATGATTTACTGAGGAAAGACCTTCTCGTTGGGGAATAAAAAATCGACGATAGTTTTCCAACCATACACCCCCATCGGGGATCAGTTCCACCTCATGTCGTTTATCGTCTTCAACCTACTTAGACAGCTCTAAGAGAATATCATGTTTCACCCATGTCCTCCAATCTTCGTCCATTACAACATCTCATTCACTACTACCCCATTTGGCTAAACTATCTACAAGAGTATTTCCTTCCCTCTTAGTGTGTAGAGGAATAACATAATCGAATGAATCCAAGAGCTCCTGGATATGGCATGCTACTTCCTAGAGGTGCCAACTAGTGATGAGTTTCTTTGGAGGGTGACCTATGAGTAATTTTTGCACCATATGAATTGTGTTTTGGGAATCCCCTTGGATCTGTAACAACCTAATACCTTCCCTCTGAGCAATTTGCAGTCATTTTTCTAACGCCCAAAATTCAACTAGGTTGTTTGTTGTATTGCCACAAGAAAACGAAAAGAGTTGAAAAGGAGTTGAATTTGCATCCCGAAATAATCCTCCTATTCCTATTGCGCCTATATAATATATATTATTATTATTATTATTATTATGATACTATATAGTATTAAGCATATAATATTAACTTAATATTATGTTAAATATTATGAAACCATATTTCGTATAATATTATATAATATAATGTAAACATATATTATATTATATTATGTAAATCTTTCTATATTGTTAATTAATATTTAATACTATAATATTATATTATGTTAAACATAATAATATTAATGTTGAACTTAATATTATATTAAAGATAATGACTACCTAATCACAAAGAATAAAGATGATCACTCTGATGTATGCATGTTTATAAGTCTAATTCAATACATCTCACCATAGGATGACCTAACTTACTCCTCCCTTTCCACTGCCACTAAAATGCCTGTGTAATTTGCAATCATGCATGTGATGATGAAGTGCACAAAAAGAATCATGAGGTCTTCACATTCTATTTTGTGGATGAATATGTGACCTGACTTATTTTTATGCTTATGTTCATCATCATTTTCGCACACATATCTCTCTTTTATTCTTCTACTTCTCATTATCTCTAGAAGCCTCCACCATTCATTTAACCAAAATCTTAAATTACATCAAAATTCTCTTTAGAGATCCATAGCATCATATAATAATTATTAGTTATTATGAAACATCACAAGCATTTAAAAATTTTGATAAATTTTGATATTAGTATTGAAATGAATGGAACTAGAATATGATGGGTGAGAGACAAAATGGATGGTCTTTGAAGCCCTACAAATATGATAGAGAGAGACAAGCTCAACTAACAAATAACTATTCAATTTGATTCATCATTGTTGAAACAAAAATAGGGAAAGCATGGGGAATTAATGCAATATTTCAAAATCACGAAGGGATTTACCCCTTATTCTTTTAATGTCATAGTCTTGCAGCTTGAGATAATTGCTAAATATAACATGATTTTCTTATAAAATACTTTTGCAATTGTATTCAACATTAGATTATGTTTGAATTATAAACTTGTTTATAATGTGATTTAAAAACATTTTGTTTTAATCATTTCATGAAAAGAAATTTTGAGTAAACATTTAAATTGAACTCGTATATGTTTGAGAAATCTAACAAAGATTCATTTTTTAATTCAATTGTTTATTAGTTAGTGCATGCATGATATTACATGATATCCTTCGACCTGGTCAAGAGTCATATTGTAACAAAATGGTTATGTTATTTACGTTAGAACAAATCTGAGGTATTTTTATTGAAGTGAGTCTAAGTGTCATGTAAGTTTATACCCACATAACTATAGGTAATATGGCTAATACATATTATAATTAAATGTCAAATAAACGACAATCATACTTGAATTATATATTATAGTGTTTTTAAAGTAATATATACATTGTGTTTCTTTAATTAAAAAACCATTTGTTTATCTAACTTACAATTATATAAATTCATCGATATTTAAATTTATTAAATTAAATATATTATGGTAATGAAATCATATAAATAGAACCTTGTAAAAAAGAATGGAAAACAACTTCTATCACAAAAAAAATTAAAGTAAATTTGCAACAAAGTAAACAAACACACTATATTTTAATAGGTGTAATGTTGATAATTAAATCTCAAATATTATTAAATTTATTAATATATATATCTATATATATATATATATGTTCTAAATAAAACTATTTTATTAACTTTAAAGGGGTAATTTACATCTAGACTGTAGTAAAAAACAACTGCCCTATAGAAGCGGCAAAGAGAGTCAGAAAAACTGCCTATGTCAGTGAACTTAGCCGAGAGCTGGTATTCAAATCCCACGCGGGGGAACACGTATAGACTTTCTTACTGAGCTTACAAAAATTCAAAGAGGCATACATAACGAACCATAACTTGCAGAAGTGAACCCAAAATAGCATCCTAAACCAAAAAGTGCCCGCAATTAAGGGCCGCGTGACCAGTACCAGAACACCAGAGAAAGAAACTACGCGTCTGGAGGCTCCTCCACAATTCGGCACCAACCGAACTCAGTATCAGCAGCATCACGAGTAGCATCAGTATCATCCCTTGCATGAGCAGTATCAGGTTCAGAAGGACCAAGAGCTTCCGTTTCCATTACCATGTCCATCGCATTGAGAGTTGGGACCGCTGGAACCTGCATAGAGAAAGGAATCTGCGCAGAGACAGAGGCAGGGTCCTCCTGATGGGAGCTGGATTCCCCTACCTCCTGGCCTTCTTCAAGAAAGAACACCGAGACATGAGCAGTGATTCGAGGACGATTCAGGGAACAATTGAAGGTGAAAATCATCGAGCCAAAAGAGGGAGACGACGAGGAATCAGGAGGGAAATGGCTGGGGAGATGGAGACACCCTCTCCCATTGCGCGTGTGAGGGTAATGGCCGGCGGAGAGATCACTGGAGACGGAGGGAGAATTGGAGGACGGGCGGGAGGGCACATGCCTAGGAGTTCCCCTGCGGCTCCTCATTCTATGGCGAAGACGGGGCATAACTAGCACCTCAGCCACCCTTTGTAAACAAGACCACTCAACCACCTCCTCAGAGCTCGGCCTATTCAACTGGGCATCCAAACTCAGGCTGGAGGCCTCCAAACAAAGCCTGGGAGAAGACAGAGGTAGCATCGCAGAATTGGCTGAGCATAACAGGGCGATAGAGCATAACCAAGCAGCATACCAAAACACACCTTTACCAGACCAGCAAAGCACCATAGGCTTCAAAACAATTCCAGAGCTGAGCCTGTATTTAACATTATCCGCCCTTCCTCGGATTGCACCCGCCATAACTCCAGCATTAAAGAGAGCCGAGGCCCAGCTCAGACCAGAGCATGTGGAAGCGATGGAGAAATCGGAGGACAGGCTGGGCATAACGAAGCCACATGACGTGAAAAGTGAAACCAGATTCCCTTATTTAAGTTGCGTCAGGTGATACACCAAGTGGTACAGGGCAGGCAGGTGTCGTCCTGCCTCGCCGCACCCCTGTCCCATCACATTAACCAATGGTATAAGCACCCGCATCCGGGGGAGCTGCATCCTTTTGGACCAGAATTTTGCATTCCTGTTCTTGTTCATGATTCTGAATTATGTCTAGAGCCCCAGTGAGAAGAGAATGCCCATTTTCCACTCCCAGGTTGGCCAATAGATCCGCGACCTTGTTGCCTTCCTGTTTAACATGGTTGAATATGATTGCTCTGTTGGTGTTGAGTGTTTTTCTATAGCGTCCAGCTTGGCTTCAAGTCTCCAGCTGCTGGCGATTTTATTCGCATGAGCTCCATTGAGCAGCTGGTTGGCCAAGTTGATGAGGATTAGGGAGTCTCCTTCAATCTCGAGAGGCTGGAAACCATGGTGCTGGGATAGGAGTAATCCTTGCCAGAGACCCTCCAGCTCAGCTGAGTTATTCGTGTCCCATCCAATGTTGCCGAGGTAGATCAGGAGAGGGGAGCCCTTATGATCTCTGAAAATGCCGCCAAATCCTGCTTTGCCGGGGTTACCCTTAGAAGCTCCATCAAAGTTGAGTTTGAATCTATGCCTTGGAGGGGGGAACCATGAGTGCTTACTGATATTCATGCTTTCTGAAGGTTTGCAAGCAGGAATTCCTTGAGGGAGTTGAATGTTCCAATTTTCCCATATGGCTGTCTCATTTGCTTGCGTGGGAAAGTCATCCTGAAGCCATGATTTCAGCGCCAAAGTCTCTTTCAGGTTGTGACAGAAGTTGCCCCAGATGATTTCTAAAGGAGTGCTTTGGTCTTTGAAAATACGCTTGTTCCTTTCTTTCCATATAGTCCATAGGAGGAGGCCAGGAATTATTCTCCATAGATGGTTGAGAAGTGCGATTTTATATGGGCTTTAGTGCCAGAGGCGTATGGAGTTGATAATGTCCTCGGACGCTCGACATTTTCTTTGGCAGCGGAAACTGGTCTTCTCCCACAGATGGTTGGCCAGAGAACACGAGTCCAGGAGATGTTGTAACGTTTCCTCTTGAGACTGATAGTTGGGACATATGGAGGGCCTGTGAATGTTTCTCTTCCTTAAATTGTCCCAAGTTAGGATTTTTCAGTGCCCAGTGAGCCAGAGAAATAAGGAAACTTTGGGCCAAATGCCCGAAATCCAGATTCTTCCCCAAATAGGATCCTGAGGCGTGGAATCTTGGCATTTAATTTTGTAGGCCTCTTTCGTAGTGAAGGATCCTCTTGGGGTATATCCCCATCTCAAGATGTCTTTGCCTTTGGAGTATCTGATTCGACGTTTTTGGAGCTCTCTTTCCAAGATTTCTTTAGTCTGGTTGTCAACATTTCTGATAAGCCTGTCGGATTGCTTCCATTGTCTGTACCCTTGTTCTATCTCCAGAGTCCACTGTTGCTTGACAGATTCCTTTTGTTGCTCCTCCCAATCTTGGCTGGGTGGTAGGTTGAGGATGCTATCAAGCTTTGGAAGCTGATTCCAGGCGTCCGTCCAGAATCGAGCTGTGCTGCCGCTTCTAATTTCCCAAAAGCTGTGTTGTTGGATTAGCAAGAAATGTTGACTAGCTGCATTCCAAATTAGCGAACCTTTCTCAGAAGGAGTGAATCTTATAAGCTCCTCCGCTGGTCTGTGATTGGCGTATTTGGCTGTCCAGATGGCAGCCCAAGGCTTATTGGGCGCAGAAAGCCATTGCCACCATATTCTTGCACCCATGATTTCATTACTGTGATTAGGGTCTCGCAGACCTATGCCCCCTTTTTCCTTTGGCTTGCATGCTGTAGTCCATTTGACAAGGGCCCATTTGCGATTTGTTCCATGTGCCCCCCAAAGAAAATTGCGCTGAAGATCTCTAATTTTTTTAAGAACCCATTTAGGCACTACCAGGATTGAGAAGAGATAGAGGGGCATTTCCTGAAGCACAGCTTTGATAAGTACTAATCTACTGGCTATGTTCAGAGCTCTATGAGTCCACAAAGAGAGATGAGATTCAAGTTTCTCTAGGAGCCTATGCTAGGAGGCGTGCTTGATAGCAGAGTCTATAAGAGGGGCTCCCAGGTAATTGGACGGCAGGGATGCTATGGAAAAACCTCGAATGTGGGCAATAGCCTGTTGAGTGATAGGAGGTGTGTGAAAAAAGAAGATCTGCGATTTGGCTTTGTTTATGCTTGTGCCTGAGGCGTCTGAGAAATCCTTCAGGAGGGATTTGAAGATGGTGGCTTCCTGAACAGATGGGTACCCGAAGAGCATGTTGTCATCAACGAATTGTCGATGAGTGGTAGCAGGGGAATTGTGAATGGAAATTCCTTTGAGATGTTGGGAGAGAAGGGCATGCTTGATATGTCGACCTAGCCCTTCAGCCATTAGAACAAAAAGGAAAGGGGATAGGGGATTCCCTTTCTTGATGCCTCTGGAGGGGCTGAAAGGTCGAGAGGGAATGCCATTAATGAGGATTGAAAAGAAGGTAGCGGAGATTAAACTCTGAATCCAACGAACCCACATTGGTGAGAAACCAAAGGCACGTAACATTTTTTGAATATAAGTCCAACTTAATTTATCAAAAGCTTTGGAAAGGTCAATCTTGAGAATCATACCTACCTGTTTGGAATTCTTGAGGGAATGTATGATTTCATGAGTGAGGATGATGCCGTCCAAAATTTGACGTCCTTCAACATAACCAGATTGTTCAGGCGATATGAGCAGGGGCAGCAGCGGCTTCAACCTGTTGGCAATGACTTTGGATATAACCTTGTATATGACGTTGCAAAGAGCGATTGGGCGAAATTTGTCCGGAGTGAGGGTACTTTCTTCTTTGGGAATGAGGGCGATAAAAGTTGAATTGAGCGATGGCAATAGCCAGTGTAGAGAGCGCGATTCCTCCACCACTTGCCACACTTCCTCTTTTATAAGCTCCCAGAAAGAGTGGAAGAAAGTTGTGGAGAAGCCGTCCGGTCCCAGTGCTTTGCCCTCCTTAAGCTGCTTCATGGCCAAATCCACCTCCTCGGGCGCTACAGGTCGTAGAAGGAGTTGGTTGTGTTCTTCTGTGATAATTTTTGGCACATTTTGAGTGATCTTTTCTATAGCATGCCGTCTATCAATCTGGGGTTCTTGTAGGACCTCCTGGAAGTGATTGATGAATTCCTATTCAATCTCTGTGTGGTTTTCCACTCTTTCCCCTCCTTGCTTTTGTATAAAAGAGATAGTATTGTGCATTCTTCTTTGAATTGTAGTTCTGTGGAAGAATTTAGTGTTTCTTTCGCCTTCTTTCAGCCATCTAATCCTAGATTTCTGCTTCCAGAGAATTTCTTCCTGCTTTCTTCTCTCCTCCAATTGATTATGAATGTGCCTTTCCAGTCCAGAGTCCCGTTCTTATATCCCTCTATGATTATCTGTTGCTGGAGGTCTCTCATTTCTTTGTTGAGGTCTTGTTGGGCCTGAAAGATGTTGCCAACAGTCTCTTTATTCCAGCGTTTGATTTGGGCTTTTAGGAATTTGAGCTTCTGTTGAAACTGGAACATTTTTGATCCCTCTAGTGCAGAGAAGTTATTCCAGGAGAATCTGATGAAGTCGTTGAAAGCGGGATGGGAAAGCCAAAATGCCTCAAATCTGAATGGACGTCTAGTTGAGTTGCCTGGTTGATGCCATTGGAGAGAGATAGGCCAGTAGTTAGATCCAGAGTATGGAAGAATGGATGTTGAGAGGTCGCCGCCGAGATGCACTGCATTATCCGAGATGAGGAATCTATCAAGTTTTGAAGCAATTTGATGCCGCCCAGCCCTGCGATTGCTCCAAGTGTGCATTCCATTGGAGGTTTGCATGTCTATTAGCATATTGTTGTGGATAAAATCTTTGAAGTGGTCAGTTTCCTGTTCCAGCCTGGCCCGACCTCCCGTCTTTTCCTCTAACTTGGTGATCATATTGAAGTCTCCTCCAATGATCCATAGAGGATGGTCTCTATTGGAGTTGAGTGCTTCTATGGTGTCTAAAAGAGCAATTTTGTTGGCTGCTTCCTACGGAAAATAAACATTGGTGAGATGACCATGAGTGTTGGTGCCAATAATATGAAACGTTGCCTGAATAATGTTATGGGATGCATGGAAATTTGAAAGCATTATTGCTTGCGTATTCCAGGCAATTGCCAATCCTCCAGAAGCACCTGACGCATCCACAACAACCGAGTGACAGCCTGGCCAAGCTTTTGAAAGGATGTTTCCCAGAGTGTTACTGTTGCATTTTGTTTCCTGCAGAAAGAATATCTGGGGCTGTTCCTGCTTTATCATATTTTTAATCATTCTGAGTTTCCTGGGGCTATTGAGCCCTCTTAGATTCCATGAAGTGAGCTTCATGATTCACTATTAGTAGTGGGCTTGTAATACTTTGTCAATTTAGCATATCTGCCTGAGTCAACCAGGATTTTCCCTATGGCTATAGTTCGCTGGAGATCTGTCTTTCTTCCACGTTTTTTGGAGTCTTTTGGAAGGAAGTAGCCATCCCATTGACTTCCCGGTTGTATTCCCAATTGTTGTTGCTGATAGGCTCTGGATATGATAACTTCCAGAGTACTAAGCTGATGCACTTGGATTTTATCATACTCCTTCTTTCTGCAAACTTGTTCCAGCTCAAAAATGTCTAGACCGCCCAGATCTATGCTTTCCGGTTCTTCATCCATGTGTTGCGCTTGACTGCTTTCCTCTGAGATGAGAGCTAAGTGCATGGATTGGCTTTGGGGATCGTCCACATCCATTTCCTTGGATTTCCATTCAAGGTTTTTTGGGCCTGCTTTGGAGGCAGGGGGATGGGAGAGGAGGGTGAAGGAGGGATGAGGGGAGATGGGATAATCGGTTGAGGGATTGGCACAGAGATCTGGGTTGGGTCTTCCGAAGTTTTTGCTAGAACCTCGAAGCTGTTGCTCGTGGAGGGGATGGAAGCAACATCCTGATGGGGTTTTTCCCAGAGGAAGGTTTTTTGTGCGATCTCTTACGGCTTGCAACCTTGGTGAAACCCTCATGGTCCGCCTTGCCTGAGGGTTCAGAGGCTTGTGGATAAGCATTTAGAGGGCAGTCCCTGAACAGATGCCCAAGGGCATGGCACTTACGACAACGAAAGGGAACATGTTCAAAATCTAAGGGTTGAATCCATTCATAGTCATCATGGAAGAGACTTACCGATTCCGGAAGGGCTTTGTCCAAGCGCATGAAGACACAGATGCGGGCGTATGAGGTATATCTACACAGCTTCATTTCTTCAGCAATTTTGACAAACTCTCCCAGCCCCTTACCTATGTCTCTGAGTGATTCTTCATCCCAATATTCCGCGGGGAGCGAGTATAGCCTAATCCATACTGGTGCCCAGCTGAGATCCTCCTTGTCAGGGTTGAATCTCTCTCTCCAAGCTCTTAAATACAGACCAGCAGAGTTGAAGAAATAAGGACCTTCATCCATGACCCTATTTCGATCTTTGATGCAGAAGAAAATCACCGTGAAAAACCCTTTTGGTCCTAGCTGCAAAGTGACCTGTCCCTTGGGTTTCCATTTGGCTGAGATCCATCCTTGCAAAGCTTTTTCCGTCGGCCAGAATCCAATAAATTTTCCAATGAGCGCATGGTCCTTCATGTTCTAGATCCGACCGTTGATTCGGTGGCTGGGAAGTTCTATTTTGGGTCTTTTAGCGGCTATAGGTCTGCATGTCGATGAGGTACACTTTGGCGTTTCCTGTTGCTTGGACTTTCCTTCTTGTTCTTCATTGTTTCTGTTAGGCTGCACAGTGAAGTCTTTTGTCGTTTCCTGCATCGGAGGGTCCCGTTCTTCTTTGTCATGTTGATCAGTCCCCAGAGGCTCAGTCATATTCATCGCTTGAGGAACACTTTCAGAAGTGGGGGAGGGCATTGAAACCCACCCCTGGGGAAATGCCATTGTGGCACAACGAGTAACAATAGGCTGTAGTCACGGTATGGAGTGCCCAACGAAGAGAGGAGTCAGAAAAAGGAGAGCAGGTTGCACCATTGCAGGGGCGCTTCAGAACCCTAGGTTGCAGAGCCGACTCCTTACCTATTTTATTAATATGATTAACCACCTATTAAATTAAATATATTATGGTAATGAAATCATATAAATAGAACCCGTTATTGTAAAAAAGAATGGAAAACAACTTCTATCACAAAACAAAAAAATTAAAGTAAATTTGCAACAAAGTAAACAAACACACTATATTCTGATAGGTGTAATGTTGGTAATTAAATCTTAAATATTATGAAATAGATTTTGTCACATATTATTTTCAATAACCACATTTGTCTATTAGTTCTTGCATTCTCTCATGTTTTTGGTTTTTGTTTTTTGTTTTTTGCGTTATAAATTCATTGTTTCTTATTTCTATTTTAAATATTATATATATATATATATATCTATATCTATATCTATATCTATATCTATATATATATATATATATATATATATATATATATATATATATATATATATATATATATATATATATATATATATATATATATATATTATTATTATTATATTTTTTTTTCAAATAATGTTTCTTCATCTATGATTCCAACTTGGTTGAAGCATTTTACAACATTCCATAATAAAAGTTATTGATTTTGACTTAATTTTAATTTTGACCATAAATATTGGAAGAGACAAAAATTGAATTTATGTATAGGGTTGCAATTATTCCATGGAATTTTTTTGGAGTATATTTAATTGAATGAGATTAATATTCATAACAAAATAAAAAATCCTTCAGCTAAATTCTCTTGGAAAGAACACTAATCAATGGAAAGAAGCATACATTTAGGTTTTGAATTCATCACATTGGTGGAATAATAAAACCAAAAGGTTTTTCTGACTAACTTATACAGTGCATTTATAATTGTGATAGTGAACCTTTTTTAGGTTTCTGAAAGTTTGAATAATGCATATATTAGTCTCAAATATGAGTTGTATCAATTTTATGTGAAGAAGTGTGGACCGTTAGATAGCTTGGAAGACAGGAAACAATTTAAATAATTGTTGGGGTGATACTTTTCTCCTTTACTAGGTTGAATGCAACACAAATTTTGATTAGGATTCATTGAGCATTGTTATTGGTGCAAAGGAAAATGGCATATATGTTTTCCAATAGAAATCAATATCATGAGAATTTATAAATGGAATGAATAAAGAATTACAAATCTCTCTTTTGTTTGCATTTAAAAGAAAGTACATATTTGATACATACAGTGAAATTGAACAAGAAATTGTTTTAAAATCCAAGCTGATGATTATTTTTCACTACTGGAATGTGGAAAAAATGTCGTGTTTGAATGGTGTGGGGTGTATTCGATAATGCTTGTTATAGGTGGTTTTATGTGCATTGCTTCCTACCTCTTGGTATGTTCGCTAGCATTCCTTCCTATTGTCACTCTTAAGAGAGCCCAAAGACCTATTGGTTTTCATTATAACCTTATTACTCATACTTCGAATCTTAGCTATTCGGTGCTCATTTCTCTTATCAAGGAACTTAGCTACTCAATGTTGATACCTGTGCTTATTGTTGAGAAAGAATTATAAAATAATTAAAATGTAGTTCAAGAAGAGAATCTCAAGGTAGAATCGATTGAACTACCTATTTTTATGTTTATTATTAAATCTTGAATATGATTTAGTGGTCTTGTTTAATTCTTATTGTTGATATTTGTGCTTATTGTTGAGAAATAATCATGCTAGAATTCAAAGCTAATTCAAGGTGAAAAACTTGACCTTTGTTGTTGTACTACAAAGGAAACAATTGTTGGACTCTTGAATTGTCCTCAATTTTGACATTCTTTTTCGTTCTTTTCCATCCATCCCATATATGGTTTGGTATATCTTTACAGGTCATAAGGTCATCAATTCCATTTCAGCTGTAACAAAGGGTATCAAATCTGTTATAGACATTTTTGTGCCTTACAACATTGAGCATGAAATGTCCATAATCCAAGGGATCCAAAGTCCCTAAAAGAGTTGTTCCTACCCCTAAAGGAACAAGGTCAACAAAAGACAGCTTCTCCCAGAAGTTCTCCACCAAAAACAACTCAGAAATGGTCAAATCAGGATCAATTCAGTGGCTCCACTAGCTGCGCGTTGAAATGCAGAAGCTATACTGGCTAGGTGCACTGCAATGCAGGTGGAAGCACTACCAGGGTGCGCTGAGCGGGAAATGACAAATGGCAAGTTCAGTCAACGAGGTGGAAAGACCCTGGAAGCTTCCAGAATCTTCCTCAATGACACTTGCCTCAATGAATTCGACCAAGTGATGAGTAAGAGGTTCTCAACCTCCAAGGGGAAGCAAGAACTGACAGAGAGAAGCCACAAGTCAAAACATAAGCTGACTCATCCTCTCTGCTTACATCTATATATGGATCTCTCACCTAGAGGTTCAGGAGGCTGGAATTTTGTACTTTGCAGAGAATTGCTGTTGGTTTTGAGATTGAGATTAGTACATTGGGTGATTTATGCTTTGTTGGAGGAGAGGAAGGGATTCCTTTGCTGGGAGGTAGATGCTGGATCGGGACTCACTTGGTTGTATCTCCTCTTGAACCTTGTTACCATATCAATAAAGCTATTTGCGTTTCTCCTATATGCTTGTATTTCAATGATGTTTTGTTATATTTGCATATTTAGTTTACATCTGATCCTAAACTAGTTATGAATGTGAATCTATGTCTTTTGTGTAGTTTTCCTCTCTTGTGATCTTGCAGGAACTGGGTGAAGCTGGACCAGTGAAAGAGCAGGCAACGGGAAGCGAACAAAAGAGAGAGTGATTGGATCGACAAACTAGTAGAAGACACCGATTAGTTACATCCTTCTTTCTCTATTTACATCTCATAAAGAAGAATACTCAGATAGTTTTCCTTGTTTGTTGCTAAGGCACTATCACCTCTTAGAGTGGGATAGGGGCATTCCGAATTGGATACTTTTCCCAACAAAAAATTGGCGACTCCGCTGGGGAGAGTATCTTGTTAGTTTACTTGTGTTTCTATTGCTATTCATTTCATAAACTCAAGAGTGCCGAATCAGCTACTCTAGTCCACTCACTGGGCCTGTTTATGATCTGAACAGCTGATCCACAAGTGCTCTAACAGCCCTTTGTGATAGATCTTAGTCCTCCTTTAAATCATCCTTCTAATTGTACCTAATTGATAGCTTTTATCCGGCCAAAAACTGTAGATTAAACTGCAAACCGTAACCCAGAACCTAGAAACAACTCTCATTTCTGCTTCAGCGCAGACTCTGTGAAGAGGTTCTGCATTTCAACGCAGGTCCCGTGAAGGCTACCTGCGCTGAAGTTCAGTTTCTCTGTGTTGAGGGTGCGCTGATCAGTCTTTGCCTTGTGCAGCTGTGGTTCCCTGCTTCCTTTTGCTCAGTTTTATCTCTGTTTTTTGCAGCCTGTTATCAGTCAGTGTACCTATCTGAAACCCCTTTTCTTTGCCTCAATTCCGCCTCGGTTGTATAAAGAAATTGTATTTGTTCTTTGTGTATTTGTTACATCATTTGCAGTTTCCCATTACAAAAGTAAACTAGTCATACTGTCGCCCTTAGATCTAGACCTGTCGTAAGTGTCGTTTTGATCTTAGGAGTGAGTTTGTTTGCTGTTCACAGTTGGTTTAGCTTTTACTTTTGTCTTTTGGTTTGAATTTATACATTTCAAGTGTCGAAACAAGTAAATCATAAAGTGTTGTAATCGTCTTTTTGATTTCGAAAAAGGAACTTGTTTGTGTTTTTCACTTGAAATCGAATTCAAATTTGTACAACGGCTTTCTTTTTAGGCATCAATATTAAGAAAGTGAAAACAAATACATGCATATGTGCATTTGCATTTTGACAGTTTGTATGTTGATTTAGGGAAAAGTGCATTACTGTGTGCTCTATGCTCTTTGAGAAAAGATGGTGTCTTTCTTTTCCCCTTGTAGCTAGGATTTTCATTGTTGAAAAGATATAAAATCTTGCTTATCATCTTTAGACTGCATTTAGGAATTGTATCATACATCTCATGGTGATCCAAAAAGGCAAACTTCTAAGAAAGATCAACCTAAAATAAATTGAATGAACTTAACAACGCTTTGTAACATAACACACAACATAGAGGTCTAGGCTAGAGACGTGTTCCGGCGTCGTAAACCTGGTCACTGGTCGCCTCACTGATGGTTGGGTGATTCCTCCTGAGAGACGATAAGTGCCAGTACGGATTGTGCTCCCACGTACCGTCGCGTATTTATTGGGAGACCCCTATAGGAATAAAACCTTTATCCATAGGAAGCCGTGTCGGCCGCCCTACTGATCGCAATGCACTGAATACAGCATTCAGGAAGATTGACTGCCCGTACCCTAAAAAGTATTCTGCGGTTTTGCGAAAAGTTTGGCACACCCTCCACCTAGAACTCCAGAGCAGTTCCTTTTGGCCTTTTTCAGACTCTATAACAGAAAAAGTCCATCCAAGCATTTGTCACTTCGGGCTCGTTAAAACATCGAAGGAGACTAGAGTCATCTTTAGCTTTTTCTCGACTCTTTAAAATTGAAAAAGCAAGTTGTGTCTAAGCGTCGTTAAAATTTATTTTAAACGGAACAATCACCCCTTTTTCCTGCGTTGATCTTTAGGTTGAGAAAATGGAGCCCACCAACCAAGGAATTCCCCTTGGTGGAAATCCTAGTCCCTTCTCCTCTTGGGGAGATGTTGGTGTGCCCCATATGGCCACATTGTCGCTTCCAAGACTGACAATTGGCCTGTCGGTCTGGCTCTTCTCAACCAATGTCGTTCAGAACACCACTATTCCTGAACAGTTGAATCAACAATTAGACGAGTCCAGAATTTCCCACCAACCTTCTACTTCCTATAATTCTTCCTCTCTTCCTTCCTCTTCGCGTGACGGGACTGGTAAAAATAAAAACCAAGTTCCTAAGGAGAAGAAGGAAAAGAAGAAGAAAGAGAAAAAGAAGAAGGAGCCAAAGGCAAATAAGGGAAAACAAGTGTCGTCTGATGAAAATCCACACACAGCACTGACCAGGCCTAAATCGCCATGTGTCATCTACAAGGGAGACCACTTTCACAGAGATTGTCCCTGCATCCCTCGGATACTAAGGGACTGGTCTCCCCGTTTGCACAATCCGGTGTCGTCAACCTCTGATAGCCATGTTGAAAGTACACCGTCAACTAGCAAAAGTGAAGTTCCAGGACAGAAAGGGAGGGCTAGACCTCCCTGTAGACTGTGCGAAGGCAACCATGCCCTCCACCGTTGTCCCTTCTTAGACGAGGCTAAAAGAGTCTTGGAAGATCGTCTGGTTGCGCCGTTACGACTTCCTCCTGGATATCAAAAACTCTTGCCAAGTCCTTCGTTAGTTGAGAATCCAGCTGGCCCGCTCAAGTGGTCAGCTAAAGCGTCTATCATTGAGGATAAACCGACTGAATCCATACCAGACGAAAGTCAAAAGGTCGAGGCGGCAGTTGACCTGGTCTTGCCTTCAGAGGATTTATCTTCGAATGATACAGTCACTGAAGAGGATAAGGATGACACCATCCAGATTCTTTTCATCAACACAGACTCTGACGAACACGGGGGCAATGCACCCATTCCTTTATCGCAGGAAGGAAGTTCGTCAGAGCAATATCCGGCCGTCTACTCGGTCCCACCACCAAGCAACCTAGTTGTATCCTTTGACTGGAACCAACTAGGCAGACCCCGGTTGCCAGCAAGCATACCATTCCGAATTATCGTTCAAATATACAGAATGGTCATGGCTGGCACCATCATCGATGAGGGGGCATCTGTGAGTATCCTTTCCTCTATTGCTTGGAAAGCGCTTGGTTCGCCAATGCTTTTGCCTGAAATGAGAAATCTGACAGGCTCCGATAAAGGAACCAGTCGACCTTTAGGGATCCTCCCCAATGTGCCTATCACATTGAAAGGGAAGACCGTTCAAATGAACGTGATGGTCGTTCAAGGACCCTTGGATTATAACCTACTCCTTGGACGAGTGTTGTAGGGAAAAGTATCCGACTCGGATGACCCTATCCCACTCTAAGGGTGATAGTACCTCAGCAACAACTGTAAGGGAAACTACTTAAGGTTTACTTCTTTATGAAAGCAAGAGAGAATGAAGAAATGCACTAACCGTTGTCTTGCGCTTAATGTCGACCCAAACTCTTCTCTTTGCTTGCTTGCTCCCAGCTCCTTGCTCTTTTGCTGGCCCAGCTACAATGAGATCCTGCAAAATAACCAAGAAGGGAACTACAAGAAGCATGCAATCATAACTGATTCAAGGATTAGCATAAATCAAATATACAATCATCACAACAAAACATTGAAACAAGTGCATATAGAAGAACCTCAATAGCTTTTATTAATAGAAGAAGTAAAGTTCTGAGAGTGTTACAACCATTGAAGGCCCTAATCCAGCAACACCTCCCAGCAGAAATAATTTCTCCTCTTCACCTCCTTCAAGCAATCACCCAATAGCTCTATTGTGAAACCAACAACATATCATTACTTTGCACAAAATTCCAGCCTCCTGAGCTCATAGGAGAGAGCTCAATATATAGATGAATTGAGAAAGGATGAGTCAGCTTGCAACTGATGTGTAGCTGCCTTGTGTCCTCTCTCTCTTCAGTTAATCTTTAGTTGATCTTCAGTTCTTGAGTCCACTTGGTGAACCTTGCTTCCACTTGGAGAAACAAAGCCTCTGACTCATCACAAGGCGAAATACCTGATCCAAGTGTCATTTTTGGAAGATTCCAGAGCAATGACTCAGTGTGCCACTTGTCCCATCTCGCTCAGCGCAGGTGGCCTTTGTTCTACCTGCGTTGCAAAGCAGGTACACCATGGAGGAGTTGAGTTTCAGCGCAGAAGCCTAGTGGAGCACCTGCTTTGATTTCAGGATTGCTTGTTTTTGAGTGTTTTCAGGTGGAGAACTGATCTGAGAGCTGTTGGCTTGCTGACCTTGTTCCTCTAGGGGTAGGAACATCATGTTTAGGGACTTTGGATCCCTTGGATTATTGACAATTCATGCAAGGCACAAAATTGTCTATAACAGATGCCCCCTAAAGTGTGAGGTCGTTTATCGGGTGAAATGCTTTATTAGGAGGATCCGAAGTTCATTCAATCTGCTGAGAAGTGTCCTGTAATAAGATACAATACAATACATTATTTTTCATATTTTTTCATGATCTAGCTGAGGCGGGCATTCCCATGCTCAGCTTTATAAATTCATTTTGGTACATAGAACAGATGATCGTCTGATGGTAGACTGATAATTCTCTGCTGAAATTATCATCCTTTGAGAAGGATGATCATCTGCTGCAATGATGTACATATCAAATGTCTTTATATCCTGAATATATATCGCAGCCCGGATGGATGAAACTAGATCCGGGGTCTTCAATCTCTTCCGATCTTCACTCGATGTACAAGTCGACCCATGTGAGAATTTCTTGAAGTCGAACATGGAAAGACATCGCTTGATTACCGGTCAATGATGTAAACCGTTAACAAGCGCGAGAGGAATCACCGATAAGGATGATGACCCTCAAGGTACATCAGTACAATTCACATGGTTGGAATAAAGGACTTGGTGTCGACCACCATGCAAAATCCTCTGGTCGAAGGTCATTGATGTATACCTGTCGCCGGAAGTGAGAAACTTGCCATTGAGGCATGCAAGCTTCAAAGTACTGAAGGGGTTGTTCCTAGATCAACTCCTTGGATAATGAGCTGATGTCGACAAGGAGCGATCCGTCAAAGGAGGGCCTTAATGAATCCCACATCATTGACACGGAACGGAGCTAGTGATTGTGATGAGGTGAAAACAAACTGTGATGTATGATTCAGGGTGGCGGCCATGAAATGGATGAAGGATAATGTATGGCAGTGGATGGGACACGGTTGACTCTTTGCAGAACAACATCTCTTGAACATATAACGACACTGATGTGATGGATCGGTAGCATTACCCCAACTATGGATGGTGTGGCGAGGACCATGGTGATGAGACCGGTGAATGAAACAACCCAACCCGATGTGATACGGAGGACAAAGTGTCATGTTCAAGAGCGACTTGCTACCATTAAAGCTGTGAGGTTCTCCCAATTTTTCCCCAGTCATTGCTGACCAGTACCTCTTTATTTTTGTCAAGCTTGAGGAGGATAACATATGCTTGTTCTATAACCTGCCCTTCAGACAAGCCCATCGCTATGTTTTAACGAGCCTAGCGATAGGGAAACTCGTTCTCGTCTAAAGACAAGTTTGTCGCTATTTAATAAATTTAACGGGTCTAACGACAAGGATAACTCGGTCCTTTTCATTTTTAGAGAGTCTGAAAAGGTACATAAAGTCAACTCCAGAATTCCTTTTTCGTCAGCTAATCCCTTAGGTCCGAAAAAGTATAAAACAATACAGAAGGGATGAGTTTTCGGTACTTTTAACGAGCCGAACAAACAAGCGCTCGGTCTTTTTGTGCAATAATCCCTCAGGTCCAAAAAGATTAAAATCTAGAAGAGGGATAACTTTCCGGTCGCTTTAACGAGCTGGAAGGCCAAAACTCGGCAAACTTTTCATATTTTACGAGTCAGTGAAAAGAGCTCAAAGAAGACTCGCCTTTTGAGGAACGAGTGATAAACAGGGTAGCAGCAGATTCCAGGTACAGGTTGGAATATTCCAATCATGGCAGTGTCACAAGGATGGCTTAGTGAAATCACTCTTCGCAGCTGTTCCTCAAAAGAAGGTAAACAATCATATGGAGATGAACGATTGGCCAAATGAACGGATGGAGGTGATGGCATATAAACACGACCAAGGGCTTTTAATATGGCAGTCAAAGGTTACATTTTACCAAGGTTATTTACCGGTTCATTTTTTCTGGGTGAGCTTGAACTCTAGGGAAAGATTGCTCACAACTTATGTTTATTTTTTAACGAGCATGAACATTACTAAAACTGCTCGAATCTTGCGTTTATTTTTTAACGAGCATGAACATTGCTAAAACTGCTCGACAATACCAGTCATAATACAAGGAACGCCTTAGGTGAGGTAATCTTATTTAAGGAGCGATACCTCACTAATTACTCCAATTTGGCAAGTTTTAACTTTTGCCCCACACCCTTTCTTTGTGCAAGCTAGAAACGGCTAATCCTACGAGTTTAACGGGTTAGACCTACAGGTTTAAAGGGAGGACCTAAAAATTTAAAAAATAAATAGTCGTCCCGTGCTTGCACTCCAAAAGGTTCGCATGCCCCCAGGTATAAAGTATAATTTCGAGGCGCTGCCTCTTACTTATTATCCGAAAAATGGTTTTGTTTGCTGCCGCAAACTAAACTCTCTTTTCGGCGATGTCTATCATTAGGTTGCTAAGGATGGCGACTACTTGTTGTAGCAATTTCCTCTCTTTCTTTGAAGACTGCCCCTACTTCTTTTAAAACATATTGTTTTAATGGGTGAGGCTTGACATTCAAAGATGGTGCCTTCTCGCTGCTACAAATAGACCCCCTCCTTAGGAGAGCCCACTTTTTTAGACAAAGGGAGCGATCTTTCCGCTCACATAACTTTGACAAAAGAATCATATTCTAGAACAACCCTCTCTTCCTTCCTTCGGACGGGGTACGGACTAGTCATATTCTTCTGCGGAAATCAACTTTATACCCAAGGTTTCCTCTGCCCAAGGCAGGCCAGGGTGCATGCCCCCTGGGTCCCAGTTCTTTCTTCCGAATCACTCGCATTCATCGGGAAGTAGAACCGGGGGTGGAGGCATTCCTTGAGTGAATAAACCGTTAAGGGATGGTATTTGACTATTTGCGATGCGTGATCCTGGAAATGAAAGTTGGTCTACGAGCTTGACCATTCTTCCTTCGTGCGGAAAACACATAACTCTAAAGAGTGAGGACACTATCGCCTCTATGCAATATATATAGTCTCGTCCAAGGAGTAAGTTATATGCCAAGGGTCCCTGGACGACCATGATGTTCATATGAACTGTCTTCCCTTTCAATGTAACTGGAACATTGGGGAGAATCCCTAACGGGTGACTGGTTCCTTTATCAAAACCTGATAGATTTCTCATCTCAGGTAAAAGCGCCGGGCAACCCAGTGCTTTCCAAGAAACAGAGGAAAGGATACTCACAGATTCCCCTTCATCAATGATAGTCCCAGCCATTACCATTCTGTAGATCTGGACAATGATTCTGAATGGGATACTGGCTGGTAACCGGGGTCTGCCTAGTTGATTCCAGTCAAAGGATACAACTAGGTTGCTTGGTGGTGGGACCGAATATACGGCCGGATACGACCCTGACGATGTTCCTTCCTGCGATAAAGGAATGGGCACATTGCCCTGATGCTCATCAGAGTCTGTGCTGATGAAAAGAATATGGACGGTGTCATCCTTATCCTCTTCATTGAGGGTGTCATTTGAAGATGGATCTTCAATGACGGAGTCATTTGAGGATGAAACCTCTGAAGGAAGAACCGGGTCAACTGCCGTTTCGACCTTTAGACTTTCGTCTGGTCTGGATTCAGCAGGTTCATTCTCAATGATCGACACTTCAGCCGACCACTTGAGCGGGTCAGCTGGATTTTCAACTATCGAGGGATTAGGCGCGAGTTTTTGGTATCCAGGAGGAAGTCGCAACGGTGAAACCGGACGATCTTCCAAAACTCTCTTTGCCTCATCTAAGAATGGACATTTGTGGATGGCGTGATCGCCTTCACACAATATACAGGGTGATCTTGGTCTCCCTCTTCGTCCTTCACTCTCGCTAGTTGACGAACTGCAATCAACATGACTACCAGAGGTTGATGCTACCGGATTGTGCAACCTTGGGGACCAGTCCCTTAGTATCCGGGGAATACAAGGACAATCACGATGGAAGTGGGCCCCTTTGCAAATGACACATGGCGATTTAGGCCCGGTTGGTGCAGTGTGTGGGTTTTTGTCAGCTGTCTTTTGCTTGCCCCCAGTCGCCTTCGCCATAGGCCCCTTCTGCTTCTTTTCTCTCTTCTTCTTTTCCTTCTTCTCCATGGGAGGCTGACTTTTGCCGGCTCTACCTTGCGAAGATGAAGGATCAGAGGAAGGATTGTAAGAAGTGGAAGGCTGGTGGGTAGCTCTAGACTGGTCTGACTGTTGATTCGACTGCTCAGGATTAGTGGCGATCTGGACTACATTAGTTGAAAAGAGCCATACAGGTAGGCCAATTGTCAATCCTGGAAGTGACAATGTTGCCATATGAGGCGCACCAACATCTCCCCAAGAGGAGAAGGGATTTGGACTTCCGCCAAGGTTACTTCCTTGGTTGGTGGGCTCCATACTTTTCAACTGAAAGATCAACGTGGGAATAACAGGTGATTATGTTCCGCTTAAAATAAATTTTATTAACGACGTTTTTAGACACAAACTTGCTTTTTCATGTTTTAAGAGTCGAGAAAAAGCTAAAGATGACTCTAGTCGCCTTCGATGTTTTAACGAGCCCGAAGTGACAAATGCTCGGATGGACTTTTTCAATTATAGAGTTTGAAAAAGGCCAAAAGAAACTTCTCTGGAGATCTAGGCAGAGGGTGTGCCAAACTTTTCGCGAAACCACAGAATACGTTTTACGGTACGGGTGGTCGATCTTCGTGAATGCTGTGTTCACTGCATCGCGATCAGTAGGGCGGCCGACACGGCTTCCTATGGATAAAGGATAATTCCTATAGGGGTCTCCCAATATATACGCGACGGTACGTGGGAGCACAAGTCCGTATTAGTGCCACCGACTCTCAGGAGGAATCACCCACCTTCGTAGAGATCGACAGTCACTAAGTTTAACGACGCTGGAACACGTCTCTAGCTTAGACCTCTATATGTTTGCGTTATGTTACAAAGCGTTGTTATGTAAATTGGATTTATTTTAATGTTGATCTTGCTTATCAGTTTGCCTTTAAGGATCACCACGAGATGTATATAACAAATTCCTGAATGCAGTCTAAGATGAGAAGCAAACTTTTCAATCTTTCAACTTTGAAAACCTTAACTACTGAGGGAAAAGAAAGGCAAATCTTTTCACACAGATCATAGAGCACACACTAAAATGCAAATTTTCCTAAATCGTCAAGCACACAGTCAAATGCAAAATGCACAATGCATGTATTTTCTTTTCTCTTTCTTAATGTGGATGGGTAACAAAAAGAAAGTGGTTATATAACTTTGATTTCGATTTAGAGCGAAAGTAAACAAGCTAGTCCAAAATCAAAAGACACCTTATGATTCACTTGCTTAATCACTGGAAATGCATGAAATCAAACCATAATGACGAAAGTAAATGACTAATCAGCTAGGGACAGCAAACAAGCTAACTCTTTAGACCAGCAAAATGCCTAACACAGGTTCAGATCTAAGAGGCCAAAAGCAAGATTAGTTTACTCTTCGTTATGGGAAATTGTAAATGAGTAAGAAATACAAAAGAACAAGTACAATTTCGATATATAACAGAGGCGGAATGATGGCAAGTAATATTGGTTTCAAAACAGGCACAAGACTGACACCTAGCAGCAAAACTAAGTGAAAACAGGCAAGAGAAAGGAGGAAACCCCAAATGCACTAGGCAAATTTGGGCCAACGCAGGCTCTGCACAGCCAAACTGGCTCTCAGCGCAGGTAGCCCCTTCGGGACCTGCGTTGCAAAGCAGGTAGCCTGTGTACTACCTGCTTTGGAAAACGAGAGTTTCGTTTTCACAGTTTCCGGGTCATAATTTTATCAAAAATGCACAATTTTTGCTCAAATCAGAAACAATCAGTCAAGCACTCTCAAAGGGATGATTAGGAAGGTGAAAAGCTATCACTAAGAGCTTACAAGGATCCTTGTAGATCAGCTCTTCAAATCATGAACTTGCTCAGAAATGAGCTGGAGTAGCTGCCCTCTACTTCGCTTTTGATATAGTCAAAAGCTTTTCGATTTGGTACTCTTTTGTTCAGGAAATGAATAGAAAAATACTACAACCAATCAAACAGATACGATCCCCAGTGGAGTCGCCAGTTTGTTGTAGGGAAAAGTATCCGACTCGGATGACCCTATCCCACTCTAAGGGTGATAGTACCTCAGCAACAACTGTAAGGAAAACTACTTAAGGTTTACTTCTTTATGAAAGCAAGAGAGAATGAAGAAATGCACTAACCGTTGTCTTGCGCTTAATGTCGAATCCAAACTCTTCTCTTTGCTTGCTTGCTCCCAGCTCCTTGCTCTTTTGCTGGCCCAGCTACAATGAGATCCTGCAAAATAACCAAGAAGGGAACTACAAGAAGCATGCAATCATAACTGATTCAAGGATTAGCATAAATCAAATATACAATCATCACAACAAAACATTGAAACAAGTGCATATAGAAGAACCTCAATAGCTTTTATTAATAGAAGAAGTAAAGTTCTGAGAGTGTTACAACCATTGAAGGCCCTAATCCAACAACACCTCCCAGCAGAAAGAATTTCTCCTCTTCACCTCCTTCAAGCAATCACCCAATAGATCTATTGTGAAACCAACAGCATATCATTACTTTGCACAAAATTCCAGCCTCCTGAGCTCATAGGAGAGAGCTCAATATATAGATGAATTGAGAAAGGATGAGTCAGCTTGCAACTGATGTGTAGCTGCCTTGTGTCCTCTCTCTCTTCAGTTAATCTTTAGTTGATCTTCAGTTCTTGAGTCCACTTGGTGAACCTTGCTTCCACTTGGAGAAACAAAGCCTCTGACTCATCACAAGGTGAAATACCTGATCCAAGTGTCATTTTTGGAAGATTCCAGAGAAATGACTCAGTGTGCCACTTGTCCCATCTCGCTCAGCGCAGGTGGCCTTTGTTCTACCTGCGTTGCAAAGCAGGTACACCATGGAGGAGTTGAGTTTCAGCGCAGAAGCCTAGTGGAGCACCTGCTTTGATTTCAGGATTGCTTGTTTTTGAGTGTTTTCAGGTGGAGAACTGATCTGAGAGCTGTTGGCTTGCTGACCTTGTTCCTCTAGGGGTAGGAACATCATGTTTAGGGACTTTGGATCCCTTGGATTATTGACAATTCATGCAAGGCACAAAATTGTCTATAACAACGAGACTATATATATTGCACGGGAGCCATCGTCTCCTCACTCTTTAGAGTAATGTGTTTTCCGCACGAAGGAAGAGTGGTCAAGCTCGTGGACCAGCTTTCATTTCCCAGATCACGCATCGCAAATGGTCACATACCATCCCTAAATGGTCTCTTCACGTAAGAAATGTCTCAACCCACGGTCCGTCCTCCCGATGAGCGCGAGTGATTCGGAGGGATATGACTGGAACCCAGGGGGCATGTGTCCTGGTCTGCTTCGGCAGGAAAACTTTGGGTATAGAGTAGGTTTCCGCGGGAGAATATGACTAGTCCGTACCCCGTCCGTGATTGGAAGAGGGGTTGTTCTAGAATAAGATTCTTTTGTCAAAGTTATGTGTTTGGCGCTCGTTGTCACTCACCTTTGTCTATCTCGGTAAACATCGCCAAAGAAGTGTTTTGTTCGCTGCATTGATGAAACAATCTTTGGGTAACCTGAAAGAGGTAGGCCTCTCTCGGTTAAACAAATGTTTTTCCTGCAAATTGAGGGGTAACCTTGAAACTCTATTTTATACCTGGGGGCATGCAAACCTTTTGGAGTGCAAGCAAGGGGCGGCTATTTATTTTTTTAAATTTTTAGGTCCTCCCTTTAAACCTGTAGGTCTAACCCTTTGAACTCGTAGGATTAGTCGTTTCCAAACTTGCATAACGAAAGGATTTCGGGGCAAAGATTTGTAAGGTGCAAGCTCCATAAAAAATGGCATCTTACATGAGACATTCTTATCATATGACTGGAATCGATCAGTTTTAGCGCATAGTTCATGCTCGTTAAAAAATAAACATAAGATTGAGCAGTTTTAACACATAGTTAATGCTCATTAAAAAATAAACATAAGATCGAGCCAGTGTTTCAACCCGCGTTTAAGCTCGTTAAAAAATGAACTACCTGGTAAATAACCACCGTGAATGTAACATTATCAGCCATTAAAGCCTTGGTCGTGTTTGCACCGTCACCTCCACTTTTCATTTGGCCGATCATTCACCTCCATTTGATTGTTTACCCATTTTGAGGAACAGCTGCGAAGAGTGATTTCACTAGCCATCCTTGTGACACTGCCATGATTGGAAAATTCCAACCCTTACCTGGAATCAACTGCTAACCTGTTTCATCACTCGTTCCTCAAAAGACGAGTCTTCTTTAAGCTCTTTTCATCTAACTCGTAAAATATGAAAAGATTGTCGAGTTTTGGCCTTCCAGCTCGTTAAAACGACCGGAAGTGCTATCCCTCCTCTAAATTTTAATCTTTTTGGACCTGAGGGATTATTGCACAAAAAGATCGAGCGCTTGTTTTGTTCGGCTCGTTAAAACTATCGAAAACTCATCCCTTCTGTATTGTTTTATACTTTTTTGGACTTAAGGGATTAGATGATGAAAAAGGAACTTTGGAGTTATCTTTACGTACCTTTTCAGACTCTCTAAAATTGAAAAGGACCGAGTTATCTTTGTCGTTAGACTCGTTAAAAAGCATTAATAGCGACAAACTTGTCTTTAGACGAGAATGAGTTTCACTATCGCTAGGCTCGTTAAAACATAGCGATGGGTTTGCCCGAAGGGAAAATTATAGAACAAGCATATGTTATCCTCCTCAAGCTTGACAAAAATAAAGAGGTACTGGTCAGAAATGACTGGAGAAAATTGGGAAGAAACTCAAAGAACTTTTATTGGTAGCAAGTCGCTCTTGAACATGACACTTCCACTCCGTGCGTGAGTCGGGTTGGGTTGTTTCATTCACCGGTCACATCGCCATGGTCTCGCCATACCATCCACCTTTGGGGTAAATGCTGCCGATCCATCACACAAGTGTCGCCGATATGTTCAAGAGAAGTCATCCAGAGAAGTCAACCGTGTCCCATCCACTACCATACATTATCCTTCATCCTTTCATGACCGCCATCCTGAACCATATATCATCAGATCGTTTTCACCTCCATCAAAATCATTTGCTCCATTCCGTGTCACTGATGTGGGATACATTAAGGCCCTCCTTTGACGGATCGCTTCTTGTCGACATCAGCTCATTATCCAAGAATTTGATCTAGGAACACCCCCTTCAGTACTTTGAAGCTTGCATGCCTCAATGGCAAGTTTCTCACTTCCGACGACAGGTATACATCAATGAACTTCGATCGAAAGATTTTGTGTGGTGTTCGACGCCAAGTCCTTTATTCACACCACGTGAATTGTACTGCAGTACCTTGAGGGTCATTATCATTATCGGTGACTCCTCTCGCGCTTGTTAACAGTTTACATCATTGACTGGTAATCAAGCGATGTCTTTCCATGTTCGACTTCAGAACATTTCTCACATGGATCGACTTGTACTTAAAGTGAAGATCGAACGAGATTGAAGACCCCGGATCTAGTTCCATCCATCTGGGCTGCGATATATATTCAGGAAAAATAAAGACATTGACATGTACAGCATTGCAGCAGATAATCATCCTACCAAAAGGATGATGATTTCATCAAAATCATCAGTCTACCATCAGACGATTGTCTGTTCTATGTACAGAAAAATGAATTTATAAAGCTGAGCATGGGAATGCCCGCCTCAGCTAGATCATGAAAGCATTATGAAAAATAATGTATTGTATTGTATCTTATTACAGGTCTCCTCCCAGCATTGGAAAAACTTCGGATCGTCCTAATAAAGCATTTCACCCGATCAACAACCTCATACTTTAGGGGGCAACTGTTATAGACATTTTTGTGCCTTACAGCATTGAGCATGAAATGTCCATAATCCAAGGGATCCAAAGTCCCTAAAAGAGTTGTTCCTACCCCTAAAGGAACAAGGTCAACAAAAGACAGCTTCTCCCAGAAGTTCTCCACCAAAAACAACTCAGAAATGGTCAAATTAGGATCAATTCAGTGGCTCCACTAGCTGCATGCGTTGAAATGCAGAAGCTACACTGGCTAGGTGCATTGCAACATAGGTGGAAGCACTACCAGGGTGTGCTGAGCGGGAAATGAAAAATGGCAAGTTCATTCAATGAGGTGGAAAGACCCTGGAAGCTTCCAGAATCTTCCTCAATGACACTTGCCTCAATGAATTCGACCAAGTGATGAGTAAGAGGTTCTCAACCTCCAAGTGGAAGCAAGAACTGACAGAGAGAAGCCACAAGTCAAAACATAAGCTGACTCATCCTCTCTACTTACATCTATATATGGATCTCTCACCCAGAGGTTCAGGAGGCTGGAATTTTGTACTTTGCAGAGAATTGCTGTTGGTTTTGAGATTGAGATTAGTACATTGGGTGATTTATGCTTTGTTGGAGGAGAGGAAGGGATTCCTTTGCTGGGAGGTAGATGCTGGATCGGGACTCACTTGGTTGTATCTCCTCTTGAACCTTGTTACCATATCAATAAAGCTATTTGAGTTTCTCCTATATGCTTGTATTTTAATGATGTTTTGTTATATTTGCATATTTAGTTTACATCTGATCCTAAACTAGTTATGAATGTGAATCTATGTCTTTTGTGTAGTTTTCCTATCTTGTGATCTTGCAGGAACTGGGTGAAGCTGGACCAGTGAAAGAGCAGGCAGCGGGAAGCGAACAAAAGAGAGAGTGATTGGATCGACAAACTAGCGGAAGACACCGGTTAGTTACATCCTTCTTTCGCTATTTACATCTCATAAAGAAGAATACTCAGATAGTTTTCCTTGTTTGTTGCTAAGGCACTATCACCTCTTAGAGTGGGATAGGGGCATTCCGAATTGGATACTTTTCCCAACAACAAAATCATTTATCACTAATAATCTAGACTTTCTTTATGAAATCAATTAAAATATCTCTTTGGCTACTGAATTGTCACATTTTCGTAGCTAACTGAATTTTCTGTAGCTCAATCCATGGTTAGACAGGGTGCAGAGACTTTCAAGGCGAATAAAGGATATAGACAGATTCCAAATTTCAAGCACATGCCCACCCATGTATTGTGGAAACTCAAAAGATTGACTAGATTGAGAATTTGTTTGGTCAAACATCCAGTTCAACACCATTTTGTTTGAGTGCAAGGGTTTCAACAAGCAGTTTTGGCATCAAGCAAGCATGGAAAAAAGGATATCAAGTGAGTGAATTTCATGTGGCTAATGTGTAGACGAATATTTTCATGATTTTCTATGATAGAGCAAATCTTCTTAGATATATTTCGTAGTCAAAATCAAAAATTGTGTTGTTGATCTATAAACATGCCCCTCGACATTTATTTCATTAAGTGGTTAATTCGCTAGTGTATAAATATATCATTGATTCGTGAGTCGAGATAATGTATGACATATGTTGATTAATCTATTTTAAATTGTGTTAAAAACTCTTTGCTTTTATCAATACAAATTCTCTGTTCCTAAAGTGCACATCGTATATAGTTGATTTGACTTGAATTATAACGTCTTACACTCAACAGGAGGGCACCCTGGAGAGCTGTAAGATAGTTTATATTTCTTGACTTCACTGTTATTTCAATTAGTTACAATTGGATTTGCATTTAGTTTATTTTGTTCAGTTCTTGTCCATTTACTCATTGTTGATTTTGTTGCATAGTATTGAGTGCTCTCTAAATTAAAAAAAAAAAAAAACCAAAAATATTTTAGTGGTTAGTTTTTCTCATTAATATTTTCCACTTAGTCTCAGATTTAAATGGGTGAATTGATTCAGATGTCTATTTCACACATTAGTAATCTATCATAGTTGAAATTCCATTTCATCTCTTTACCTCATGCAACAAGTTTGATTTCAAATAGTTCGATTTTAGATTTTGTTGAATAGAACAGGGTTTAAGTTGTTACAGTAGATTAAGATTTCAGTTCAATACAATTATGTCCTTCCAATTTTATGCAACTATAATAGTCCTTTCAATTCTATGCAATTAGATAGCCTTTTCAATTTAATGCAATTCAATGCCATTAGATAGCCTTTTCAATTTAATGTTATTCAACGTAATTAGGTAGTCTTTTCAATTTGATGTAAGTAGAATAGCCTTTTCAATTTGATCTTACTTTTGAATTGATAGAAGGAACATGTGTGTAAAGTTGAGATGAGTTGATTTATACTTAGTCCATTTGAAATTTCTTTCAATATATTAAAATTTGCTGTCATTTTATAATCACAAATAGAACTCCTAACATATATTGTGCACATGCACTTAAAAATTACATGAACCTTGGTTGACAATTAATGAAGTAATTTCATCATACATTATATTTCTCAACATTTTGGTGTTGTTGTCAGGGAAGTGTATATAGTTTTTTTTTTATCTTTTTTTATTTGCATATCATATTAGATGCATTCATTTTCTAGATACATAGTTAAAATCATATTAAAATCATTTAGAATGCATGTATAAAGTACGAGGTTCTAGGGTGGATTTGTAAGTAGAGGTATATGATGTAGTTCAATACCAACATCACCAACCACCCCTGCTAGGCCACGCAGTGCTACACCATCCAACGACACTTGCATTCCATCCATAACAAGTAGACATAGAATTATTGAAGTACATAGATCTAAAATTCAACCCAGGGATTCACCAACCACATTTATAGAAGTCGTAGTTGAAGAACCTACATCCCCTATTGAAGCAGTTATATTTCTCTCTTCAGCATGTGAACAACTCATAGGACAAGGGTTGGAAGTGCCTAGTAAAGAGGAGGAGGAAGTTTTCTCCAGCATAACCTTAGAGAAGACCCAGAGGAACAAGTAGACAATCCCATTGTTGAATCTTACATTAGTTCTGAAGAATCTACAATGGCGGGAGAAGGAGAAGGATACGTTCATAATGGAGATGGTGGACCTAGGTGGTATAGGAAGAGGTGATAGAGGAGGTGGTAGAGGAGGTGGTAAAAGGGGTTGAGGTGAGAGAGGTGGACATGAATATCATTATGGATTTCCCATATTATATGGGGATACCATAGCCACCATAAAAAATATCTCATGTTTTATCCTTCCTAATTTTCATGTCTTAAGAGCTGAGGATCCTGAAACATTTCTTTTTGAGTTTGAGGTACTATGTATATCATATGATTATTTACTTGATACTCAAAAATTGAAATTGTTTCTTGCCACTTTAAAAGATGCAACTCTTAAATGGTTTATGGGTCTAGGAACACATTCTATTATGACATGGGATGAAAGGAAGAGGATATTCCTAGACAAATACAAGGATTATTATATGCATCGTAACCTTAAGGATGAGGCCTTTAACATTATTCAAAGGGAGGATGAAAACCTTGAAGATTTGGTGGAGATATTTTTCTACGATATCAGAAGGGCTAAGATGCACAACTTGGATGAAGAGACACTAAAAAACTCTTTTTCTAAAAATTATAAGGGATGAGTGGATTGACATTCTTAATTTAATGGGAAAATGAGATGTCTCCCAACTGCCATTTTATGAAATCTGTGTGTTATGCAAACACATTTTAAGAGGTAGGGAAAGATATTATAAGAACCCAAGAGATCCAGTCATGTCAAGAGTAAGAAAATCTGCATCTGGAACAGTAAGTAGAGTAGAATTAGGAAATTTTCTTGACAATTTTAAAACATATATCCTTGGAAATATTAGTGAACAACTAGATACTCTAAAGATACAAAACAAGCAAAAATACAAAAATGTTGCATTATCTATTTTTTGTCCCAGGTGTAGGAAAAATCATGCTCTAAGAGAATGTCCTCTTGATAGTGTTGAGATATGTGTCATATGTGCAGAAAACCATGATACCAAAGAATGTCCTTCAATACCTGGGCTTAAGGCTGTCTTCCAAGATGAAGCTGGAACAAGTCAAGCTGAATCACTTTGCTTTATTGCTAAGAGACCTTGGCAACCTCAACAAGCAGGTATGGCACAAGGTCCCAATGCTCAATATCAATCATATACACAACCACGGAGAAATTGGAATGCACCTATGCCTTGGAAAATCTAGCCACCTCAACCCCAAAATCCATCTTGGGCACAAGGTTATTGAAACTCTTATGGTATAAATCCTCATTATCTTCCATTCCAACAATTATATCCTCAATACCAACCACAATATTATCCCCCTCATCCTTCACAACCTTCTCAACCACAATTTAAACCCCAATTGTCCAATCAACCACTTCCTCTTCCATCTGCTCCATTTCCTCAAAAGTCTAATCAACTACCTGCTCAACCACTTTCGAATCCAAACAATAAAAGTCCTCAACAACCCATTTACAATGTTGAGGGTCAAAATTTTCAAGCCTACATGATAGCTCCTTTAGGTTTGAATGATGTCCAACTTAGATCTGGAAGGGTTTTGTAGAAAAATTCACCACCAGTTGTCATCCAAGAATTTAAAGAGGATAAGGTTCTTGAAAAAGAGACACCTCTTGATCAAGAAAAGAATCCTCCAAAGGAAAATTTTCCTACTCAAATAGGTGACAACCAAATAAAATCAACTCCTACAATTCCACTAGTAGAGAAACCTTTTGTCTCCCTATAAAACCCCCTGTTTCCAGATAGGCTTCAAATTGATAAGGGAATAGAAAGGCAAATAATTTTACCCGATTATGATATGTTAGATGAATTGAAAATTATTTGCATAAAAATTCCTTTACTTCAAGCTATAAAGGGCATACTTATATTTGAAAAAACAAAAAAGGAGTTGTGCATTAAAAAACCAGGAAGAAAAAGGGAAAATGTTAAAAAGACTCAATTGGTAGGAAAGGTATCAGATATTATGATGGGGAAACCAATAGTTCAAAAAGATTTAGATCTAGGTAGCCCTATTGTAAAAATCCACATTAATGGTATTGAAGTTCCAAACATTATTATTGATTTAGTGGCATCCATTAATATCATGAGAAAGCAAACTATGGATCAATTAAAGCTTTCCAATCTTCAGTATATCCCAACCTTTTTATAGTTAGCAGATAGATTTGTTATCAAACCTGATGGTATATTAGAAGATGTATCTATGTCTTTAGATTCATGGGAGTATCCTATAGATTTTATGATTTTAACTCCCAAGAATAATTTAGGAGGCCATCCATTGATCCTTGGTAGACCTTGGCTAGCTACAGTTGATGCATTTATAAGTTGTAGATGCATTGATATGTATATTTCCGATGGTAGCTCTACTAAGAAATTCACATTGTATCCACCTGCAAAAACAATAACTAAAGTAGAAAATCAAGTTTGGATTGATGATGATAATGAAGACTTTGAAGATATTCAGCCTATATTTACTCTTTCACAAATTGATGAAGAGGATCAATTAATAAATTTGATGAATAATAATGATTCTTCTTCATATTGTGAACAAGATCAAAGTTTTCAAGAGAAATGTAATATCAAATATTTATCAACTTGTAAATCTAAAGTAGCTTTACGTTCTATGGAGAAGTTTGGAAATTCTTTAGTAGATTTTTTCTAGGTAAAACATTAAACATTAATAGTAACCTGGAAGAATTCCAAAAGAGACAATTAATAAATATGCTACAAAAACATTCTTTAGCATATGCATGGGAATACACTCATATGAATGGAATTGATCCTAACACATGTATGCATCAAATTTGGATTCAAGTAAATTCCAAATCAGTTAGAAAACCTCAGAGAAGGATGAATCCCAATCTGAGAGAAATTCTTAAGGAGGAACTACAAAAATTGTTTAATGTGAATTTCATTTGTCTGATATCAAATAGTCAATGGGTTTCACCTTTAGTGATTTTTCCTACGAAGAATGGAAAGTGGAGAGTGTGCATTGATTATAGGGAACTGAATAAGGCTACTTTAAAATATCATTTTCCTCTACCTTTCATTGATCAAGTCCTAGATACTTTAGCAGGTGTTAGGGTCATATATTTTATAGGATGAACTTACTATTTGTTGTTGATTTTTGTATATGAGATGTTGTAAATAATCTTTCATTCTGCAAGTTATTTCCAAAAAGAAAAAAAGAGAAAATGAAGAAAAAATAAAAAGGGCATACAAATATATGTGTGTATGTGTGTGTGTGTGTGTGTGTGTGTGTGAAGAATAAAAAATAAAAAAATACGAGGAAATAGAAAAAATAATGAAAAATAACCCAAAAATGAATAAGTGAGCAAATCTAAATGCCACTCAAAAAAGGAAAAATGCATCAGCGATACCTTTGAAATTTTGAATAATGTGTTGCTAGTCAAAATGCCACATTGAAGTAAGAGAAGTAGATTAGTTATTTTAATCACATTTTTTAAGCGTGATTAGGATGGATTAAATAAAATTAGTTTAGGTTAGTGAATAATTAACCACACAGTGTAATCGTTGTTGAATTAGATTAGTTAGAAAAAAATTAATTTTCCTTTACCTTTCATTGATCAAGTCTTAGATACTTTAGTAGGTGTTAGGGTCCTATATTTTATAGGATGAACTTACTATTTTTTGTTGATTTTTGTATATGAGATGTTGTAAATAATCTTTCATTCTACAAGTTATTTCCAAAAAAAAAAAAAGAGAAAAGGAAGAAAAAATAAAAAATGGATACAAATATATACGTGTGTGTGTGTGTGTGAAAAGATAAAAAATAAAAAATATATGAGAAAATAGAAAAAATAATGAAAAATACCCCAAAAAAGAATAAGTGAGCAAATCTAAATGCCACTCAAAAAATGAAAAATGCATAAGCAATACCTTTGAAATTTTGAATAATGTGATGCTAGTCCAAATGCCACATTGAAGTAAGAGAAGTAGATTAGTTATTTTAATCACGTTTTTTAAGTGAGATTAGGATGGATTAAATAAAATTAGTTTAGGTTAGTAAATAATTAACCACACAGTGTAATTGTGGTTGAATTAGATTAGTTAGAATACAATTAATTAACCACAATGTTTAAATGTGGTTGATTAAGATTTAATGGTAAAATAGATTGCTAAGTTAATCACAATTCTAATTTGTAAATAAAGTTTTTGATGCGACATGTTTTGTCGCTATGAAATAAAATGGGCACATATTTAAATGGTCATGATCCATCCCACCCGGATCAACGACATGGGATCATATTTGGCCCCCACCCCCTCAAGGGGGGGTTCAAAAAGGCAATAATCCTCGGAGACGTGGCATCTTCTGGGTGTTTCGCCCCCCCGCCTAAAACTGCAAACCGCCCCTCTCCCCCTTGAAAACTACCCTCCCGCTCTCACTTATGCTGACCATTGACCCCCCTCCGATCTCTCACCACTTACTTTCCACCAGGTGGACCTCCCATCCCCACCTCGATCCTACATCATATCCATTTTCCCCGATTGCTTGTCCACCACCTCACATCGGCGAACCCCACTTCCCTTCCACCAAAATGACATCTCATCACTACTTCTCCCCCAATATAATGCTACCATCTGGTACTCCCGCCACCACATCAGCAGATCGTTGAGTAAATAAATTCTTATCCACTCCCACTGTAATGGACCCGCTTCGTTGAAACTGTTAATTAACAACGATAAACTCTATTTCTCCTATATAACCCACCAAAACCTATTCCATCACCTCCTTTTGTGGTTTCATGATAACAGGAAATCAGAAGTTCCAATGCACAATCAACCAAATAGAGTGTGCCCCAATGTTTAGACAGTGATCCATGCTCATCACTATGACCAGTCAGCATAACCAGTCACTGTAACCAAGTGCCTAATCGTCAATTTCCATCCAGATACTAGCCTTCGCCTATTTTTCCCAGGTAATTTTAAATTCCCTATTCTTTTCTCTTCTATCATGGCACCTAAAGGAAAATCCAAGGCCTCTGATGACAATCCTATGTTGCCCCCTACCATAGACTTAGATCACCAACCACTGGTAGACCAAGACTACAAAATTGTTGAAACTAGTTGTGAATTCAACCTGTTTGAGCTTCACAACTGGTTAAAACATACCTTCTTGGACCAGCGTGATGAAATGAGCCTCTGAGATTCTCTCCTACCACAATTCATTTTTCCCCAAACACACCACTTCCCTGAATTCATCTCCTGGTGTCAATTTAGCTATATCCCTAGTCAGATGGAATTTGTGGCCCAAAACAGTGACATCCTCTTCACCATCATTGCCGAATCCATCCCCCAAATGCTCCAATTGCCAAATATTGACTCTTGGAAACCATTTTCATTAGATTCCCTTATGGAATTCTACAAAATCCTAGCCTTCCTGTAACAACCCATTAATAAAATTTTAGACTTTAAAAACTTTATAGAAATATATATATATATGTATTAAATTTTATAAAGTATATGGTTAGACTTTATAATATGAAAGTATAAAACATATCATTAAACTTATATAACATATATAAAGAAATGTTATAAGATATACTACTTAACTTTATATCATATTTAATTTAAATGTTATAATATATATATCTTAAAACTTTATAGCATTATAACATAAACTTTATACTGTGTCATTAAACTTTATAACATTATAATGTAAGTTATAAAGGTATCAGTTATAAAACTTATACCACGTATGCTGGAAATGTTATGATCGTAAATATCAACGACCCTAAAAGAATCTATACTTATCCCAGCCATTAATAAAAGTCGGTCGAACCTGCTGAACACTTATTACTGAGCGTTGGGACAGTAAGAAATATCGGGAGCCATCAATGTGTGGGAGGCGGTGGCTGCAAGTGGGAGGGCGGCCACCGCCAGGTCAGGGAATAAATAGCAGAGGCCTGAACCTGAAGTGGGGGGAAAAAACCAGAGAAGTATAGATTCATCAGCAGAAACCAGGAGAAGGGACTTATCAGTGGAAGAGCTTTAAGTGATCTGAGTTCTGGGCACGGAGGGACAGAGAGCCTCTGTGGAGAGCTTTTCTGGATTGAGCAACCAGGTTGCTCTGTCAGGTTGGGAGGTATTGGCCTCGCGAAAATTGAATCAAATTAACCACAGCGCAGCAGATTCACCAAACAGAAGCAGGATCAGCAGCAGTTGAGGTATGTACCGATTTAATGTTCAGGCTTCCGTATTTCAGGTTATAGTTCTGTGTTTGTATTTCAGGTTATAGTTCTGTGTTGGATTGGTTTTTACACTTCCCATAGAGAGCCAAGATTTTTGAGATTTTTCTCCCTAAGGAAGCCCAATTACCCAAGAAGAATCCCCCATACTCATCTTCTATGTTCCCTAAGATGACTAAACAAGTGATTTCAATTATTTCATGCATCTTGGGCTATCAACCCAATCAGTGGGTTGATGAGGCCATTGTTGGTTTCTTATTAGTTTTGGCAACTGGTGAGAAACCCACCATTTTCAATTATAGTGAGTTCATTGCAGAATCAATTCATGACCAGATCCTCAAGTTTTCTACTGAAGGAACTTTTAAATATGCTTCATTGTTGGTTTATATGTTTCTTTACCATCAAATAGAAAGTTTTTCATTCCCTTTGCAAAAATTAGATGAGCAGGGTAATCCACAGTCAGTAATCCATTGGACATCCTTGGTGAGGAAAAATTCCACTGAGTACACCTTCTCTAATTATGTTGATCAATTTTTACACATGATATCTTGTTTATTAAACCATAATATAGAGCCTAGGATAGGACCAGAGATACAAAGAATTTTGCATATCAGTGAGCAGACCAAGACAGAAGCTTGGTACTTGTACCAAAATTATATCGAGATTAGAGTTTATGGGTGTGAATTACCACCATACAGGTTGCCAAAATTTGTTCCTATGAGGATCTTAGCACTATAATATATAAGGCAGATAATTCATATGGATGATCTTCATTTTTCTGTAGAAAGAAACAAGTCTCAGTTTAAAATCAAGGCACAAGTTGGACCATTTATTTGTAACACCAGAGCAACATATAAGGAGGAAACTTTTCTCCTTAACCATATGAACTTCAAGTTGAGTTTCACCTGGTCATATGACCCTTTTGGCATCATTTCTAGACTGAGAGTGGAGCAGAAAACCACTCCCTACACTCACACTTGTAAAACAGAGATAGAGAAATTCATGAATCAAAGTCAGTGGGAGGAGAATACGCTACATGAGGTAGAAGAATAGATGATATCCATGACTACCTCATAGATCCTAGTACCTCAAGAAAAAGGGTACAAGAGGCCAAGGGAGGATGATTCCCCTTCAGTGACAGAGATTGGAGTCAAAGAATTTCTGATGTACAAGAAGAAGCAGAAGACTAATACTAAGACAATTTTTCTGTAGGAGGATGAGGAGCAAGCCACCATATTCCTAATAGACCATCATGTTTCTACAAGAGTAGAATATATCCTCATAGGATCCCTAGCTTCCTCACCTTCCCAAGATCCCCCAGATATAGCTCAAACAATAGAGTTGGTTCACGACCAGGACGAACCAAATATTTTTTCAAGATATAGAGAAATTAAGAAGAAGAATGAGTTTCTTAAAGCCACCACATAATCCCAATTCTGGAAGAAAACAACCTCTTCACAGAACATGCTTTTTTCAGCCTTCCATACAGAAAAAGGGAAGATGCAAATTTTATTCCTTCAAGCACATGTTCCATTTCCAAAGACTCTAGTTGATTACAAGAAGTCCATATTTTCCTTTGATGCTGAGAAGATTCACCCCATTGACCAAATAGGCCTGCATAAAAAAACTCGTGAAATGATGTACTCTACTTTGACCAAGGCTGCCATGACAACTTCCAAGTTGCAGGACTTAGTCAACAACATACAATCACAATTGAAACTTGAAAATATTTCATCTCTGGCTAAGGACACCAAGATCAAATCATTGGAGGACCTAGTAATTAAACTGGGGTATGACCCCAAAGATGTAAAAGCAGCAAAAGAAATTGTGAGGAGGAAAAACGCAGACATAGAAGCATTGAGGAAACAACTCAAACTTCCCTCCAATGAGAATCCCCAATCTAAGGAAGTTGGGGAACTTGAGAAATAAAAAGAGAACACGTTCAAGATAATAATTGAACAAAGTAGTTAGATTAAAGATATGGAAGTGGAAATGGAAATACTGCTCAAGGAAAAGGAGCAGTCATCACACCTAGTCATAGTTCCTCTAACAACAATGCCTATTTTGGTTGCAACCACAACAACAACATCTACATCGGCAACAACAAAAGCAAGGACTGCAGATTCCTCAAACGAGTCGGTTAAATATATGGAAGACAGGTCCATCAGAGGGTAGGAAATTGAAAAATTAAAAGCCCAAATTAAAAATTTGGAGGATTAGAAGTTAAAGATAGATAATTCATACATAGCAGAACTGTAGAAATCTCACAGGCTAACCCAAAGGATTAAGTAGCTAGAGAATGAGTCTGTAATGTCTCAAACACTAGCACAAGCTAAAGAATGCATATGGGTTGAGATAAATGAGGCCATCACATAAATTTTGCCTTAAATTGAAATAATATTTGAACATGAGGACTTAACTTAGAGATCAAAGGAGTTAATGGAAGAAGTCAAAAAATGTTTGGGACAGAGGCCAGGAGGAGATAACACTTTAATTAAAATTTTGAATTCAAAAACCAAGGATGAGTTAGTAGATTTTGAAATTGCCGATAAGACATAGACTATCTTGGAAGTCAGGAGAGTCCTTACTAAAAGGAACTTCCTAGTACTTGTTGGAAAACAAGTGCCAACATTTGGAGACCAACATCCAGAAGTTTCATAAGAAATTCAATGCATTGCATCTGAAATGACTGCCAGGACTAAAGGGAATTGGAGACAAGTTAGTGCCCCTAGTAGATTATCAGCAGAAGTTGTACTCAATAGCCCAGGACAAATCAAAGTTTTCAACTATCAAAGGCTCAATCACAGGAAAAGATTTCATGGAGGCTTTGGAATTCGATCTGCTTATCAGAGATGAAATCAATCATTTATTTATGGTCAAACCAACTTTCCAGAAATACATCGAGGTAGATGAGAATTACAGAAATTTGGTTAAAATTCCAATTCCAGATGAAGATAGATGGGACTAGCTATGTCAAATTTTGGAGTAAAAACAATTTTACCTTCAGAAATAGAGCAACAATTTTTCAGGCCCAATCATAATAGCAAGCCTCGAAGATAGTTCATATCATCACAGTTGTTTCAGTTATATATACTTTTGTTCTATTTTTACAAGCAATTTAGGATATTTTGTAAAAGATATTGAGGTTTTCACTCAAGGTATTTGATCTAAAAATCACTCTTAAGCGATCTCAGTTAAATAATTATTGAATGAAGGTATTACAGACTCATGTGTTGGTGTGTGTATATGTTATTTTAGGCAACAGATTGATCAGATTGAAAAATACACAGACACTGGAAGAATGGAAAAAAGTAAGAGAAACATAGTAAACAAATGCAAGAACACAACAGATTTAATAAGGAGTTCACCCTATTCTCCAGGGCTACATCTCTGGTCCAGATTTCAGTGGTGGCCTTTTTTTATTGTGTCTTTAAAGCAGATATTTACAATGAGGAGCTCAATTTGAGTCTCTTGAAATAGATAATGCTTGGTAGGGTGGTTCTTGGATTCCCCAAGCCACTAGAGTGCACAGACTCTTTCCCTTTCCAAGTCTTGACCTCTCTAGTCTTTAATGGGAGGAGCCCAATGTGGTGCTCAATTCTCGACAGATCCTCATAGGGATTTTCTTGAACCTCTCAAGCCTTTTGTCTGCTCAATGCTGCCTTAGGTCAGCTCGGCTCTCTGTTTTCTGCTTCTTGCTTCACTATCTTTTCTTTGCTCTCGCTCTCTCTATCTTCGTTCTCTTCTTCTCTCTTCGTTGTCCTGTTCTCTGTCTGTTCATGGCTTAAAGCCAATCTATCCTTGACTATTCGATTCCTCTTCCGCCCCTTTGGTTCGCCTGTTATTGTTCATTTGGAGTTCCCTGCCTCTGCGTCATCACCATCGTCCATAGGGAAGTGGCCACTTGTCCTCTCATGAACTGCGCTAGCTCTTCCTCGACGGTTCGGTAATTCAGTTACACTATGGAATGACTCATCCGCCAACTCAGCGGTCAAATCGGACTTCAGAATTTTACATGTTGCGGCTTAATTCCCCTGTCAAATCCGGTTTCTCCATTGGGCGCAATCTTCGTCGTCAGATCTAGAGCCCCCAGATCCTACGATATTCACTCATTTCGCGCGGTTGACTTGCTCGACCATTAGCGTGTGATGAGAGGCGGTTTTCTCTCTCATCCACCGAACACGCGTCATGCGATGAATGGAATCGCTCGTTTTCAGCCAAATCTACTTACCGCCCAAGGGTGCCCCCGATATACCGCCGGTTTTGGAGCGCGGGACCCGCCTTTCGCCTTAGCGCTTTCCCCACGGTTTCCCAGCTTCCCATGTGACCGAGCACTCGGGGCCTTTCCTTCTCAAGGGGTTTTGCCCAGTGATGCATGATTAGCGCTAAGCGCTAATCATGCATCAAAAATGCCCTCCGTTTCCTGATCCGAGCTTCCCAACTGCCAGTTTTTCCTCCTGCGCAGTCTCCATGGGCCTCGGTCAGCGCGCTTTGACCGAGGTCCTCGTCATTCCTTGTTGGTTGCAAACTGCCACTATCCAGAGGTCTTCTTGATCACTCTTTGTTCATAAATTTCTGAGGTCTGTCCTGATTTGATACAGTCACGACACTTTAATAATTCTTCATGGATTCGATTCGGATCACGACCTTCCCACTGAAAAGCTTTTGGACCACCAAAAGTTGGTTTTCAAGCATCGACTAAGTGAGGGTACAATTGTCTCACTTGTCCAATCTCTATCCACTTTGTGCTACTTGGCTTTGAACCCTTGAGCCCAATTCTGAGGTACTCAACATCTCCTCTACACGTCGTCCTCACCTTCCTATCCAGAACTGTGTCTTCCTGCAATTCATTAAGATATTCAGGTAGCAAGTCATCAATAGAAGGAAGTTGACTCTGCTCTTTAGGATCCTCAATTAGAGAGGGTTCAATAGCCTCAAGCAATCTGCATTTACGACTAAGTAGATGTGCATGTAAGCTAGTAGATCAAGGCGAAAAGCATTTTCACCAAACTTCTAAAGTATCTTGAAGGGTCCATACCTGATAGGCTTTAGCTTTTTACATTCACCTTGCATCCTGTCCTTGTTGATATACAACCAGACTTGGTCACCAACTTGGAAATTATGCTCCATCCGATGCTTGTCATGCCTTGCCTTGTATTTGGCTTGGCTCTTTTGCAGCTGTTCCTGTACTGCTTGGTTGATCTCTTGAATTTGTTCAATGAACCTAGTTTCCCTATCCACATCACTGTGTCCCTCAACTGTGGTGTCTTTACCAAAAACAAAATCCAAAGGAGACCTTGATGTGAAACCAAAACAGGTCTCAAAAGGAGATCTCTGTTTAGAAGAATGTTTTGCTTTGTTGTAAGCATGTTGCACATAACATAAATGTTCATCCCAAAGCTTAGGATGTTTGCTGCAATATCCTCTGAGAAACTGGATCACTGTCCTGTTGACTACTTCTGTCTGGCAATCAATTTGTGGATGAAAAGTTGTGCTTTTTTTCAGTTTGGTGTCCATCAGTTCCCACAGACTCGGCCAAAACTTCCCCACAAATCGGGTGTCTCGATCAGATAGAAGTGGGTAATCCAAAATGAACCCATACATGTTCAAAAAATAGTTTTGCAGTTTGTTCAACTGTGATTTGTTTATTACAAGGTATCAAAATACACATTTTGCTGAACCTATCCACAACAACATATAGATAATCATGACCTTTCCTAGATTTAGGCAGTCCTCCAACAAAATCCATGGAAACACTTTCCCAAGGGGGAGAAGGAACTGGTAACGGAGTGTACAAGCCTAGTTTTCTGTTGTTGGGCTTGCTTTTAGCATACATAGTACACCCTCTTACATATCTAGAAACTATCTCATTCATTTTTGGCCAATAACAAAATCTTTGCAGCTGTGCAACTATTTTACTTACCCCAAAGTGACCCGATATCAAAGAAGTGTGTGCTTCTCTAATTATCTTTACTCTCTTAGTTTGTGGAATGCATAACTTCCCACAATGGTATATGAGTTGGTCCTTTACATGATAATCCAATTCTTCTACTCATTTGCCTTGACTTAAAGTTGCATATACATCCTTAAAGTCTATATCTTGAGCATATTGTTCAATGTAGCTTTCATGTAGCACATAATTATGCTTAAGTATAGTAAATGCATTTATAATAGGTCTAGATAACGTGTTTGCAACTTTATTGTGTATGCCCTTTTTATATCCGATGACTAAATGAAACTGTTGTAGAAAACCCATCCATCTATAATGCCTTGATTGCTGCAACTTAGTTTGGGAGTGTAGATATTGAAGTGGTTGATGATCAATATGTATTACTGTCTCTTTGCCCATTAAGTAATGTTTCCACTTTTTCACACTCTAAACTAATGCATACAATTATTTATCATATGTAGGATAGTTAACTACTGCAGGATTAAAAGTCTCAGAATGATAACATATGGGTTTACCGTGTTGTGTCAACACTACTCCCATGGCATAGTCACTGGAATCTGTTTGGATCTCAAATGGTCTTTGAAGATCAGGTAGTGCTAGTACAAGTGCTGTACTAATCTTTTCTTTCAAGGAGTCGAAGGAGTTTTTCTATTTGCCTCTCCACTGAAACACCTTGTTCAATCCTGTTAAAGCATGTAAGGGAGCTGCAATTAGAAATGAACTTCCTCCAATATTGTGCTGCTCCTAAGAAGCTTCTAACTTATGTAGCAGATTTGGGTTTAGGCCAGTTTACAATGACTGCCACCTTAGAGGGATCTATCTTCAATTCACCACCCCCTACTATATGACCCAAATAATTCAGAGATGTTTTGCCAAATTCACATTTTGAGAGTTTAACATGAAGTTTTCTCTTTTCAAAACATCTAGTGTCTTCTTAACATGCTTTACGTGTTCTTCCCACGTTTTGCTAAAAATAGGAATGTCATCCAGATACACAATAACAAAATCATTAAGAAAAGGTCTGAGTACATCATTTATTAACTCATGAAAGTAGCAGGAGCATTAGTTAAGTCAAAAGGCATAACCAACCACTCATACAATCCCTGCTTTGTTTTGAAAGCAGTCTTCCATGCATCTTGTTCTGCAACTCTGACCTGATGGTATCCACTGTGCAAGTCTAGTTTGGAGAAATAAACAACTTCTTTCAGTTGATCTAAAAGATCATCTATGCGGGGAAGGGGATAATGATTTTTTATTGTTATCTTATTCAGTGTTTGGTAATCAATGCACATTCTCCACGAGCCATCTTTCTTTCTCACCAAAATGATTGGTGACCCACATGGTGATGTGCTAGATCTGACGAACCCTTTCTCGAGCAACTCCTGCACCTGCTTCTTGATTTCAGCATTCTCTAAAGCGGACAACCTGTACATTCCAATGTTAGGCAATGGAGCATCTTGCTGCAAAATAATATCATGTACTATTTCCTTTTTGGGTGGCAGACCTTTAGGTTCTTGAAACAAGATATCATACTCTTAAACAACCTTTTATAAATCAGCTTGCTGTTTAGCATTACAGCCCTCAAATAGATTGGTTTTATCAGGTTTCTTTTCCTTTACAACCAGCAGTAAGAATTGTTTGCATGAATTTATCATTATTTTCATTTGCCCTGAGTTTATGAGAGTATAATTATTCTCGAGCTTATGAACTCTTACAAAGTATTCGATTCCATCTTTAACAAGTAGATACTTGTTCTCAGCTCTATAGAAAATAACTTTCCTATCATACAAATAAGGAATTCCTAAGACAATTCCACATATGTCCAAAGGAATTGTCTAATTCAACCTCATCTACAAATGTTGACCCAAAAGAAAACTTGAGTTTGCACTGTCTAGTCACTTGTAGTTGTGCTTTATCATTTAACCATCCTAATGGGTATGGTTTCTTGTGAGGTGTAGTTGCTAATCCCAACTTCTTTACAATTGCTTCAGAAATTAAATTTACTTGTGAGCCACTATCAAACAAAGTATCAATCTTTTGATGTTTGGAAATAACTCGAATATGGAAAAGCTCATGTCTTTTTCTCTCATTTTCTTCATCAATAGTAGATTGTGCAGAATTACTAGTAGACACTTCAGAATTCTTACTTCTTATACCTGTGGCTGCAATGGTTGTTTCATCTCCCAAGTCTGACCCCAAATCTTTTTGAATAGCTATAGTAGTCTTCTTCTTCTTGCCCTCAAACTTCTTAGGTCTCAGCTTTGGATGCAGAATCCAACAATGCTCATCATCATGCCCATCCTTTTTACAATGAGTGCATGAAGCCTTGCTTTTTTGTGCAGTGTTAGCCTTCCTTGCTTTCCACTTATGCTTTCTTTTCTCCTTATTCTTGCTTGCAGTAGGTTGGGATGATCCCCCAACTTCTGGATTTCCATTCTTTCCTCTAGCTTCTAGATGAGTAGCTTGTACAGATACCTCATCTATAGTAGTGGGATTAAACATGAGGATAGTGTGCCTCATTGTTGAAGCCCCGAAAATCGGGTCGACAACAAGGGGGATACCCACCCGGTTCGGAACTTGGTTGGCAGCTCCTTGTCCGTTTGGTATAGCGGGTCCGACTAGGGATAATGGGACCAGTTTCCCAATCTAAGGGGTGTGTGTGTGTGTAGAGTTGGATGATGCTGATCTAGAAGTATTTTAAGCTAATTTAATTCTAACTCCTAAACTGACTCTATGCTATTGTAATTTAATAAATACAACACATCTAATCTACGCTAACCTGGGGTGTATTTCTTCTATTATGCGATCTAAAAAGATTTCGAACAATAACTGGTAATAAAGATCATTCAACTATCATAAGAATAGAAATCAATTAAGATAAACCATTCTGCATAAGAAGTTAAGCAAAACAGTTGTGAACAACGTATCGCATAATAAGTTATTCATATATCAAGCACAAATAAATGACTCCACCGTACAGAAGTGCCAAATGGTAACCCACACATTCATACATTAACATATAAACAACTAAAACTGCATATCACTCTAAGAATATAAGCAGAAATTGGTCAAGAGATAAAAGTACCATTTATGACTGATTTCACTCATAAACTTCAAGCAATAACGATTTATCTCTACTTGTTCTAACATCTACTAAGAGTACAGAAGTGCAACATCAGTAGCAGACATTAAAATGCAAACATTAATAAACCTCGATCCATTCATTCATCAAAACCTCCTCTGAGGGTGCAGAAGTGCATGTTCCGAGGACAAGTTTTTGACAAATTTCTGGACCCTTCTCTAAATGCATGAGAAGGGTTAAAATACTACTTCCTAATTCTAATAATAGTATTATTACAAAATTTAGGATGCGGTTTTCAAATGACCGTCCTTTTTCTAATCTAGTTAAAAAAGAAAAAACAACATTCTAAGTAAGGCTACTTCTGAACTTGGTCCTTAAAGTTGCAAGTATCCAGCATAGGCTTAAGAAGAGTCGGTTGACTGATTTTGGCGCTGAGCTGTGCTGCGAAAATAGCATCTACGAGTGCTGGCACTATTTTTTCGGCCGCGTTTGTAATGCATTTCACCGTCATCCATTGGCTGTGCGGCTTGACTAGGTACGTCCAGTAACATTCCCAATTCAACCTGGCTAATGCGTGGATTGCTCTCTCCTTTGCCTGCGCTTTCTGCTTCCAGTTGTAACCTCTTTGGTAGATACCCCGGGGTGGTCTCTGCGATTAAATTGTCCCTGTGTAAATTCTCATTTACACATTCGATGAGAATGCTTGCCTGTGTAGCCGCTGTCTCCGCTGCTTGCTCCGCCTACCTGATTTGATCGTCCCATCTTTTAAAGAGCAGTTCTTTATGGTTTTCGTTTATCCTGGGTGCACCTGCTCTTCTTCCTTCATCATCATCCTGCCATGTTAAATATTCCGTCACCCTTCTGTCACTCTGATCATAGTCACTCCGCAAATCTACCACCTGATTGGTGATTTTATCGCTTAGCTCGCAATAGTGACTCCACTGTGCTATTTTACGTCCCAACTCCTCCTGTTGCTGCAGTAGTTGCTCATTTAAGCCAATAGTTTCTGAAACAAATTCTGTCAACTTAGGCTCATCTTTATGCATTTCTTGTAAAGTCTGCAATTGTTTTCCTTTTTCGTCGAGACTCCTTTGATAGCCTATCTGCATCTGTTGAAAGTCTTCCTGCAGCTTCTCGAGCTGTTTGGAAGCTTCAGTGTTAGCATTGGCTTGTTGCAACTGTTGTTGTAGCAGTTGTATCTGGTCTTCTTGTTCTTTCAATAGCTGCTGAACTTCTGATGCCTTATCAATAGTTGCAGAAGCATATGCTCCTGCAATCTGAGACAGCTTAGTGAGGTTTTCAGTTGGGTTATTATTGGGGTCTTTCCATAAGACATCCAACTGTTCGGCATCTTGTGGCAGTGTATTTTCTAGTTTTCTTTTCTTTCTCTGCCTCCTTACAACTGCTTTGTGTTGGGGACTATAGAATACATCCAGTGGGGGAATTTCTTCTACATTAAGTAGAAGCTCAGAAGGTGGAGCGATAGGAAAATGCTCCGTTTCTGTGACACTGCTGATTATGGTCGGGACCACTTCTTGCACTACCTGTGTATTGTTCACAGGTGTTTTCGGGGCTTGCCCTTCAAGATTGATCAATTCATTGAAGGTTTCCCATTCTTTGTCCAGTTCTGTTGTGACGAGCGGTGCTTCGATGACAGGAGGGGGGACATCTCTTGTCGGAGAGGCGATAACTTGTTGCTGAGACATTGCACTTGACTGAGCTGTATCCTTAGTTGTTTCTTCGCTTTTCCCTTGGTCGTATCCAGACTCTTTAGGATGCTCAGGTGCTCCTTGTGCGGTGTTGGATTTAGATCTGGAAGTGCTAGAGTTTTCGCTGAGGCTAATGCTCGGAGTTGGTTCTCTAGCAGGCAGTCGCAGCTTCTCTAGCGGAATACTGGCCAACCTTCTTTCCCTGTATGACATGAATCTTTGGAGGTCATCTGGAGACAACCTCGACCGAGCTTCTCGTAAAACTTCTTGGAGCGAACTTCTATTCTGAAATAGATCATCAAACAAATCTTTCTTCCCAGAGAACACTCTTATTTTGACGTTCGTGGTGAACTCTTGGGCGATATCATTTGGGTCAAATGGCCTTGCTGGGAATTTAAATAATTGAAGACACGTCACATTCTCCACTTCGCCGAAAGCGTGTCCTACATCGAACAATGAGAAGGCCCCACAAGCTACAGGAAATTGAGGCCATATGGCCTTCTTTTTGTCTTTTAGGTCTTTGGTCAAACCACCTTCTGAACAAGTTTGATAAGCAATTTCCCGAGCCGAAAGTTTATCAGGGATATATAGAGGTAGGACATGTGGAGGTACAGTGCTTCCAAAAACTCTAACATAAGTAAACCATTCTTCCCCGAACCATCTTGTGATGGGGATGATGTCGATTTGTGCCTCGGGAGAGCACCTCGGGGGGTCTTTATCATACATTATTCTATACAAGGGCAAAATAAGCCCGTGGCAAATCTGATAGAAGTGAGGGGCAAACTGAGAATCCCATAACACCTTATGATAGACATGGATAGGCAATGGGTCTTGGGTAGTCCATTTCCAACCCATAGTAGGGAATTTGGACACAAGACAAACATAATCCATAACATATGCAGACAGATAAAAAGGAGGATAGACCCTTTGAGACAAGGATCTTTTAGACCGGTAATTGATAACAGCCATGTAAAGATTATCAGAAAGAATTTTGGCCCAATCCACAATATCAGCGTTTGTGGCAGCATCAATTAATGGTAGCCATTCAGCCGAAAACTTGTTGATATCCGGCATACCAAATAACCTACAGAGCATGGCCGCAACAAAACAATATGGAGAGGTGAGGGAACTAGTGCTGTACATACCGTTTTTGTCCTTTTTGAGTGGCTCCTCTTTCCTAGACCAATCTTTGGTGGTATCTGATAGGTCTGGGTTCTCTGCCGCGAACTTCTTAACTAATTGAGCATTATAGGTCATTTGTGGTTCAGGAAGATGATACATGAGCTTCAAGTCTTGCGCAACAAACGATCCGATGAGCCCGTGTCCTTGCACTTTGAATTGTCTGTTGTTCATGTCTGCATCATCCAATATCCACTTGATCATATCCATATATGGTAGGATTTTGGGTCTTGCCGCTATTCTGTGAAGGAATGAACATGCTAGGTCCTCTAAGGACGCCTCAGAAGAGCGGTGTGTTGGATACCTATACCAATAGGTTTCATATTTCATGATTGGCAAGGGAAAGTCCAAATATGCTCTGCTTTGGTATCACAAAGATCCCATATTTCCTAGAGAACAAGAGGTGTGTAAAGTGTTTCAAATGTTGATGACCTTATTTCAATTTTGGTGGATGATCCAACAGTTTAACCTGGATCATGCCATGTTTCAATTTTGAGTTATAGAATAGAGAAAGAAGTCTGTCCAAACTGCTTAATCTTGGCAGACAACTAGTTCAGGTAGAGAAGAAAAGGCTCCCAACAGCTTAATCTGGGACCTTGGAAGAGATAAGGGTAGAGGTAGATAGAAAAAGCAAAAGAAAAAGCCAAAGAAAAGAAAAGGCAAGTAAGGGTCTGCAAGTCCAAGTGCACCCTCCAAGAAGAAATAAAAATGCTAGGCAAGTAGCTGGGTAAGTAGTTGGGGTTGCAGAAAGGTTATCCCTACCATTGCTGAGATGGTAACTATGGGTATCAAAGCAAAGTCAATTAATTGAAAAAGATGTTCTTCTTCATCGAATTGCAGCAGGAAGCATGACTAATTTCCCTCATTCCCCTCCAATTTCATTTCTAACATTCCCCATCAGCTAAGATTCATGGAAAAGACTAAGCTTTCATGGTGGTTCTTAATCTTTAAAAGCCACATTTCTTGTCTAAAAATCTTTTCATTTTGATCTACTCTCAAAACCAAGTTTGTTTCACATAAACTTAAATGGTTTCCCCTCCACTCACCCTCTCATCCATATTAACTCTAATTCTACTATGTAAATCCCCTATATTACCTTTTTCCCTATTAGTACTAACACCATGGTGTATAAACCCCAAGCATTATATAAATACCCACCCCTTGGTATTATAGCCAATAAGTCTTGAGTCAGGGATCGAATGACACCTGGTCATGTTGATGAACCTAGGCCAAGTACCTCTACCCCTTCATGAGCTAATTCCTTCATTTTGACCCCTTTTGCACATAAAAACCCCTAAAAAGCCTAAATTCTACCCTTACCCGCTTCAAAATGGCTAAAAACATCAAAAAACCAACATTTTTCGTTTATCCTAAGTCTAAAGGGCGGGTGCATTCCACTAAAATTCGTAAAAAACCCACCTTGCCAAGGTTCCCCGCCCTTGCACAGATCCCCAGAATTATTATTAAATAACTATGCCGCTCCCCGTACCCGCCTATCGCTTCACCTTCCCGACGACCGTCCGATCAAGGAACTCCAGATCCGACGGCCTTTATCACATCGGACCCCTTCCGACGCCCGATCATTAACTATGCTACCTTCCTGTCATGTCAAACTCCCGATAACCGTCAGATCTTACCCCTTCAGATCCAACGGCCATCGCGGCATCGGAGCGCATCTGCTGTACGAATGATATCGTCCGATGGCCGTATTTTGACTACGTCACTCCGCTGCCACGCGCCCTCGCCACAGCGCGTCGGAGGTACAACTGATATTTACCGCCACCGTACCGTAAGCGGTGCGATACGAAACCGCTGCCGGTTTCCGGTTTCCCCATTCCGCTTGTATTACGTCCTCGCCGCGTCAGCTCCCCGTCGCCTTACGTCACCGCCACATATGCCGCCACGTCAACTTGCGCTCCAGTCGCTGGCCGATCTGTCCCGCCACCTCATCATCCCCGTGGGCCAGTCAGGGCTCGCCACGTCACCCGATGACGTCAGCATGACGTCATCCGACCTTGACCCCACCAATGACGTCATGCTGACGTCATCGCAAAAAGGCGCCAAATTGCTAAAAGTCTATATTATGGCCAAAAATCGCATTTTTACGTTCTTTTCATTCATTTTTCATTCTCTCTGCTGCATGCGGTTCACGTCCGAGCTTGCTGTCAACCTGCTAAATCGACCAGGAGGCCTCCAGCGTACGAGTCCAGCCTGCATATGCGACCTCTGCTCACTGTTTACCAGGTATTCTTCATCATTTATCCTCCGTGCGCCTGCAATTCTCTATAAATCACTCCGAAAGCTTAAAGGACGTTAAAACTTATAAATTCACCAGTGGATTCCTCTGCAGAGCTTCCAATTTCCAACTACCACCTCGAAAAACACCAGCCGAGCTTTGTTCTATCTACATTCTGGTGAAAAACTAAGTCCTGTCTGTGCAATTGCGGCAGGTTCATTTAAACCAAATTTCGCCATTGAGAGAGAAAGGAAAAGCCAAATATTGGTCCCAGTTGCCACAAATAGTATTTCAACTGCTATTTCCTAGAATCCCTCTCTATTTCTGATAATCTAACCTCCCTGGTGCAGAGGCATTCCCCTGTGCTGTCCTGCTCAAAACAAAATCACTATACACTTGATTCAAAATCCTCCTGTGCGATGGAGACACCTGTAGTGCTAAATGTTCAACCTCTGAATGCTCCTCAAAAGGACTTGAAATGGCAAGCCTTAGCAGATATGGATTACCAAATTGAGGAAGAGAAGCTTATGAGTAGCAAATTCCACCTTCGTCTGCTAAATGAATTAAAAGCCAAGCATGAAAATGGGACAGATATACTGGGCTTATGGGACTCTTTTCTCCCTATCTTTAAGCTCCCTCAGGTCAACCAGTTCCCTGAACTAATCCACCTCTGTGCTGAACAATATGATGTTTCTCAGCGAGCTGTTCTTGACCCATCCGGTGCAGCAATTTTCTATGTTACCCCTCAGGCTATCAGAGACATGCTCTGCTTCAACCCTCAGAAGAAATTGGCTCCTTTATCACTGATAAATCTGATAAAACAAGGGGATAAACTCACAGATGCTCAAATTGTTAAATTCAATCAACTATACATCAAAACCAATATTGTAATGGCCCCTCCAATTCTTCATGTATATCTCAATGAGCTGGGCAGAGACCTTGCAGATATGATTTCTCCCATCTTGGGGTATAGTTCAGTCGAGCATATTGATACAACTGTGCTGGTATTAATGCTTATGTTTGCTCCTGGCAAGTCACCAATCTGCTATGACTATGCCACCTACATATCAGACAAGATTCATGAGCAATTGATGAATTTAAGGAGAGATAGGGTGTTCAGATACACCTCCTACATTTACCATTTGATCTTATATCATCAACATCAGAAATTTCACTTTTCAATCAAAAGAATGGATGCCCAAGGCAATCCCAGATCAATAGTCTATTGGTCCTCTGTCTTCCATATCAGACCCGAGTCTCCATACACATACTGTGAATTCATGGATCTGTTCATCCATCCAGCCATGGCAATGCTGCTGAGCTCACCCCCACCAAGACTCACTGAGGATATGCAAAGGATTCTTCAGCTGTCAAAAGTTGATAGCATTGGGGATTGGTACTTCTACCAAAACCACACTGTCATCAGGATATATGGGTGTGATCTTCCTCCTTTCAAACTACCCAAGTATGTGCCTATGAGGCTATTTGCCCTAGAGTACTTTAGACAATTTGGCAGAGTTGATGTGCTTCATTTTTCAGGAAAAGGCAAAAAGGCACAGTTGAAGGTCAGAAGCCAACTTGGCCATATTATCTATAATGAGAGAGAACAAGGATGGAGGGAAGCAGAGCGAATGCTTGAGGCCCTTGGCCTGCAAACCAGTTTCCTATGGGTACCTTATGACCCTAACCATTTCATAACTACAAGGAGGCTCAAATATAAGTTGTCTGCTTACGATCACCATAGCATCCCTCACATTGAAAAATATGCAAACCAAGATAAATGGAGGAGAGGGACCTTAGAAGAGCCCTTGTCACAAGAAGAGCTGAATGAGAGGGCACTAAGGAATCTAAAGAAGTTGGCTGACCTTGAGCTTTGTCCACAGGTATTCACACTTCCCAGTACACAAACGGGAGCGGCTGAATCCTCCTCAACTGCCAAGCAGCAAAATACCAAAGTAACGGAGAATATATCCAGCAGTGGCAAAGAGACGGAAATGGAGACAGAGCCAATAAATAAACAAGAGTTACAGCAGCAGGCAGAGTTACAGCAGCAAGCAGAAGGGCTGCAGCAAGGGCAACAAGAAGAATCAGAACAGCAAGAGCGACAACATCAAGAAGAACAAAGGCAGGAGCAGTCTGCCCAGCAAAAGGAAACAGTAGAGACTCCTCAAACCACTGAAAGAACGATGCCTACAAGACAAGAAACTACCTTTGATGCCTCGGTCCTCCAAACCCCTCAAAAGGAGGATACATTTGTCTTTATAAAAAGGGACAGAGAAACTCCCCTGACATCTTCTATAAATCAGGGAGAGAAAAGGCAGAGACTAAATGATTTTCCAGAGGAGGATATAGCAATAAGAGAGGCATTGGGCATGGGCCCACCCAGCAGAGAAGCTTCAGCAAGTTCCTTCCAGCAGGAACAGGACAGGACCATGGGAGGAGAGGTTAGCTCCTCCAGCCAGCAAAAAGGAGGACAAGTAAGCATCAAGCAGCAATTTATAGACATCAAGAGGAGGAGTGATCCTATTAAAGTGCAACTGTACAATCACCTGCTAAACATGGCTCCTTCCAATCAGCAGAGACTTATGTCTGCTTTTGATGTAAGTGAAGGCAAAATGATAATGAGCCATTTCATGCCTACTGCATTACAACCCCAATCTACCTCGGATTACCTCAGGACTAACCTGGAGGTCATGGCCAAAGACATACACCCAATGGATAAAATTGAGCTGCATAAACAAACTGGCGAAATGGTGTATGCCTCATTAGCAGATGAGACATTGGAAAATTATAAGCTAAAAAGCAGTCTCAATGCCACAGCCTCTCAACTAGAACTAGAGAAGGCATCATCCCAGGCAAAGGACAACAGAATAAGATCCCTGGAAGACATAATTATTGAAATTGGGCATGATCCCAAAGATCTCTCAGGGGTACAGGAACTTTTGAAGTTGAGGGATGCTGACTTGGCCGCCATGAGGAAGAAAATGAAACTACCAGCCACCATGCACCCTCAAACAGATGAGGTAGCCAAACAAAGACAGGAGAAGGACACCACAGATTTATTGATTTCTATTTATAAACAACTCCTGCAGACACAAGAGAAATTAGGAGAGTCTGAGGCTACTCAAGCGGCCTTACAAGCAGCACTAAAGCAAAGACAAGAGGGTCAGACTTCTCAGCCTTCTCCTCAAGTTATCAATCTTGAGGATGCTCCTCCTTCCACTGTGCCTCCACCTCAGCAGGCTGAACAAACAGCCACATCTACTTCAGCAGCACCCATCAGCACAGATCAGAGCCTAGATATGCAGAAACTAAAGAATGAAATACAAATTTTGGAAGCCCAGATGACAGAGCTGAATGAAACTAAGGAAAAGCTGGCCAAGGTAAATGAAAGGCATGATAAGACAAAAAGAGAGGTGGGAGAAAAGGCCAGGGAAATCAAGGCCCTTAAAGACAGGATCAAAGAGCTTGAGAATGAGCTCAAGCTAGATAAAATCATATCTGAGATCAGAGCAATGATATGGTCCAATATTGGTCAATCCATCAACAACCAATGGCCATATATCGAGACAATCCATGAGCAACTAGAGCTCATCCCAAAGGCACAGAAGGAAATCCGAACATCAAGGGCCTTATTAGGAAATATGCCTGAAGTTGCTACAAGAATGATCAATGTGCTTAACCACAAAACAAGTTCTCAGTTAGCCACCATTGGAATCAAAAATAGAACTGAGACCATTCAAATGATTAAGAGGGTTCTTATTCTTAGAAATCTGGTGCAGACATTGGACAGAAGAACCCAGGATATGCAGACAGAGGTAAATAGGTTCATGGAGAAGTTTCAGGTGTTGCAGAGTAGAGGACTCCCTAGCTTACTGAACAACGGAGGGAAATTATTCACCCATGAACAGTATGCTAAAAGAGTAAATGTTTTTGCCTCAGCACAGGTCAATGAGAAGGCCAGCACTTCAGAAGACACAGGGCCTATTACAGGGCAGATTTTCTATAGTAAGATAGAAAATCTACTTTTTATAATGAATGAAATTAATCACTTGTTTGATGTAGCCCCAAATTTTTTCAAATATACAGAGGCTGAAGAGACAATGGAGGCCATCCTCAAGCATCAGCTCCCTACACAGGAATGGTGGACAGATGCAATACACAGAATTTTGTAATCAGTAAGGCATTCACCAAATTTCTGTTTTATTACAATTTTTTGTAAAAAGCATAGTTCAGCAAAGTTAGCATGGAGCATAAATCAAAGCTGAGCCAACTCAGCGGATGTAGCGGCCAACAAAGCAGAAAAAGAAAACCACAGCTGGCAAACCCGAGAATGCACTGCGCAGCCAAAAGTAAATGCGTATCTCCAGAATTAAAACAGAGTAATACAACCGACTCAGTGATTCTCAAAAGTCAAAACAATCCTCTGACAGACATAAAGGGCATTTACGCTGCATTTAACATTGTAATAACTCCTTGCCTACTTTCTGAACTTAATAATGAAGATATTTTCTCTCTCAGATGACTCAATGCCTGAGATATTTTGTATACACATTTCTATAAAGTCCCCTTCACATAAGATTGCAGGGGTTGTTGTTGATTTCTCCTGAAGAAGTTCTTATGCTGTAATCCTTTTCAGAGGTTAATAGAACAAAGCAATGGAATTTCTTGGATTTCTGAGGTGTTGGATGCGTTCTGGTGTCTGTTGATAACTACTGGATCCCTGTGTATTTCATCATACAATAAGTCTCTGTATCTCTCTCTGTTAATTAGCTGTTTTTCGTTAAAATCCGTATATGTTATCTGTTTTCAATACTAAGCAACAAGGAAAAAGAATAGCTTTCAGGATTTATTCACTGAGTAACCTGAGTTCAATCTGCGTTGTTTATCAATGTTTTCTTCAGCTGTAATCTAGTTAAGTGTAATTCTTAAATGCTGCCCTTTCAGAATACATCTATCACAGTGACCTTTGTCGCAGGAATTCAAAAGTTTTTGCTCCTGTGCAGTGTGCTCACCTTCACCCACCAGCTCAATAGGAAATTCTTAATTGCTTTCTGTTGATCGACATACATCACAATTTGATCTAGTTTGTCTGTTTAAAATACACAATAGGCCCTGCAGTTAAAACAACACCAAACCATCATATCAGATCATTTCACAACTCCAGACTCCATTGCCCAATGGTATTATACTATCTAAACACTGCCTCATAAGACCTGAAAGAAATCCTTCAACCAAACACAAAACAAAACCTGAGCATAATAGCTAGCCTAAAACATCATCATAACAGAGACAAATCATAAAGAGAGAGCCCTCTCTGGTTGCAGTTAGGCTAGGAACTGTAACCCAAAGATTGGTTAGTGGTTACCCTGGCCATATTCCCTTGGGAGTCATAGGGAACAACCTGGGTGTTAACACGGTGCGAGCCCACAGAAGCAACAACTTTCATTATTCTGGGATTTTCCTCTTCCAGCAGCCTGTACATGCTTTCCCATGTTGATATTCCTGCATCTTTGTTACAGGCTGTGTCTGTATACAAAGGCGCCATCTCCTTTGTCTTTTCCCTTGCTTCGGAGCTTTGAGATTTGTGTTTCTTTCCCATTTCTTCCTGCGTCTGTGTTTGAATCGTCTTAGCTCTTCATTCCTGCAGATTACGAGTGAAATGGAAATGACTAATCCAGAAGGGTGATGGGAGAGTTTTAAATGCAACAGATATATCAAATATGCCACCTTACGTGAAGTAAATCTCTACAAAGGCACGCGTCTTTAATTCACTTAATAACTGACAACTAATTCATTTACTATCATTAAAAGCGCATGATTTCAAGTTAGATTATGGTAAGTGGCTTTTTCTTTGAATGGCGCGCCCAAAGGATTCGTACTGAAGTGATTTATGATTTGCTTACGTAAGCTCGCATAGCGCGCGATCGCAAGTCGCCCCATCGCAAATCGCATGGTTGTAATATCGCAGCGATCGCAACATCGCAGATCGCAGAACTTTGATGTTTGCCAAATCCTGTCGGTTCATTTCTGCGATATGCGATCTTGCGATCGGCGTTATCGCAGATCGGCGAATCCTCAAGTTTTTCTTTATGAGGATTACTTTGTTGCGACGCGATGACATTCTTAACACGAAGATTTTGCGCATATCGATATTTAAAGAGAAATGGAGGTATTTCCTATCTTTTCGCAACGCAACTTTAAAGATTTTCTCTTTATCATAGACTTAGGTTTTAAAATGTTCAAAAGACTTGCCTAAGCCCATGATGGTAACCTTATCTTGAGGGAAGGAAACTCTTGTTTTTTCTAAAAATTAACTAAGGGTCCCCATTCATTTAAGTATTATGGTCAACACTTAAAGGAACTAGGGGGGGGTTGTTGCTGGCCACAACACTCATGTAGCTGTGTAGACCACCAATGTACTTTAACAAAGTCTCAGGTGAGTCTAATGAGATTCCTAGAATCAATGCTCTCTTTCTAAATTCTTGAGTGTACCCTTGCACACTTTGCCCTTTCAATTGTCGAAGAGTTTGCCATCTCATCATGGCTTGTTGCATGTAGGCCAATGGATAGAACTGCTTTTTGATTGCAGAAACAAATTCACTCCAGACAGATATGGTCTTAACATGTCTTTTCATGTCAGCTTGGGTTCTGCCTTCTCACCAAACCAAGGCAGTGCCGCCAAGGCGTAGGCTTGCTAGCTGAATCTTACTCTTGTCTGAATCGACATTCTGCACTCTGCAATAAACATCAATTTGCTAATCCAATTGTCCAGCTTTTCTGCATTCAACTCTCCATCATATATAGGTAAATCAAATTTAATATCTACTTTGATAAAAGATGATTTCTTTTTAGGGCTATTAGGAGATGAGAGAAAGCTTTCCTCTTTCCCTTTTCCTTTTGAGTGGACATGGGGGTGTGACTCATCTTCTCCTTTGTCTTGCTTAGAGCCTGATGAATCTTCATCCTTATGTTTTCTAAAGTCCCTATATATTTCTTCTACCATGGACTTTATGGCTAGGAAACTAGCTATGAATTGAGGGTCTGGCCCCATAGAACCTTCTTCTGACATTGTCTTCCGAGGATAGACTCTCCCAATTTCAAGATTAGTTTCGACCAACTCTCCTTCTCCTAATCTGAGCTTTGATCTAGTTAGCATTCAACAGCTAAACCAACACAAGCTTGTCTAACCTTAATAGCCTAAAGCTCTGATACCACTTGATCTGAAAATCACTCTTAAGCAATCTCAATTAAATAATTATTGAATGAAGGTATTACAAACTCATGTGTAGGTGTGTGTCTATGTTATTTTAGGCAACGGATCGATCAGATTGCAAAATACAAAGACACTGGAAGAATGGAAAACAGTAAGAGAAACACAGTAAGCAAATGCAAGAACACAACAAATTTAATAAGGAGTTCACCCTATTCTCCAGTGCTATGTCTCTGGTCCAGCTTTTAGCGGTGGCCTTTTTTTCATTGTGTCCTTAAAGAAGAGATTTACAATGAGGAGCTCAATTTGAGTCTCCTGAAACAGATAATGCTTGGTAGGGTGGTTCTTGGATTCCCCAAGCCACTAGAGTGCACAGACTCTTTCCCTTTCCAAGTCTTGACCTCTGGTCTTTAATGGGAGGAGCCCAATGTGGTGCTCAATTCCCGACAGATCCTCATAGGGATTTGCTTGAACCTCTCAAGCCTTTTGTCTGCTCGATGTTGCCTTAGGTCAGCTCGGCTCTCTGTTTTTTGCTTCTTGCTTCACTATCTTTTCTTTGCTCTTGCTCTCTCTGTCTTCGTTCTCTTCTTCTCTCTTCGTCATTCTGTTCTCTATCTTCATGCATTAAAGCCAATCTGTCCTTGACTGTTCGATTCCTCTTCCACCCCTTTGGTTTGCCTGCTGCTATTCATTTGGAGTTCCCTGCCTCTGAATCATCACCAACGTCCACAAGGAAGTGGCCACTTGTCCTCTCATGAACTGCACCAGCTCTTCCTCAACGATTCGGTAATTCAGTTACACTGTGGAATGACTCATCCATCAACTCAGCGGTCAAATTAGACTTCAGAATTTACATGCCGCGACTTAATTCCCCTGTCAAATCCGGTTTCTCATTCGGGAACAATCTCCGTCGTCAGATTTGGAGCCCCTAGATCCTACGATATTCGCTCATTTTGCATGGTTGACTTGCTCGACCGTTAGCACGCGATGAGAGGCAATTTTCTATCTCATTTGCCAGACACGCATCATGCGATGAATGGAATTGCTCGTTTTCAGCCAAATCCGCTTACCGCCCAAGGGTGCCCTCGATATACTACCGGTTTTGGAGCACGGGACCTGCCTTTCGCCTTAGCGCTTTCCCCACGGTTTCCCGGCTTCTCATGTGACCGAGCACTCGGGGGCCTTTCCTTCTTGAGGGGTTTTTCCCCGCTATGCATGAATCGCGCATCAGAAATTCTCTCCATTTCCTGATCCGGGCTTCCCAACTGCTAGTTTTGCCTCTTGCGCGGTCTCCATGGCCTCGGTCAGTGTGCTTTGATCGAGGTCCTCGTCTTTCCTTGCTGGCTGCAAACTACCACTGTCTAGAGGTATTCCTGATCACTCTTTGTTCATAAATTTCTGAGGTTTGTCCTGATTTGATACAGTCACGGCACTTTGATAATTCTTCATGGATCCGTCAAATCAGTATTTTTTGATAATTTTCTATAAGTACTTTCAAAATCGAAGTACAACTGTTGGGACTTGTAGCAAGAAAGGACTACCATTTGATGTAAAGTTGTTCATCGAGCTAAAGTGATCATTTTTCATTGATACATGCAGTGTTCTAGGATTCATGTTTCAAGCTTAATTGGTGGTGTTTTTTCTACTTTTAATTCTGTAATATATCTATCCTTTTTCATATTTGTTTGTTTCCTCTATTGTTTAAAAGAAAATTATGGGTTGAACTTGTTTAATTAGACTATGTCCTAGCTTTTAAAAATATATATGTTTTCCAACATAAATTAAATATAGAATTCTTAATTGCTCTATGTTTAATCAATTTTGAACCTTTTTCCTCCCTATCACTCCATCAAGCTCCGAATCCAACAACATGCTTACCTTTCCCTATCATTTCTGGTCTGATATTTGTGCACTTGATCACTCTAAGACTTTGAATCCATTTCCCAATGGCCTTACCTTGCAGCCTCAACCAAACAATCCAAAAAACCAAATTCGGAACCTTATTTCTAGCCTAAAATGCCACCACAACAAAGCTAAATTTGACAGAGAGATCCCTCTCTGAGTTTAGAAGGGCTATCTTCTAAACTTAAAAGTGTTTATGTGGTTACCTCTGCATTTCTTCCACAACATTAATAAATCCAATTGGCGCTAGAATATCGCAACAAAAAAGTTTTTACATGTCCATGGGGTACATATCCTTATAGGGTACTTCCTTTTGAATTATATAATGCACTTGCAACATTTCAAAGAGCAGTTCTAGGTATCTTCTCTAACTTGATTCATGATAGTATGGAAGTTTATATGGATGTGTTAGGTCCCTATACTACTAGTGTAGCCCCTTATTGTTATTAGTGCATCCCCCTTATTGTATTTTTGTGCCCATTTAGTCCCCATATTGTTATTATTGTGCCACATAGAAGCCCATTATTGTTATTTTTGTGCCCTTACATTATTATTGTTATGTCGGGTCTAATTGTATTGTGACCCCTTAGACTCCTATATATAGAAAGGAGGTTTTTTCATTTGTATCATCCAATAATTATTCGTTTGTGTAATGTAAAGGAGTTTTCCACCTCATTTTGAAGTCGTTGATCTATCTCTTCTTCTATTTTGTGAGTTGGTTGCATAACATTTGGTATTAGAGCTTTGGATTTTAGGTTTCACTACTTCAAACAAGCCATCATGGAATTTTCGCTATGATTTTCTTTGTACGAAGTTTCATAACTTAAATTAAAACCATTTGAGCCGAAATCATTTTGAACCTCATTTCCACATTTTAGATCTTGTCTCACTATAGTTTCAGAGATATGAGCTGAGGAAGTTAGGGTTTTGCAGGCTCCAGAATTCCATCTCAAATAGGTCACTGTGGAATTTTTGCTATAACTTCTTTTCTACGAAGCTTCGGAAGTTGAAATTAAAACCCATTTGAGCCACAATCATTCTTCACCCTATTTACGCATTTCATAACTTGGTTCGCTATATTTCCAGATATGATCCAACAAAATTAGGGTTTTTGCAGGCTCCTGAATTCCATCTCAAACAAGTGACCTTGGGAAAATTGTCATAAATTTTTCTTTGACCATCAGATTAAAATTTCGTAAAAAGTGACAGAAAGAGGATGGACTTTAGTTGGTTGGTTACCACTTTTAGGGCTGAAGGTCAAAACAGTGGCACGTGGCACTTTGTACAATTTCTCTCTACTGAACCCATATATAATCAGGTCATCGTAGGAAATTGGGCATAAATATTTCTTGAATAATCAAATCTCGATCAGACCTGTGGGGTTGTAAAGAGGACTCAGAGGGCTACAACAATACATAATTTTGGAACTTGGAGATCCAAAATTACAGAGTTATAGTGGTATCAAGATCAAGCTCCTAAAAGCAAGAAAAAGTGGTATGAGGAAGTTTGATTGCAGGGATCTGGTATCTAAGATACTATAGATGGAGAAATATTTTGATCTACATGATGTGAAAAATGTTTAAAAATGTACGTATTGCATCTTTATATTTAGAACCAAATCAGTTTTCCTGATATAGGGGGCGTTGTTCTCATAAACCACTTGTCACCTGATCAATTTTCACGGAGGAAAGGATAACACATTATGAGGATACAAAGAGCAACACCTTATTTAGCCAATTGATAAATCTCAAACAAAAGGGTTCAATGGAAGAGAACATTGATGACTTAAAAAAAAAAAATATAAGGGTAAATGATATTCCAGAGAAGCAGAGGATTGATGTCTTCATAGGGACTTTAAAGGATAACATTCAACATGAGGTTCGTCTTTGGAAACCTGATCCATTGGAGAAGGCATTTAGGTTGGCAAGAAAAATTGAAATCAAAATTATTGAAACAAGGAATCCTACCACTCACAACAATAAAAATAGAAGTGTTATTGTTCCTATCCTTCCACAACCTACAAGGTTTACATCATAGAAATTGGAAGAAAAAAGAGAAAACGGGCTTTGTTATAGTTGTGATAGAAAATACACTAAAGGTCATAAGTGTGCTGAGAAGAAAATATTTTACATAGAATGTGAAGAGGAGGAAGAAAAGGATGAAGAAACGTCAAAAGAAGGGGATATACACCAGGACCCAACCCGAGAGAAACAAGAAATGAATCCAACCATATCTTGCAGCGCATTGGCAAGAACTACCACTCCTCAAACTCTCAAGATAGATGGACAAATGGAGATAATGAACAAATGTCTAGAAGGATATATTCGTTGCTTTGTATTTGATAAAAAAACACAATGGGTCAAGTGGTTACCTCTGGTTGAATGGTGGTATAACGCTTCAACAAAAATGATCCCATTTATGGCACTTTATGGGTATCATACACCATCCATGACATCATATTTAAGAGAAAATTCTAAGGTTCAAGCAATGGAATATCACATCAAGCATCAACAACAAGTTCTCCAAATATTAAAGGATAACCTCACTTTGGCACAAAATCAAATTAAACAACAGGCAGATCAATATCATAGCGAAATAATTTTTGATGTAGGAGATTGAGAATTTTTACGGCTACAACCATACAAACAAATGTCCCTCAAGCAAGCTAAGAAGGATAATAAATTATCACCAAATTACTATGGTCCTTACAAGGTGTTGCAAAAGATTGGTACTATGGAATACAAATTGGAGCTTCCTGCATCTTCCCGAGTGCACCCATCTTCCATGTTTCATGCTTAAAGAAGGTTATAAGTGACAAGCTCCCAGTTCAAAAAATATTGTCGGAACTTGACGAGGAAGGAAAAATCATATTAGAACCTGAAGCGGGAATGGAATCAAGAACTTGCCAAATACGAAATCGATCAATTTCAGAGTATCTCATCAAGTGGAAGAACTTACTCGTTGAAGATTCCACATGTAAGGATGAGAATTTTATACAGAAGCATCCAGAACTACTCAAGCATTGAGGACAACACTTTTTGAAGGAGAGGGGCATGTTAGGTCCCTATACTACTAGTGTAGTGCAACACCCTTATTGTATTTTTGTGCCCATGTAGTCCCCACATCGTTATTATTGTGCCCCATAGAATACCATTATTGTTATTTTTGTGCCCTTAAATTATTATTGTTATGTCTGCTCTAATTGTATTGTGACCCCTTAGACTCCTATATATAGAAAGAAGGTTTTGTCATTTGTGTCATCCAAGAATTATTCATTTTTGTAATTTAAAGGAGGTTTCCCCCTCAAAGAGGCTTATTTTGAAGTCATTGATCTATATCTTCTTTTATTTTGTGAGTGGTTTGCATAACAAGATGATTTCACTATTTATGGAAACACTTTTGAAGAAGCTCTAGAAAACTTAGAAAAAGTAATCATTAGATAGAAAGAACCAAATGTTTGAATAAGTCATGAGAAATGTTTTATGATGTTTAAAGAGTGAATATTTTTAGGTCACCACATTTCAGGTGATGGGATCAAGGTTGATGTATCTAAAGTAGAGGTAATTTCTATAATTGGAATTCCCACTTGTCAAAGAGTTGTTAGAAGTTTTTTTGGTTTTACAAGATATTATAGAAGATTAATAGAAAACTTCACAAAAATTGATTCTCCACTCTTTAAACATCTCACAAAAGATTGTGACTTTGTTTGGAATTCTGAATATCAGATAGAATTTGAATTATTGAAGCATAAAATGTTAGAAAATTATATATTACAGACCAATGGAACACATAAAATATTTTGGAAACATAAACATAGAAAATGCATAAAACAAGAGAGACACAAATATACGCGATTCACCAAATTTTGGCTACGTCCACAGAGAAACAACCAGTACTTCCTTTTATATTATCCAACAACATGAATAGATACAACCTACAACAAATCCACTATAATTTCCTCTTCTCTCTCACACAGTCTCCTCTCTCTTTCTCGCACAGAATCATAATACACAACCATAATACAGTTCCTTCATATAAATCAAGGGCTTCCTTCTAGGGAAAAACACCCTAAATTAACATAAATTATACCGTCAAATCATCCGCCTAATGAATGGCCTAGATTGACTATGAAATTACAATATTTTACAAGGCAAATTTTCCTCTAATTTTTGGCTTCGGGGGTGCTGGCCCCTGGACCTCCCTGCCAGGTGGGACTTCCCCCCCGTGACCCCTGTGGGGGGGGGGAAACCCCCCACATGTGGAGGGGTGTATAGTATTCCTGGGGTATACGTTTGGCTGAAACAACACCTCTGAATAAAAAAGATAATCAGGCTCCACACCCAACAGAAAATTACTGAAGCACCAATCTTAAGAGGACCTAATTGGTCTCTTCCTTTTAACATTTCAATCGATGCTTTAGACACATATTTAGGAGTTATTTTGGGACAAAAATATATGACTCCTTATGCTATTTATTATACAAGTAAAAATTTGACTCTTGCAAAGTTAAATTATATATTAACAGAAAAGGAGTTTTTAGTTGTTATTTATGCTATCAATAAATTTCAACATTATATTACTGGTTATGAAACTTGCATTCATATAGATCATTCTATTATTAGATATTTAATAAATAAAATAATTACTAATGGTAGGATTATTAGATGGTTGTTATTACTACAAGAGTTCAATACTACCATTCTAGATTGGCTTGGGAAGGAAAATACAGTGGTTGATTTCCTTTCCATAATACATAATGATAATATAGAAACCCTTGTAAAGGTCAATTTTCCTGATGAGTATCCTTTTGCAATATTTACTAAATCCCCTTGGCTTGCAGATATTTCTAATTATTTGGCCATAGGAAAGTCCCCCACCAATTTTTAGCCAAAGAAATACAGGAAGCTATCAAGACCAGTGCACCCTACACATGGATAGAGGGAGAATTGTATCAGACTAGACCTGATCTAATTATGCAAAGATGTATTCGAGAGGATGAAGTACTAGAGATATTGAAATCTTGCCATGATGAACCATGTGGAGGACACTTTGTTGATAGAAAAATTGCATATAAAGTCCTTCTTTTGGGATATTATTTCCCTTCTCTTTTTAGAGATTCTAAGGAATATGTCAAAAGATGTGACAGTTGTCAAAGAATGGGAAGACCCATATAGTAAGATGAAATGCCTTTGCAACCTCAGGTACTTGTAGAACCTTTTGAAATATGGGCTCTAGATTTTGTTGGTCCAATAAATCCTCCAGCTAAATAGAAAAGGTACATTCTTGTTTGCACAGATTATGTTACAAAATGGGTAGAAGCTAAGCCATTTCCTTTTGCTACTGAAAATGTTGTAGTTACATTTCTTTTTGAGGATATTTTCACTCATTTTATTGTGCAAAGGGAAATCATAACGTATCAACATGTTCATTTCATATCAAAATTGGTGCAGAAAATCATGGAGCAATAAAAAATCAAGCGTAGATAGTATATTTGTTATCATCCACAAGCCAATGGGCATGTGGAATCCACCAATAAGGTAGTTGAAGCAATCTTGACCAAGACTGTACATTTGCACAGAAGATATTGGGCAGAAAGACTTTTGGAGGCACTTTGGGCATATCGTGCTACATGGAGAAATACTACTTGAAATACTCATTATGATCTTGTCTATGGAAAGAAAGTCTTGCTTCCAATTGAATTCTAGGTGGAGAATTTTAAAACAACAACAAAGATGGGACTTGATCTATCTAAAGCTCAAAAACAAATATTAACACAATTGAATGAGCTAGATGGGATCCAACAATAGGTTATCCAAAGAACTAGCATAGTCCAACTGCAAAGATCGAGATGGCATGATAAATTCATCAAAACCAAGAACTTCAGGCCAGATGATTGGGCTCTTTTTTTTTACTCTAAATTCAAGGATTTTCAAGGAAAAATTCAAACTCGTTGTCTTCGTCTTTATGAGATAGAAATTGTCTTTGATAATGGAGTGGTTAGAATCAGGACTATTGATGAAAAAAATATTACCTTTCTTGTTAATGGGCATAGGATAAAGTTATATCGTAAGACCTTAACAAAAGAGGAATTTTTCAAATATTTGCAATTCAATTCTGATTTCAAGTTGGTTGAGAATGAGGAGAAGAATCTCCTTTTTCAACCAACTTGAAATCAGAATTGAATTGCAAATATTTGACAAATTCCTCTTTTATTAAGGGCTTATGATATAATTTATCCTATGCCCATTAACAAGAAAGGTAATATTTTCATCTTATATATATATCTATATATATATATATATATATATATATATATATATATATATATATATATATATATATATATATATATATATATATATATATATATATATATATATATATATATATAAGTATAGATATGAAAACCAACATTGTTGGCATATCTATACAGAAAATCTTAACTGAAAACCAAGAATTCTTGGCAGTTTAGATTTTCATAATTCCTTGTCTTGTCCCACTTCCTTTTTATCCCTCCTTTTTCTTCTAATAATTTTTTCAGGTCTAATCAGCATTTTTGGAGACCTAGTTTTCTTCAAGCATTCTCAGAAGTTAGCAACACCAATAAATATCAACCACATCATCAACAACAAGTTTTTCATAAAGTTATAAAGTTTAGAAGACAACTACATAATTTGACAATTTCCATAGCTCAATTTAAATTCAACAGCTAGTGACGAACCTGCAAAAGTGAATCAATAAGTAAGCATCCAAATGGAATCATAAATATGAAAAATGGACAAATGGCTACAACAAAAGGTACAGAAAGGTATGTACAAAGGATATTAAGTCAATTTTCATTAAATAATGATAGATCTATGGGCTTGAATAATAATCTTTTATACACCTTTATTTAAAATTATGATCGCGTACTTTAATCTATCATATTCACACCTAATCGTATTACCATAATCCATTTCATTATGATAAAAATCTTCCCACCATATGCAAAAGATTTGAATGATCTCAATGGTCCTACAAAAATGGATCAAACAAATTCATGGGAAATCATTAGAAAAGGAGGTGTCTTATTCGAATTTGATCACTTGCCTACATCATCCATATCCTACTCCATTAGCCTTACTCATTCATTGTTATATCCATCTCCATTTGTTGTTTTCAATAAAGAAATAATTTGAGGGTCCAACTTCTCTTTAGCTATGGGAGTTACTATCAGGTTTGAGCCACGAGGAGAAAATTTTTTTAGAGCCTATCCGAAGGTGAGAGACGAACTACCGAAAGTGGGATTGAGAGACTAGCTACAGAAAGTGGGATGGCTTTAGTGCTTTGAGAAATTCAATGGACATGAATGAGAAGTTACAAGAGCTTTTTTTTAAAGCCTTTGATGGTGTAGAGGCTGAGATAAGGGATATTAAGCTCAAAATTTTTGAGTCATTCATAGTAGAGGCAACATGACTACCTCAAATTGGAGAAAGTTCAAAAGCCAGAGGCTTATGGATGAATACTAGATAAATTGTTTTCATAATCCACAGAAGGACACATTGACATTCAATAAGGGAATACCCGTCACTACATTGAAGACGAAATGGAGAAACTTACTTCCCGTCCTCCAAAAGTTTCTAACTTGTGAAGGCATGTTTGGTAATATGCTCTTTTACCATGCTAGGATGCTCATGCACCTTGTAGAAGGAAAGGAAATGAATTTACATTATTATTTAATGTGGATTTTAAAGAAAGTGGTCTTCAATATTTGAAGAGAATCTTGAAATGTCGATAAAGCTTGTATCACCATGGTTTGATAGAAATTCGCGTCGAAGCTCATCTAGATTATATTGGTGATAATTGGAAAGAAATTCTACTTAGAAATCATTTTGTAGAAGCTTCAAAGGAGGGAGAATTTCTCTTCCCTCTCACACAGTCTCCTCTCTCTTTCTCGCACAAAATCATAATACACAACCAGAATATAATTCCTTCATATAAATGAAGGGTTGCCTTTTATGGAAAAAAACCCTAAATTAACATAACTTCTACTGTTAGATCATCTGCCTAATGAACAACCTAAATTGATTATGAAGTTACAATATTTTACAAGGCAAATTTTCCTCTAATTTCTGGCTTCGGGGGTTCGGGCCCCCGGACCTCCTAGCCGGGAGGGATTTCCCCCCATGACCCCTGTGGGGGGGACAACACCACACCCCCCCCCGACCCTGTGTGGAGGTGTATATAGTATTCTTGGGGTATACTTTTGGCTGAAACAACACCTTTGAATCAGACATATAATCAGGCTCCACATCTAACAGAAAATTACTGAAGCACCAATCTTAAGAGGACCTAATTGGTCTCTTCCTTTTCACATTTCAATTGATGCTTTAGACACATATTTAGGAGTTGTTTTGGGACAAAAATATATGACTCCTTATGCTATTTATTATACAAGTAAAAATTTGACTCCTATAGAGTTAAATTATATATTAACAGAAAAGGAGTTTTTATTGTTATTCATGCTATCAATAAATTTGGACATTATATTATTGGTTATGAAATTTTCATTCATACAGATCATTCTATTATTATGTATTTAATAAATAAAACAATTAATAATGGAAGGATTATTAGATGGTTGTTATTACTACAAGAGTTCAATATTACCATTTTAGATTGGCTTGGGAAGGAAAAAACAGTGGTTGATTTCCTTTCCATAATATAGAATGATAATATAGAAACCCGTTTAAAGGAAAATTTTCCTGATGAATATCCTTTTGCAATATCTACTAAATCCCCCCCAGCCCCCCTCCCCCCCCCCCATTTTTCAGCCAAAGAAAGATAGGAAAGTATCAAGACCAGTGCACCTTACACATGGATAGAGGGAGAATTTTATCAGAATAGACCTAATCTAATTATCCAAAGATGCAATCGTGAGGATGAAGCACTAGAGATATTGAAATCTTTCCATGATGAACCATGTGGAGTACACTTTGTTGATAGAAATATAAAGTCCTTCTTTTGGGATATTATTTCCCTTCTCTTTTTAGAGATGCTAAGGAATATGTCAAAATATGCGGCAGTTTTCAAAGAATGGGAAGACCCATATAGTAAGATGAAATGCCTCTGCAACCTCATGTACTTGTAGAACCTTTTGAAATATGGGCTCTAGATTTTGTTGGTCCAATCAATCCTCAATCTAAATAGAAAATGTACATTCTTGTTTGCACAAATTCTGTTACAAAATGGGTAGAAGCTAGGCCACTTCCTTTTGCTATCGAAAATGTTGCAGTTACATTTCTTTTTGAGGATATTTTCACTCGTATTAGTGTCCAAAGGGAAATTGTGACATATCAAGGTGCTCATTTCACATCAAAATTGGTGTAGCAAATCATGGAGCAATACAAAATCAAGCACAAAAAGTATATTCATTATAATCCACAAGCCAATGGGCAAGTGGAATCCATCAATAAGGTACTTGAAGCAATCTTGACCAAGACTGTACATTTGCACAAAAGATATTGGGTAGAAAGATTTTTGGAGGCACTTTGGGCATATCGTACTACATGGAGAAACACTACTTGACATACTCCTGATGAGCTTGTCTATGGAAATAAATTCTTGCTTCTAATTGAATTCTAGGTGGAGACTTTTAAAACAACAACAAAGATGGGACTTGATCTATCTGAAGCTCAAAAAAAACTATTAACACAATTGAATGAGCTAGATGAGATTCGACAAGTGGTTATCCAAAGAACCAACATAGTGTAGTTGTAAAGATCGAGATGGCATGATAAATTCATCAAAACCAAGTACTTCAAGCCAGCTAATTGGGCTCTTATTTTTTACTCTAAATTCAAAGATTTTCAAGGAAAAATTCAAACTCGTTGGCTTGGTCTTTATGAGAGAAATTGACTTTGATAATGGAGCAGTTAGAATCAGGACTATTGATGAAGAAAATATTACCTTTCTTGTTAATGGGCATAGGTTAAATTTATATCATAAGCCCTTAATAAAAGAGGAATTTGTCAAATATTTTCAATTCAATTCTAATTACAAGTTGGTTGCAAAACGAGCTTCTTCTACTCGTTCTCCAACTATATATATATATATATATATATATATATATATATATATATATATATATATATATATATATATATATATATATATATATATATATGATAAAAGAAATAAATATAGATATGAAAACCAACATTGTTGGCATATCTATACAAAAAATCTTAACTGAAAACCAAGAATTCTAGGTAGTTTGGATTTTCATAATTCCTTGTCATGTCCCACTTCCTTTTTATCCCTCCTTTTTCTTCTAATAACTTTTTCATGTCTAATCAACATTTTTACGAGACCTAGTTTTATTGAAGCATTCTCAAAAGTTAAAAACATGAATAAATATCAACCACATCATCAACAACAAGTTTTCAGAAAGTTATAAAGTTTAGAAGAAAACTACAAAATTTTACAATTTCCATAGCTCAATTCAAATTCAACAGCTAGTGACGAACCTACAAAAGTGAATCGATAAGTAAGAATCCAAATGGAATCATAAATATGAAAAATTGACAAATGGTTACAACAAAGGGTACAAAAAGGTACGTACAAAGGATATTAAGACATTTTTCATTAAAGAATGACAGATCTATGGGCTTGAATAATAATATTTGATACACCTTTATTTAAAATTATGATCGCATACTTTAATATATGATATTCACACCCAACCGTATTACCATAATCCATTTCATTATAATAAAAATATTCCCACCATATGCAAATGATTTGCATGATCTCAATGGTCCTACAAAAATGGATCAAACAAACTCATGGGAAATCATTAGAAAAGGAGGTGTCTTATTTGAATTTGATCACTTGCCTATTTCATCCATACCCTATTCCATTAGCCTTACTCATTCATTGTTATATCCATCTCCATCTGTTGCTTTCAAGAAAGACATAATTTGAGGGTCCAACTTCTCTTCTTCTATGGGAGTTACTATCAAGTTTGAGCCACAAGGAGAAAATTTATTAGATCCTATCTGAAGGTGAGAGACCAGCTACAGAAAGTGGGATGGAGAGACTAGCTACAAAAAGTGGGATAGCTTCAGTGTTTTGAGAAATTAAATGGAAATGAAGTAGAAGTTACAAGATATTTTTTTAAAGCCTTTGATGGTGTAGAGGCTGAGATAAGGGATATTAAGCTCAAATTTTTTGAGTCATTCATAGCAGAGGCAACAAGACTGCCTCGAATTGGAGAAAGTTGGTTCAAAAGCAAGAGGCTTATGGACGAATACTGGAGAAATTATTTTTATAATCCACAGATGGACACATTGACATTCAATAAGGGAATACATGACACTACATTGAAGACGAAATGGAGAAACTTACTACTCGTCCTCCAAAAGTTTCTAACTTGTGAAGGTAGGTTTGGTACTATGCTCTTTTACCATGCTAGGATTCTCATGCACTTTGTAGAAGGAAAGGAAATGAATTTACCTTATTATTTAATGTGGATTTTAAATAAAATGACATTCAATATTTGAAGAGGATCTTGAAATATCAATAAATCTTGTATTACCATGGTTTGATAAAAATTCTCATCGAAGCTCATCTAGATTCTATCGGTGATAATTGGAAAATTTTTCTACTTAGAAATCATTTTGTAGAAGCTTCAAAGGAGGGAGAATTTCCAAAATAAAAGTGGAGTCAATGATGGACATCAAAAAACCATAACCCTAAATTCACTGTGGAAGAAGAGGGTTTCATTACTGATGAACTAGAACCAATGGAAATTTCACCAAAGGAAGCAGAGGAGGAAGCACCACTTAGTCAATGTCTAGAAAAGGTTAGACAAAAAAACATGAAAAATAAGATTAGAAGAGAGAAAGCCAACGAAATGACAATGGAACCAGAGCATAAATTGAGAAGAATTAAGTGACTTTCCAAGCATTCAATTGGGCCAACACACCATCATCCTATATAAACTCTCAATCGTGAAAAGGAAGATGCTGTTTACATGGGAACAAAGGAAAAATTTCCATCACATCACAGTCCAATATGAAAGACTCTAGAAATTAACCCATCTCAACAAGAAGTTTATGAATATTTGGAGAATAGAGAACAAAGTGTAGGAAAAGATAAAGTCCCCTGAAGAAACTTAATTTCATGAAGAAGTTTTATATGATGATGATCCTATAGAACCCCAAAATTTGTTCTTTTTTACATCTCTTTTTCACTCCATTCCTCCCTTTTTGACCTTCATAACTCCAATTTGGGTATCAGTTTACAAGGTTGATAGAATAATAGGTACATAACCATCTTCTATTTCATAAATATCATTTGTCTTTATTATTTAACTCAATATTTACCTGAGCTACTGAATTACAATGATTCTGCAGCTAAGTCCAAGATTCGATGGGTTGTGAAGCTTCAACCAAAGAATGAGGCATATGGGTAGATGAAAATTAGCTAGTAAAACTATTTGTTCCTACTTTCATAGCTTGGATCGATAAAGAAGACACCCTAGTAGCCCAGTCAAAGTGAAAGTCAACCACCATAGAAGGCGAACCAGGCGAGCGAGATGCAGATTTTTAGCCTCATGATTTGTTGCGTTGATAGCAAATCATGAGCAGATCATGATATCTTCTCTTTCAAATTTAATTATATATAATGTCGATTAAGCATCAGGCGTAATGCTCTGAAACATTTAATGCGAGGAGTTCTATAAATTTGCCTCTCGACATAGCTAACATAGACTTGAATTTGATAGTGTAAACACTTTGTTTTTATATACAAACTCTATTTCATTTTATTTATCTGTTGTGTGATTTCAATGTGTGGTTAATCATCTCGTGAAAGAATTATAGTGATACTTGCTTCTCGTAGGAGGGCCCCCTTGAGATAGTAAGGTTTTATTTTATTTGCAGTTAATATTTCATTTTGTGTTTCCTATAGGATTTTTGTTAGTTCATTGAATTGCTTAAGTTTTGATTTTTAATATAAGTTTAAGATTGTTTTGTAGCAGGTTTATCTAATCATTTCATTGTTGAAGTGAAGCGAGATCTCTGGGGCACATGGTCAGAGTATAAGTTAAAATAGATTAGAAGCATAGCTTTACATTTCAGTGATATCAATAAGATTTTCATTTGCAGAGTTAATCTTTCTTTCTATTAAATTAAATTTATTTATAGTGTGATTTTATTGCAAGTGTGATTTTATTTATAAGCAAGAGTGATTTCATTTTAAATCAAGTATGTGTGTGACTTTATTTCAAGAAAAGCGTGAGTGTGATTTTATTTTTAAGTGTGAAGCAAGTGTGAATTTTATTTCAAGAAGAGTGTGATCTTTCTTTTAAGGAAGAGAAATAGAATTGATTCCATTTTTATGAGTGATTTATTTACTTACATAGCTGTCAAGACACATGTGAATTTTGATATCTCAAATTAACTTAGGAATTGTGTGAGTGACAAAGACTCATAGCACATACAGTGCACATACATTTCATCAGTTTACTAGCCCTGGCTGATAATTCATGTAAGTAATTTAACATCAGTTGATTTACCAAACAAATATTGTAGTTGGTTCAGAGACTCATACTACTACTGATCAAGGGAAACAAGAAACCATTCATACTCTGAAGGAAGATATTTTTAAATTAGAGGTATTAAAAAAGTATATCAAAGAATAAAATAAAATGGTCAAAGAACAAAATCAAATCCTACAGGCAAACAATGACACTATGTTGTTAAGATTTGGTTTATGGTATAAGAAAAACAAAAATCTTAAAGCCAACAACATAGTGCTAAGAAATAAAGTCAGGGGTCTACAAGAAAAAATTCTTATGAGAAAACCTAGATGGAATATTAAGGTTAAAAACAAGTAGATACCAAGAAATAAGGATGTATTAATTCAGGCCTCATAAGCAGTAGAAAGACAATGGGTACTACTTCATTATTGAGTTTTTGTGCATGAGGACATGCAACACCCTCAACGTGGGGGAATGTTGGACTCTTGAATTGTCCTCTATATTGACATCCTTTTTCCTTCTTTTCCATCCATCCCATTTATGTTTTGGTATACCTTTATAGGTCATAAGGTCATCAATGCCATTTTAGCTATAACAAAAGATATCAAATCTTTTATTGTCCATAATCTAGACTTTATTTATGAAATTGATTAAAATATATCTTTAGCTATTGAATTGTCACATTTTCGTAGTTGATTGAATTTTTTGTAGCTCAGTCCATGGTTAGAAAGGGTGCAAAGACTTTCAAGGTGAAAAAGGATATAGGCAGATGCCAAATGTCAAGGACGTGCTCACCCACCTATTGTGCCAACTTAAAAGATTGACTAGGTTGAGAATCATTTTGGTTAAACGTTGATCCAGATTTAAACAAGAACGCAACAAATTATAAATATAACCATAAATATAAAGATGTAGTAGAAATAGCACTTCATTTCATTAATATCAAATACTTAAATATGCTTACAAACAGAATGGAAATAAGACTAGCTCGGGCAATGGTAGCTTATCTCTAAGAAGAGATGTGGTGGCTACATGCCTTTGAACTGCGTTACAATGAGGTTCAAGGGCCTTTTATTATTGAACAATAAGAGAAAACCCTAAACAACCAAAATCCTAACCTGAGGAGATGTAACACCAAGAGTTTATGGGCCTCATTGGGGTTAGTTTGACAGCCAACTTCCCGGGTTCACGACTTGGTCATATTATCTCTGTTTGATGTGCATGACACCCCGTTGGAAAGATCTCTCCGAGGAATACGACAGAAAAGACGGGTTTAGATAATAAAAAAATTGTTGGTACAAGATTGCCAAAAAACCTTCATTTAGTGCCTCAAAAAGGCTCCGAAAGTTTAGGACCCGAAAAAATGCTAAAAATAGTAAATTATTCTAGAATTAAGAAAACTGAAAAACTGAAAGAAACAATGGTGGGGGTCCAAGTGGAATTGGAAGGTGGCCACCAATATCCACCTAGATCAAACATCCAGCTCAACACCATTTTTTTCATGCGCAAGAGTTTTAGGAAGTGGTTTCAACATCAAACGAACATGGAAAAAATGATACCAAGCGAGTGAGTTTCATGTGGCTGATATATAGAAGAAGATATGCATGATTTGCTATGACATAAAAAATCATGCCAAATCTATTTCCTAGTCAAAATAAATAAACAAATTGTTATTGATCTATAAACTTGCCCCTCAATATTTCTTTCTTTAAGTGGTTAATTTTCTAACGTATAAATATATCCTTGCTCTATGAGTCGAGATAATGGATGATAGATGTTGATTACTCTATTTTAAATTATGTTAAAGGCTCTATGCTTTTATTAATACAAATGTGTTGTTCCTGAAGTGTGAATGTGTTTATAGCATATTTGATTTGAATTTATAACGCCTTACACTCAATAGGAAGACCCATTGGAGAGTTGTAAGATACTTTATATGTTTTGATTTCACTGTCATTTCAATTAGTTACAATTGGGTTTGCATTTAGTATATTCTATTCAGTTATTGTCCATTTACTCACTATTGATTTTGTTGCACAGGATTGAGGGCTCTCTAAGTTTAAAAACAACCAAAAATATCGTAATTGTTAGTTTTTCTCATTAATATTTTCCACTTAGTCTCATATTTAAATGCTTGAATTGATTCATATCTCTATTGCACAGACTAGTAACCTATCATAGTTGAAATTCCATTTATGCTCTTTAGTTCATGGAACAAGTTTGATTTCAAATAGTTCAATTTTAGATTATGTTGAATAGAACATGGTTTAAGTTGTTATAGTAGATTAAGATTTTAGTTCAATACAATTATATTAGTCCTTCCAATTTGATGCAACTAGAATATTCCTTTCAATTCTATGCAATTAGATAGTCTTTTCAATTTAATGCAACTAGAATAGTCCTTTCAATTCAACACAATTAGATAGTCTTTTCAATTCGATGCAAGTAGAATAGTCTTTTCAATTTCATCTTGTTTTTTAATTGACAGAGTGAACATGTGTATAAAATTGAGATGAGATGATTTAGACTTAGTCATTTTTGAATTGTTTTCAATAGATTAAAAGTCGCTTTGCCATTTCTAATCACAAATAGAACTCCTAGCATATATTTTGCACATGCACTTCACAAGTACTCAAACATTGGTTGACAATTAATGAAGTAATTTAATCATCAACTAGATTTCTCAACACCAATGTGGGGAACCCGGGCCCTATACACGACTGTGTGCACAGGAACCCGCGTATACGCCGCGAACCACTTTAAACAAAAACTAACGGTTTTGAATCAATTTTTTCTCAGGATGCCTGTCACGTGGCGTGAAAGAGAGCACGCAGCGATAGACAATGAAGTTATGAACAGTCCAGAAGCATTAGATGCCCTACGGGGATGTGGTTTGCTTAAATTTTTCAAATTGCCAAATATGAAAGCGAACACGCGTCTGCTTGAGATGCTCATTGATTATTGGGATGTCGATGAGGAAGCTTTTATGATCGATCAGATGCCGCTCAGGGTAGAAGTGGAGGATATCTATTTTATCACGGGCCTTTCCCGAAGGGGAGAGGTAGTACAGTCCCGGGGCAGGACACGAAGTGCCCTTTCGATAGAGGACTATGTACAGATATACTGCCCGGGACATCCCAAGAAGGTTGGGAGCCAGATTTCCATCACACATGTGGCGAGTTTATCACTTAGGATAATCCTGTTTACCATGGCTCGGGTGAACGGATCATCCTCTCTGCATCAGGCGTCACGGCAAAACATGAGCGTGGCAGTTGACTGTCTCACTACTGTGTTCGACTGATGTACTCCTCTTCTGGCCAACATGAAGAGCCAGCTCACTTCTATCAGGAGGGGCCAGACTAAAAAATTTGGATATGGGAGCATCTTGTGTACTTTCTTTCTCGAGAAGGTTCTCGCACTCCGTCCTAGGGTAGCAGTTTCCATCAACACCCCACGCGATCCACTCATGGGTCGGTGGGTTGATCTGATGAAACGTCTGGGGGGTGGGGAGGTCCTAATGACTGCCTTTGACGATGACTTCTTCACCTGGTGGGATCAACAGATCATCGTCGTGGATGACTACCCCTATGCTGGGCTGGATTTTCGAGGAGATCCTGATCTAGTGTTACCACAGAATGCAGCATGGGGCGAGATTGGTAAGATTTTTTGATTTTATGGATTTTTTGGATTTTTCAAATATGATGAATTTTGAAAAATATTTTTGATGAGATTCAAATGACTGATATGATGATCATGTTCCAGACATCGGGCCGGTACGACCAGATGGATTCCCATGGCATGGATGGCGCGGCCGAGGAGCCGAAGAGGCGGCTGCTAATACAGATTGGACTCTGAACAACGTCCAGCGACACTTGGCGAGATTGAGCTGCCGAGTACCGATGGCCGTCATAGAGGACCTTCCTGAGGATATGCAGCGTCATGTGGTTGGCATGCCACGTGACTGGGCTCGCATTTTTCGGTGTGTGGCCAATGCTATAGTGACATACTTAGACGCTCATCCTGAGCTGAGGCATTAGATATGCCGGACATGATTATGGGCATTTGAGTCCCAATTTTGTATATTTTTTGGACACACATATGTACACTCGAGACGTTTTACGATATATATATATATATATATATATATATATATATATATATATAGATATATATATATATATATATATAGATATATATATATATATATATATATATATATATATATATATATATATATCTATATATATATATATATACAGTTTGACTTTTTGATACTTGCTTTTATTGTGATGAATGATTGATATGCCAGTCTAATGCTTGATTAGTGATAGAATCAGCTAACCAATTATGAGATCTTGGAATATGCAAATAATTAATATAAGTAAATGATCTTTGCAACAACCTCACCCTTAAATACTGGCGATATAAAGATGGATCCCGTACCCGATAAATGTTATTTAATTGAGACACTATCAATTGAGAATCAAGATATACTACCAACGAGTCGATCCCATGAGAGATTGCCTCGGATAATAAATTAATAACAGCAGTATACTCGGCCATATTGTTTGAAGCAGGACCGATGCACACGCCTCTTGATGCCATCAATTGACCAGTTGGATAATAGAGTACCCAAGCTGCGGAAGCAAGATTCCGAGTGTGCTGACTAGCACCATCGGCGAACCCAAAATAGACCAAATCATCCATCAACACCTACCACAGTAGACCAAAAAGTGCTGATATCAGAAAACTCTCGATGATATATGTACAAATATACATAAAATACAAAGAAGCCATTGCCTGGCCAAAGCTAAGCAAAGCACTTCCTTAGGTAGAGCCCGTCAGGGGGCTCCGCCAACTTACTTCTAGGGATGTTTATAGGTACAACGATTGAACCAATCAATATACTCTCTTTGGCAAATGAATTTGTTGGAGCCAAAGGGACCGTACAAACATCACTAGTCGAACTAGAGGACCGAGATTCGACTTCATGCACAGGGGAACGAAAGTGTAACCGACGATGTAAATCTTCCAACGGTCGATCTACAGCCGTCATTGCTTCGAATATTGCTTCGTCCAATGGAAAAGCAATATCCGAGCAATCCGATGTAGAGGTGGAATCAAGGGTCCGAAAATGAGCCACATCACCATCTATTTCCTTCCCAGAGGAAGGAGTAGAATGGTTATCTACAGATTAATTGATAGATTCACATCTAGGTTCTACTGTAGATATAAGAGATTCTATTCCACCCACCTTTTCGTCACCTGATGTGGTCACAGATGAAGCTAAGGTTCTAGGATTCGAAGAATAAGGAGGTTGGAAAAACTCTCTCCGTAAAGGATCCCTGGAGGATGAAATTGTATCTATCCCAGCTGTAGGAGGGGGAAGATTAAACGTACCCATCAATGAAGAGTAAATCCCAACTCCTAGACTCTCAGTAGGCGGACGGGGGTTACCCACTAAAGGAATAGTAGAGTCAGAGTTTGCTTGAGGATCAACTGGGCAATAGTCCAACTGATCAACCTTAACGATTTTCCCCTCATGAGGAAAGCAAATGACACGAAACAACGACATCCATCTCGTATACCCAGTTCCTTTCCTAAGAGGAGATTATAGTCTAGGTTAGCATTTATGACCTCTACTTCAATATTAACGACCTTCCCTCCAACACATACAAGAAAGGCCGGGATAATCCCATATGGCCTATGAGAATGACCATCAAATGCTGTCAATAGGGTGGGTGAAGGAACAACCGACGGTGATCCAATGGCCTTCCAGCATGACATAGACATGACACACGGGGAAGCTCCCTCATCTACAACCGTCCGAAAAATATTCGTTTTCTGGTAGGTAGACTTTATCTGGAAAGCCATATGATGAGGGAGTCGCTTTTTGACATTTAACATGTCAAAAGTGAGCGCTAAGGAATTACTTGGATATACTGCCCCCATTGTCGATAGCAATTCACTTCGTTGAGTAGGACACGACTGGAGAACCTCTAACGTGGACATAGCACATGGACTCTGGGCTAGATCCTCAACAATGGAGTAATTCTGGGCTGCCCTAATATTAGGGTTGATAGTCGCGCGTTTAGCGGAACCTTTCGGCACCCGAGGTATAGTCTCAACAGAAGGTCACTCAATATGAAGTGGGTTGTTAGTTTCGGGAACTAATTTACCCTTGGAAGTTTCACCTTCACCATAATCGCATGACCGTGTGGTCACATTAGCGTGAGCACCCATCATGAAAACATTTGATGACTTGTCCCCATCCTGGTTGCCCCCTGCGGAGGTACCAGGGTTTGAACTCGCGCCAGCAAGAAGTTGCTACCCTTGGGGAAAAGGGTTGGTTAACACAGCCTGAGAACTAGAAGTTCCTTGCTGCCCTAACAAGCGCTGAGCGTCTTGAATCTTGGGGCAGAGATGAGTTAGATGGTCTCCATTGCACAACTTGCATGGAAACTTGACTTTCTTTCGCGACTCATTTCCACCACCACCAGCATTGTTGCCGGATTTATTTGCATCAGGCTTCCCATCCTGGTTCTTTTTCTTACCTCGTCCTTTCTTCTTCCCATTGGAATTTTTCTTTCCTTTGGGGTTATCAGATTGGACGACATTTATTGAAGAAGTTTGGGAAGCGGGGGGATTAGATGATGTGACTTGGTTGTTAGAAGCAGCTTGCAAGGACAACTGCTGCAATTGATTCAACAAGTTCACTGTAGTTGTGTCTATTGACCCAATGATACCATCTGCATGTGGACCTGGCTTCGACTTAGCTACGTCAACCGTAGATCCAGGAGCATCTGGCAAGTATTTCTGTAGGATCCCAGACTGAGAGTAGATCAATTCTAATTGCTGGGCCCTAAAAATGGCTTGCTCCTCAGAATAGACTCTAGACATGGAGACATCCTTGGAGATCTCGGGTTGTAAAGACTTCAAAAACCACTCGAGACGGTACTCCGGAGGGATTTCGGCTTTAATGAGCCTCTTTCTCCATCTCCATTCCTGAATATGGTTAGAAATGTGGGTTGCCTTATCCTGATGAAAGGTGGCCAGAAGTTCAGTTCCGGCATCATAGCAGACATGCAACTGAAAATGATTTAAGAAGATATTGGCTAAGTCAGCAAACGATGTAAAGCTGCCCCCTGGCAACTCTATATACCATTTGGCTGCATTACCAGTCAAGGCGCGCTGAAAGAGTCTCAACCTAATCGAGTCATTGATAAGGGAGTTAGATGAGCACCACAAATGGAATGTGGTTACATGGTCGCCTGGGTCTTCACCACTCTTCCCTTCGAATTTTGGAATGTCCGAAGGGAGTTTGGTTGGGACCGGAGGCCAGGCTAGATTGTACTTGATTGGGTCATTTGTTAACTTAGTGAGATTTGGCAAGTTCAACGTTGCCAGAAACGGAAGCCTAGGAGGACCTTGGGGATTCCACCCGGACTAGGCAGAACTCCTAAAGCCCTGAAAAGATTGTCCTGGAATTTGGGAGGCACCAGGCTGCCCGAAGTAACCAGTAGAACCGGCTGAACCAAAAGGCAAGCCTTGCGGTCCAGCAAAATTCGGAGTTTGACCAACTCCGGCCGTATAAACTCCATAACCAGCAAAGTTTCCTCCTAAAGGATTGTAAGGAGTTGATAACCCTTGATACGGATTCCAAGCCGAAGCTAGAGGAGGAATAGTTTGAAACGAGCTAACCGTGGAGTACAGCCTATTCCCTTGTTGGCCGATAAACGGATTCCCAGTTCCCGCGCTATTAACCTCAGGGTTATTCCAACCTTGGAAAGGATTGCTGCTTTGTCCTACAGAAGAAAAAGGCATGGATCCTATCGTCGGGTTGGAATGTGGTATATGACCACTTCCAAAAGGAAAACCCTGGAATGAAGCCGATCCGCCCATCATGGACGTAGCGGCACTAAATGGAACCGATGGAATACCCTGCGAGTGGGTGCCAAATGGGAAGAATCTAGTACCAAAAGCATTGGTTTGGGCATTTCCACTCGTGGACGGAATGGAGGTAGACCCAACTAAAGATGTGCTAGCAAAAGATCCAAACAAGGAAGCAGAGGAGATGGAAATGGTTCCTCCCCCTTGCACCGATGTTGGGGTTTGCATAGTCGTATCACTTGTAGAAGCCATGCTTCCAGTAGTGGTCATCGATGGTAAGCGCGTAGCGTAACTTGGACTTGACGGTCTATGTGTCGGAGTCCCAACGTATTGTAGTATGTCTGGATGACTAGATGGTAGAGGAGAATTTGGAGCCGCTAACAACTCTGAAAGTTCTTCTACCTCTATGCTATTCTCCGCTTGAAAGAGAACTCGAGAAAGGACTGGAGTGTCCCTCTCTTGTTCAGGAGTGCCAGGCCTTGCTTGGCTGCTAATGCCCCCGAGAGGAGGATCAATCCCCGATGCATCAACTGGCGTGGGACGGAACCCACCGGTAGTATTTCCTCTACGCCTTCTAGGAGAAGGCTCTAAACTTGGTGGCGAAAGACCACGAAGTCTTCGAAACCGTCTTGGAGATCGGTCAGCCACTTTGAATTTTTTGTTATGATCTAATTAAAGACTCAAAAAAAATTTGAAATCTAGGCCAACTAGGAGCACAGAGCACACACTATAAAGTCCCTAAAGATACAGCCAGTCAAACAACTTCCAAGTATTTCCGCTCCGGGTGATTAATACCAGACACCAAAATACGAGAAAGTGAATTAAGGGGCTTTCTGAAGATAGTCTGGGATGATGAGGGCCCAGTCCTATCAGCGAAGGTATCAGAGGAAGTTACGCTGACCTCCTAACAACAGCCTGTGCCGGTGCAAGCCCCCAAGCTTCGCAAGGGTGCCCTCCAGTAGTACTGCCAAGAGTGATGCAACGTCAACCTCAGGTGCCATGGGATTCCCCTCCACAGCCACTTGTGTAGTTCCCTAGGAGTAGCAACTATGGATACCAACTCGTCGCAGAAGCCAGGCAGAACAGTCGTGAGGTAAGTTCGGACAAGTAGGAGAGGGGGTATCTCTCTTCCCTGTCTTCACAGACCCTCGTGCTTAACTCTCAGATCCGGAGCTTTCCTGGTCTTCCTAACGCTATTGGATTTTCTCTCGTTATTCAGACTCCTACGTTTGACGTTTATATGGCCTTGGAGAGTTAACTCTCCACTCGCCTAATCCAAGGCCCTAAAATCCTAATCTTGTTGGTGTAACTGACTAAAACAAAAAGTTCTAGTGAATTTTAGTTAGCGCTTGATTTTATTAGGCTGTTCTTTAAGTCACAAGGTAACGAAAGTGAAACTAGTGGTGTTTTTTGACGCAAAAGAAATTAATAAAAACTTAACTACATGCACATGCACTTTTTCGTTTTTCGATGAAGAGCAATTTCTATAGGGTTGAGAGGTACTTCTAATAAAACAAATTTTTCTTTTCTTTTCGTTAATTCATACTTCACACTCACGAAAGCTAACAAAGCTATATATGCCTAAAAAAGGGATGCAAATCTATCCTAATGCAACAACTATATGTGGATGCAAGATTTAAAACTACTCTAAAAACAAAAATGAAAGTTGCTTGCTTATCAATCTTTATCTTGCCACTTACAATGTATAGATGGAATATGAGATGCTACCATTCATTTCGTCTAAACACTAAAAACAAGTTCTAAGACAAACATAAAGAACTTTCACTTCACTAAAAGGAAACCAAATGAAAAGCAAGTTCAAGAAAGCAAAATTAGGATTTTCAAAAGATTTTCTTCAAAGCAACAAGCAAAAAAAGTCTTTTCAAAAATGCTCTCAACAACACTGAAACTTGTGATTGAAGAATAGGCAATTTAAACACTTTTGCGAATCAACACCACTCAATGGATGAAAACTCAACAAAAATAAATGTGCTTGAAATCGCTCTTAACAATCAAAAGCAGCAATGAAAGCTTTGGCAATGAAAACCAAAAGATCCAAAAAGACAAATTCCAAGAAAGTGTCAATCAACAACTTTCATGAAACAAAGAAGTGGATGGTCACAAAAAGCGGTTTTGTCAAGCAAACAAAAAGTCACCAAAAACAAGATTAACACAAATATTGAATTCAATCTTCCTACCCTGATGAAATAGAGCAGCCAAGATTCCTAGCAAGAAATCTTGCGTGCTTTAGCCAAAAACGATGACGCTTGCAATCAACAAAAACAAGACCAATACCCCTTATAATCAGAGAGAATTCAGAATGAGATGCTCACTATAAAACAAATAACAGATACTGGAAAATGATTGTTTCAGACTGACTCAAACCACCAGACAAACCTTCAAAGACTAAAAAAAATTTATAAATCTTGAAAATTGCAATGTATACGCGACTGTACTGAAGTACAGATTGCGTGTATACGCGACTGTGTTTGAGGAAACCTGCGTATATGCGGGTTTACTCAAAGAAACAAGCGTATATACGCCTCTGTATCTAAGAAAAACAACGTATATGAAAAGCTTCAAGAAAAATAAAAAACAAACTGAAGAAACTGGCAAAGATTAAAGTTCAAGAACAGACCAGACAGTAACAGCAAGCAGACAAGGCAGCTGAGCCCTGATTGGCTTGAAAAATACCCAAACTAGGAACAACAAGAGTGTTGTCCCCAGGGGAGTCGCCAATTCTGATAGAGGGAATTACTCCACTAGGGCTTTTTGGGTTGAAACCCTAGCAGACTGAAAGTTATCTATTCAAAGAAACATGCATTCATACAGCCATTATGCTATTATAAGCAAATTCTATGATAAGGGTACGTACCTTTGGTCCTACCTTTGAGAAGGCCTTTAGGGTCCAAACCCTTCTTGGAGTTCCCTTCTTCTCTTTTGTCCTGCAAAACAACCAATTCAAAGAACACAACAGTATATGGACAAAAACTTATAAAGAAACCATCTTCATGTTATAAAGAAAGGTAGTTAGTTATGAAATCCAAACAACCTTTTGTATATGAATTCTAAACATGAATATCATTAACATAAAGAAGATTCATTTCGGGAACCAAGACATGTGTTTCTTTTATTATAGACAAATAAAGTACATAAAGAGGAATATTTTCACCTGAGTCACCTTCAGCAGGCTCCAAGCAAAGCTTCCTTCCGGATCCATTCCAGCCTCAAGCCTCTAACAAACTCCTTCCATGACTCTCTCCATGATGTCATAAATGGTGGATGAACATCAACACAGAAGGAAACACAGGTTTCCTGTACAAAATGGGGGAAGTGCAGAAGGCACAAGGGACTTCAGACCTGGTCAAAGGAAAATTCTCAGCATATAACCTTTCTCTCTCTTCTCTCCTCCCTTAGGCCTTCCCTTTGAGGTCTTTTTATACCAACTCCAAAGTAGTTTTTTAGTTGGGAGTTGGTTGGGAACAGTTGGGCCACGGGCACTAATAGGTGATCAGCAGGTAAAACCCGCGATCTCCGCCCGAAAATAAGGAGTGTTATATTTTTTTAAGTGTTTTAATACATACACGCGGGTTGGTTATACACATACCCATGTATACACGCGTTTAACTCAGGGCAATGTCACGTATAAGGGATAAAACACTGTTTTTTAAATTTTAGGACCAGGTCTGGAAGGAGGGGTTGCCCTAGGCCATGAATACAGCATCACAAACCATGAGAGTGAGATTTGGAGCTATAACAAAAACCCATATTTGACCCCTAGTTTCATAATGTATATTTGTACATGATGAAGAGCCAATGATCCTAGCTACATAAGGGTTTTGAATATTGATAATGAAACCATCACTAAATTTAAATGGATGTAATGTCCCCATTTTTAGTTTCCTCTATAGTACAACTAGGATGAATTTTCATGGTACGTGATGGCCGGGACATAGAAGCAGGATTATGTCATCAGGAGTTCGGAAGGCGATTTCAGGATTTTTTATGGGATACGATGACGTTCGCTTGGCATATTCATCATCAAGAGAAGTTTCACACAACTTGCTTTTGGTTCCATTTCTTTCTGATAATTCTCGTAAACAGGGTTATTATTGAACATAACATAATTAATTACGGTCAAGGTGGCATTCCAAGAGGAATATTTGACGAAACCCCTTAGTGTAATAGCTTGTTGGAACCAGAATGAGAAGATCTACAATATGGGATGCCGAGAAATGACTTCCATTGGCTAGAGAAAATATGGTGGACAATTTACCATTTTCTTGAATTAAAAATGACTTTAATTAGTTACTTAATTAAAAAGGAAAAATATTAAATAAAGGAAAAGTGTCAAAAGTGACTTAAATAAATTAAATGTCACATAAGATGAAGTCAAGAAGGAGCTTCTAGAATAATAATAAAATAATAAAATAAAATACTTCTACAAGGTTGGAGATCTATCTATCATGCATTTAAAAGGAGGAGGAGGAAATCATTTAGGGATATATTGGAGTTAAGTATTTCTCTTTGGTGTGGTTTTGAGAACCTATTTATCTACTTATGTAGCCCTAGGACAAAAATATTCAAGTGTTTTAGTAAGATCGAGCAAGAACCCATCTCTTCCCTTGGTGAATTCATCTAGAATTCACAGGTGTTTTTATCATATCAATTATTAGAGTGGCTGAAGCAACATTATTGCATGTATATTTGGGGCCATTACCTCAACCATATTCATGTTCCTTGTATCAACATATTTCCATATTAATAAAATAAAGTTGAGATTCTTTGCATGCTTACCTTTTTTATTCTTCAGTTGTAGATTATATTTCTAGTTTTTGCCATTAATTTTGTGGTTCAATATATGCAAATTATTCATCGAATTGATGACATAATTTTATGAAGAAATATTTTGTAAAATTTGTATTTGGGATATGACAGTGGTATCAAAGTTTGTTTTCCTACCAGCGTAAAAGTTTATTGTATTTTAATTTCATGACAAGATTGAGGGTTGCAAGAGAAACTAGTTTTTCGATGATCCTCCATAATCACCCTAGCTAGAATCTCGTCAATTTGGATGGTTTCCCATAGCCACCCTTTTTGACCATTGTAGAGAAATTACTAATCCATCATTGAGTTTGATTTGAAAGTGAATTTTAGATCATTTTGCAAGGTGCCTAAGGAAGTATATTTGTTGGAGTTTAATTATTACAGGAGCATATTGACTGTTCTGATTTGAAATAGTGTACCAAATTCTTACATAATGTTTCCAACAAGCTATGTAAGTCCATGGGACAAATAAATTTCTTGTGAATATTGAATTTATGTGCATTTTATAGGAAGTCATTGAGATATATTGTTGAAGACTACTCCTAAAGAAACACCAGAGGAGAGGTCGATATCTGTAGCTGAAAGTGTCCATTATCAAGGAACCAAGTAATTGATTTGTGCAAGGAGAAACCACCATATTTTTCCAAGGTCGAGTTCCTTCTTTAAGTGGAGACCGAGTCTCACTGGCGGGAAGAAATTATTCCCAATAAAAAGTCATGTTCCTGAAGGATTAAATTTTTTATTTGGGCCAGAGAATATTCAACACTCATACATTTCCAAATGGAAAAATTAATTCCTTGATTCTGTAGAATTTTGATTGATCGGAAGCTCGAGCCATTCTATCATATTAATGAAGCAACGATATCAATGAATTCAAATAAAACATTTTCCCTCCATTTAACTAGAAAGAGCGTGGAAATTTAGTGAGAGAGATGACCAACAAAAGATGAGTTCCATTTGTGAAGACAGACTGACTTCCAGAACCAGTGAAGAGCTTATTGGTGAGGATGACAGATCCAAGTCATATTGTAACCAAAGTGGAAGATCGATGTTTCGACTCTATTGTAGTGGATATTTTCAAAAGCATATTAGTAGGGCCACATTGTATTTTTTAATAATTTGAATTTATTAACGACCAAAGGGTCATGGTTATAAATTGTAAGGACAAGCATAAAGTATGAAGCTCACAAGGTCAAGAAAATAAAAACAAAGGATGCACGCATGACCGCAATGCATCGTTCGTGAACGTTCAAAGATTGATTAAAAATATAGACTTTCGCACTCTTTTATTGGCCTACAATTATGATTATGTGAACATCAATTGAGATAAGGAAGTTTTATTCAATAGTGAATGATTGGTAGTAGCCGAATCCACTTGTAAGATGTGGTAGTGCTAGAAATGTTGTAGGACCCAGGTATGCATATGAATGTGTGTGTTTCTTTGCATCGTGAAATTGTTGAGTCAGTAATCACATGATGTGTCGATTAAGGTTCTACGTGCAACATATTGTCAGTACAACCTGAGTTACGTGTAGTGGATGGCAACAAAACTGTGATTGGGACCTATAGTTGATTGTGTAAGACTATTGCAATAACAAATTACATGGTATTGTTGCAGCGATTAGATGCCATGAAATGTGAATCTAAGTGTTTATCATGTTGTTACACAATGTTTTGTCACACCTCCTATTCACTTCCTATTCCATATCCTGAAGTGCCAAAATGATGGCAACTGTGAAGTATATCCATCACGATACATAGAGAAAAACATCCTTGAAGAACTAAAGGAAAACTACCCTAAGTCAATTCTAAAGAAGTTGGACTGAAGCCCAAAATTTTAGGACCAACGTGTTTTGCTCCACTGCCTACCCGTGCTGATGGAAGGTTGTAGTTCTTTGACCTAGCGCTACCAGAACGGGTTTTTATATGAAAACATATGTTGAACCTCTTCTAGCAAGTTTTCCCCAAAATTGGGGAGAAGCTTCCTATGCTAGAAACTTCGAGGAACAACGAGATGGATGTTGTTGGTTGCAGATATGGTATAAATCTCCCATTTGGAGCTCTTTATGCTACCTTTAAGGGCCTTCCCCTTGAAATGTGGACCTTCCTCCATCTTTTATGGATCCCTAACTCCCTCTCCCTTCCTATAAATCAACTCCCTTCCATCCCCAAATGGTTGGTCATTGATTGTTGCATTCCTATACTGAGAATATGCTCAAATGCTGCCCATTCTAACTTGGAGAAGAAGTGCTTGAGTCTTGGCTTGGACTTGGACATACAACGAAAGAAGGTCTCCAACATCAAGGCATAAATTGTATGCTTCCCTTTTTTATTTTATTAATATATATGTTTGATGTTCACTTTCCATAAATGTGTAAATTTTAATGCATTTATCTTAATACTCCTTGATCTATTAAGTATTTTATGTTTGATATATGTTATGCATGCTCTTGTATCTTGTATTGTCTTTTGATATCTCTTGCAGGTACTCAGACATAAGAAGCAAGCAAGGATCGAGCCTGGAGGCAAAGGGATCAAAGTCACCATCAAAGGATTGAGTGATTAGCATTAGAATGAGGTAGGTCTCTCTCTCTCTCTCTCTCTCTGGATTTTAAATGTAAACTAGGAAAGTCTTCCTTAGTTTGTTCATTTTATTGCTAGACACACTCATTGGGCTAGAGAGATTGCCTCTGTCCACAGAGGGGATTTATCTTCACAAAAAAATGGCGACTCCACTAGGCAACGTTATAGCCTCTTCAATCACTTTTTTGATTTGATCTTCTGATCAGTTTGACTGACAGTAGAACTCTTAGTTATTTTGAGCTTGTATAGGTCTACACATTGAATTATTTCTATCTTAGAGTGTTAAGTCTGGATTGTTTTCTGATTTTTTTTTTTAATTTTTTCCCATATTCCTTACCCAAAGAATTTTTGACCCGGACAGTGGCGTTTCCAGCACGTATTTCCTTAAATAAGTCACGTTGAACCCCCTTTCAGCACGGATTTGGCTATTACAGCCACACTGATATCAAAGATTTGGAAAAAAATAGGGTTTTTGCTTTAGAATACAGTGTGTCTTTGCCCTGAGGTATTTTTCATGTTCTGTGTGATTGTATTTACTAGTGTTTTATCTGATTACCTTCATCAATTGGACAATATTTTTGTTTTAACTTTAAATTTCTTGTAGTGGAATTAGATTTAATTCTAGTGTTTTTAGGTCCATTGGTTCTCACTTGTTTCTTGTTTATGTTGCTGAGATATTGGTTTGCTGGTTGATTGCATCTTGTTTTTTATAGAAACCATTCAAAACATCAGTTTGCATTTGTTTTAGCTTGTCTTTTACAAATTTGTTTTTCGATTGCTTTAGGTCATCTTACATTTGGAATTCATATTTGTTATTCATCAAGCATGGATCACATTGTTTGGTTTACAAGCTAAAAAGAGTGTGTTGTTTATTTGTTCAAAAGAGAAAAAATGAAAATTAGTTTCATTTTAGTGCTTTTGATTTTGATTGGTGTTGCTTTGATTGGTGCATTAGTTGCAGTAGAAGCATTTGAATTAATTTTTCATTTGGCTTTAGTTTATGATTTAGTTGCATTAGAGCATTCAAAAATCAAAGAGAAAAACATCATTTCTACAAGTGCATCTTAGTAAAAGTAATAATCATTTTTCTTTCGAAAAGTTGCATTTAGGATAGTGAAAGTGAAGATTAGGTTTTATTTTGAACATTGCATTTGGAAAAGAGAAAATGAAAATTAGTGAAAGACGTGTTGTTTGATGCATTAATTGATTGAATTTTATTCCCTCAGTTAGTTTAGCTTTGATTGAAGTGGAGATTTTCCCTTTCTCACATAGTTTCATTTTAGGATCCAAGTGACATCGTTTGAGCCCAAAAAATTGAAACTTAATTCAAGATAAACATTTAAATTTACTCAATCAACCTAAGGAGCATTTGTCGTTAACACAAACATTTAGAGGTCTAGGCTAGAGATGTGTTCCATCATATATAAACCTAGCAGTTGTCATTAACTGTCTTCTTTGTATCTCGGGGATGAAATCTCGTTCCACGTACGGAAGTATATAGGATTGTTCTCCAATAATCTCAGGTAAATCGAAGGCGCTCCATGTATGGCAAGTATATGGGAACACTCTCATCAAACGGTTATGCATTAGACAATGTTAACACAAACTTGTGCTCCCCCTACCATCGCATATATATTGGGAGACCCCATTATGTTCCTATCCTTTAGCCACATGTAACCGATTTAGCCACCTTATAAATGTGATACACCAAACAAAACATTCAGGGAGATCGGTTGACGTGCGTTAAGTCCTTGGTTTTGGCTAAGGTGTATAGAGCGGTTCACTGATACTTGGTAAGCCCTCTTGCCTAGTTTACCCTTTTTATTTATTTCTTTTTTTAAATGCTAAAATTAACTTCCCACAATAACATGACATACCTATGTAGGTCTCCTTGGCCTCCTCATTCCTGATTAAAGGTAAATTTTAACTCAAGCTCAAATAAACCACCCCTTATCCTTTTGTTTTTTATTAAAGGACATCATGGCTGAACCACTGAGTTCACCTTACATATCCCCTTCAAAATTTGACACTGAAGGGTCACCACAAGGACTCCATCCTGATATTATAGAGTCACTTGAAGCCCAAATTTGTGAACGTAGAATTTTCATGAGTATTCAACCCCTTGCTTCTCATCCTCCACTTGGAGAGTTGTTATCATCATCTCAGGAATCTGATAAAGAAACTTCTGAGGTTCTTGAAAGTTTTTTGTTATTTCCTCTAAATCCGCTTTTCGATTCATTGGTAATATCTCCTCAACGGCCATATAGTCCATTTGATAACCCCAATGTACCTTTGGAACATTCTCCTAGTCCATCACAGATTCCTCCTCACCAATTGTTTCCACCCATGTCTTCAGAAGGTGAGATTCCAACCTCCCCTCAGTATCTTCCTCCAGAAGTCTCATCAACCCATACTCCTTGTATTGGTGAAGAATATGGATATCATTTTCCACCTGAAGGCTTTCCATAAATGTCTTCTCCTCATATGGGGAGTGGACCAACTCCACCACCTATCCCACCTGAAAGTAGTGAACCTTTGTTTCCATTGTTGGCATTATGATGTATGTATTGTACTTGATGGCAAACCACTTGTAGCAGAACAACTCACCTATATATGGTAACTAGATGAATCTACAGAAGAGATATTAGATGTGACAGAATGCATGACAGTAGTGTTTACAAATGTGATGAAATGCAAGGAAGCTTCAAAGAATCAGTTCAGAAGGAAACTCACTCTGATGAAAGATCACAGTATAGAAGGTATACAACAATGAATTGCAGATCACTCTTCATAGAATGAAGAAAGAGAGGTATACACAAGTTCACTATTGACCAAGCTTCGTATACATGCAGGTTCACTATATATAAGTCATGTATACGTACACATGCACTTTCACAGAAGGAAAAGCGCGTATACCTTGGAAAACTAAATTTTTGGTTTGAAGTATTTGGTCCAAGGTATCTGGTTCGAGATATTGACCCTAGGTATTTGATGCAAGGCATTGGTCCTAAGTGGTTTTGGTCCATGGTATTGAGAAAGGTCTAAACTATAAAATGAGGAGAAGATCATTAGGCCAAGACACACAAGCATTGAATATCTGATGAAGTGTGAAATCTAGTATGCAGGTTATTGGGTTATGGTGCGTTGATGGATCTGAACCAAGGAGGAACCTTAGCGTTTGATGAAAGATAAAATCTAATGATGTATCTGGATCTCAAGGCTTGAAGTGAATTATCTTTATGTGCTTTGATCATGTATCTGAATAACTAGCACATGTTGTAGTATGTAAATATGATGATCTGGGTATAACTGAAGTCTGGAATAGTTGTAATGTTTAAATCATCATTTACAGATCTGTACGTAGGTTCACTTTAGAAAAGGAGCGTATACATGCTGGTTCTGCATATCAAAGCAGCGTATACATCATAAATTTGATTTTCAGATCTATACGCTGGTTTGCTTTGAGGAAAGCACGTATGCAGATAGGTTCGACACATGGAAGTAGTGTATACCTTATAAAATATGTTTTAGTTGCTTCTGTTTGCTATTGCAGTGTTCTGGGTTCTGGTTACTGTATTCTGGTGACAACATTCTGAAAGATCAGATTGATGGGTTGTCAAAGTGATTGATTGATTTAGTTGTGATTGGTTCAAAGGATACTGGTTGATGCATATATATTTGATGATTGAATGATTTATTGATGGATCCAATCTGAAAATTTATAAAACGTGGTCCTTGAAAGAAAAGAGAAGGTTGTAGCCTTCTGTAGGCTGGCACCTACGTACTAGTAAACATATCAGCTAGTACAAGAGCTAGGGGGTTGTAGCTCCCTTCCAGTAGAAGCTGGAAAACGAGAGAATGTTGTAGTCTTTTGTGGGTAGAAGCCTGCATACTGATATAATACTGCACTGGTACAAAAATTGTAAACTGAATTTTCTGATTATTAAAAGAAGATAGAGATGACAGCAGCAGGTGGTTTTCACCCACATTGGGTTTCCACCTTATATCTCGGTGTTCTTATGTGTGATGCTTTATTCTGCTTTTACTGCACTGTCTAATGAATTCCTGATATACTGGTTAAAGTTCAATGCATGATAATTTGGGTAAATCAAAATATCTCTGCATATATGCTGGTTACATTCAGTATAGTTGCGTATACACGATAGTTCACTAAGCTGAAGTAGCGTATACAAATTAGTTTTGAAAATCAAATTATTGATCTAATAATACTGATTCACCCCCCCTCTCAGTATTATTTCCAACAATTGGTATCAGAGCAGGTCCTTCAGAAGAAGCTTGATCTCTTGAAGGAAGATCCATCATCATGAGTAATCAAGAAAGCAGGGGATCCATTAGACCGCCAATATTTGATGGAAAAAAATTCGTTTATTGGAAGGTAAGAACCAAAACCTATCTTCAATCTCTTGGAACAGATGTCTAGGAAATCGTGGAAGGATGATATACATTTCCATCAGCAATTCCTATAGACATGACAGGTAAAAAGAAATATGAAACCAATCACAAGGCTGTCAATACATTGTTGGGAAGTCTATCACAATCAGAGTTTTTCAAAGTTATGCAGCTAAAATCTACCAAATAAATATGGGACAAAATCGTTCTAAGCTACGAAGGAGATTCTCAGGTAAAACATGCTAAACTGCAAACTCTCATAATTCAATATGAAACTCTCAAGATGCATAATGATGAAATTATAGCTAGTTACTTCTTACGTATAGATGAGATTGTTAATTGCATGAAGAATCTAGGTGAAGAGATAAAGGAAGTTACTTTAGTTGAAAAAGTTTTAAGCTCCTTGTTTGCTAAGTTTGAATCAAAAGTATCTGCCATAGAAGAAAAGTAGGATCTACAGACTATTACTATGACACATCTGCACGGAATATTAACTGCCTTTGAGATGAGAAAAGGAGGTCCATTAGATATGAGAGAAGCTACATTTAAAGCTTTAGCAAAAGGAAAAGAAGAACTCAATGAATCAAGACATATTTCAGAAGGAGAAGAAGAAGCAAACTTTGTCAAGAACCTTCAATGGGGTTCCAGAAAATTCAGAGGTAAACTACCTTTCAAATGTTTTGCCTGTGGTAGAGTAGGTCATTATGCTGCCAAATGTCCTCATAAAGATAAATATGATAAAGGGAAGGAATCTGCGAAATGGAATAGAAAAAAAAGTGTAAGTAAAAAGAGCTACTATACTCATGAAGATAGCGATAGTTTATCAAATAGTGATGAAGATGAAAATAGTAATGACTATAGACTTCTGATAGCTTATGAAGATGATGACTTTTTGGATGCTTTAGATGAAGATGACCTTTATGAAGAAATATCTAAAATCAAAATCTGTTTGGAAGAAAAGAATATGATTATAGACACCTTGACATACCAACTTGCTAAAAGAGAAAAACACAATGAACAACTAGAATGTGAAATTGTGGGTCTAAGAAAGGATCTTGAGAAAACAAAGGCTCTCAATCTTAGATTTACTAAAGGATATGAAACCTTAAATGAAATTATCAAATTGTAGCATTCTCCTCTGATAAAGACAGGTCTTGGATATACTAAAGAAGCATCTCAAGCACAGAAGTCGTTAACCTCCACTAAAAGCTATCGTGATGCAGCAAAGAGCAGTGAGTAGTTTGACAATCGTCAGCAAAGGCATAAAGTAGACCACCAAGTAAAAGGCTCAATTTACTTCAAGGATGAACATAAGCCACAACCAATCTCAAGTAAATTGTACTCCATTTTCCTCAAAGATGAATATCAATAGAAACTACAATCACTAGGTCAGTAGATTCGATAATCACATAAACTTCTTTAATGGTCAATGTTTTTCATGTCATAATTTTGGACACAAAGTTGCTCAACTTGTTGTTTACAAAACCATCATGATTAGAGAAGCACGAAATCAAAGGAATGTGACAAGGATCAAGAAAAGTTCCTATAATAACTTTTCTCTTCTTGAAAATGAAATAGAATGCTCAATCTGTAACAACTTTGGTCATGAAGAATTTGAATGCAGGAGTAAATTTTGGCAAATATCTCAAAAGGAGAAAACTCCATTAAATCCCAGTGGTATAAGAAAACCAGTGGTGCATCGACAGTGGATGCTCAAAACACATGACAGGTGACAGAGAAAAACTATACTCATATAATGCCTTAGAAAAGCAAAAAAAGTGTCTCATTTGGAAATGACACTCTTGCTGTCATAAAAGGTAAAGGTTCTATTTTCTTGAAAGAAAAAGTTAAAGCTGGGAATGTTATGTATGTTGATGGCTTAAAGCATAACCTGTTGAGTGTGAGTCAAATGTGTGATCAAGGAAATGAAGTAGTGTTTTGATCAAATGGATGTGTTGTTCGTGAGCTTGATATAGGAGAAACCGTGATTAAAGGTACAAGAACTCCAAACAACCTATACATACTCAAGGGAGGACAACAACAGTGCTATCTAAGCAAAAATGATGAAAACTAGCTATGGCACAGAAGATTGGGACATCTAAGCTTTTCTCAAATAAGAAAAGCATGCAAATTCTAGGTTGTTCGTGATCTTCCAGATATCAACATTCCTGAAAATACTATATGCAAATCATGTCAATTCGGTAAGCAAACCAAATCTCAATTCATCGAAAAGGAAGGGTCAGCTTGTAAACCTCTTGAACTTGTTCATACTGATTTATGTGGACCATTAAGGAAAAGGTCACCTGTTGGAGAAGAATACTTTATATTGTTCATTGATGATTTTTCTAGAATGTGTTGGATAGGTCTTCTAAAGCATAAATATGAAGCATTTGAAAAGTTCAAAGCTTTCAAAGCTTTGGTTGAAAATGAATCATATCGAAAAATCAAATGCCTCAGATCTAACTGAGGAGGGGAATTTACCTCGGATGAATTCTTTGACTTCTATGAACAACATGGAATAAAAAGGCAGTTCTCCACTACAAGGACTCCTCAGCAAAATGGAGTTGTAGAAAGGATGAACATAACTGTTCAACAAATGGCTCGTGCTATGCTAGATGAATCTGGAACTCCTGCAACCTTTTGGGGTGAAGCTGCGTTCACCGCTATCACTATTCTCAACCAAGCAAATGTTTGGGTAAACAACACTCAAACTCCACATGAATTTTTGTATGGTAAAACTCCTACTGTAAAGTACTTCAAAGTTTTTGGAAGCAAATGTTACATCAAAAGGACTAATGAAAAACTTGGTAATTTTGAACCTAGAGTAGATGAAGGTATTCTTCTTGGCTACTCTTCTCGAAGTAAAAGATATAAATGTTATAATAAAATACTTGGGAAAATTATTGAAAGTATTGATGTTGTAGTTGATGAAGCATGCTAAAATCCAAAACAAATAAAAATCGAAGACCATGACAATGAAGAAGATGAGGATTATTTTCCCACATCAAATCACACTGATTCTGAAGAAGAAACCAATGAAGCACCAAGAGAAGACATAATGATAGAAGAAAATACATTATCCAGATATGTTCAGAAAAATCATCCAGAACTCAAATTTTGGGGGAAAAAGGGGCAAGTGTGCAGACAAGAAGAACTATTGTCGAAACCTCAAGCTATCTAGCATTACTATCTTCTACTGAACCTCAAAATGTAAATGAAGCATGCATAGATGAATGTTGGGTCAAGGCCATGAATAAAGAACTTGAGAAAATTGAAAAGAATAATACTTGGGAATTAGTTCGTATGCCTCATGATAAGAATATCATAGGAACTAGATGGATATTCAAAAACAAGCTGAACGAAAATGGAGAAGTGATTAGAAACAAGGCCAGACTTGTTTGCAAAGGATATGCTCAACAAGAAGGTATATATTTTGAAGAAACTTTTTCACCTGTTACTAGACTTGAAGCCATAAGAATGTTTCTTGCTCTTTCTAGTTTTCAGAAATTCAAAGTATACCAAATGGATGTAAAATCTACCCTTCTTAATGGAGACTTAGAAGAAGAAGTCTATATTGAACAACCAAAAGGATTCATTCTTGGAAATGATGCAAAACTTGTATGCAAACTCAAAAAATCTCTCTATGGTCTAAAACAGGCTCCAAGAGCATGGTATTACCATCTTGACAAATATCTCCACCAACAAGGTTTTTCAAAGGGGTCAGCAGATAGCAATATATATACAAAGATGGACACTGATAAATTTCTAATAATTGTTGTGTATGTTGATGATATCATTTTTGGTAGCAATGAAGAATCCATGAGTCAAAATTTTGCCTCAGTAATGTAGCAAGAATTTGAAATGTCCTTGCTTGGAGAGCTTACCTATTTTCTTGGTGTACAAGTTCAACGAAATAAAGATGGTATTTTTCTCTCACAAACCAAATATCTCAAATAGATCTTGAAAAAGTACGACATGGAAGATTCTAGACCAGTATGTACCCCAATGGTAACAGGATGCAGTCTTAGCTCAAATGATGAATCAGCAGCAATACATCAACCAACTTACAGATCCATGATTGGAAGTCTGCTTTATCTAATAGGTACCCGACTGGACATCATGCATGCAGTGGGAATAGTTGGAAGATTCCAAGAAAATCCTAAGGAAACACACCTTCAGGCAGTCAAAAGGATTTTCAAATATATTCAAGGAACACAGAACTTTGGTTTATGGTATCCTAGAGATACATATCTTACACTTCATGCATATACAGATGCAGATTGGGTAGGAAGTGTTGATGACAGAAAAAGCACTAGTGGTGGTGCATTCTATATGGGTTCCAGGTTAGTGTCTTGGTTCAACAAGAAACAAAGTTCAATTGCATTATCTACAGCTGAAGCAAAATACATGGCTGCTGCATCTTGCTGCACACAACTACTTTGGATGATGCAAACCTTGTAAGACATTCAGATCACATGTACTCCACCCATCTCCATTCTATGTGATAATACAAGTGCCATCAGTATTTCAAAGAATCTAGTCATGCACTCCAAGACCAAGCACATAGCCATCAAATATCATTTTCTACGTGAACAAGTGCTTGAACAAACTGTCAAACTGGAATATGTTCCCTCCAAAGAATAGGTTGCTGATATATTTACTAAACCACTGCCTAGAGAGACATTTGAATATCTCAGACAAAAGCTGGGAGTAGTTGCTACATCATCCTGCTGTTAAATCCTATTTTCTTCAAAGAAAGGTGGTTATACGCGAGTTTCATAAAGCGTAGTCGCGTACATACGTGGGTTTCTGTGGGCACAGTCGCGTATATGTTAGTTTAAAGGAAATCACTGGGCAAAACTCAAAAAAGGGGGGTTTGATATGGTTCTGTCAATTATCTGTTCTGTTTGATGATGGTTTCACTCTGCTGATAACATGTGGAAATATATTGGTCCTCATAAAGATTTTGATAACTTGATATATATCTGATTGATGATGATGTTTTGATATCTCTTACTGACATATGCAATGATCAGATTTGAGAGTAAACAGGTGGCACAGGTTCATGGGGAGAACATGGTTGATGATAGTTTGGGAACGGATTATGGTCATATACAGGTTGCTGGTCTGGATGCTGATAGACAGATGCTGCTAATGGTGTAGATCATATGATAGCTTTTGATGACTATCATGGTCTTATTTAAGATATTTGGTCTCTGTTATATATGTCATGTATATCTTTTAATGTAAAGGTCATGAAAAGACCTAATTTGTAACCTCACTATGCATGGGATGGATGATGTAATGTTTCTTGTTTTTGACATGTATAAACAATTGGTATATCCCCACTTGGTTGGGTAGATGAGTCAAATTTGGTATATCCCCACTTGGTTGGGAGATGGATGTATGTATGAGTCATTGGTGATAGGAAAGTCATTTGTGATGTATGTATAGAGTCATGTTCTTCTTTTAGAACATCTTTTTGCAGACTTTGCTTATGCTCAGGGGGAGCATGGACTCGATCATGGGAGCTCAATCAACACACTTCAACATATCAAAAAATTCAGCATGCACTCAGCGGGAGCGTGACCCTTTGCCCTTGATGTCAAAGGGGGAGAGTGGCTTGGTATGGTTATTGCAGTGGCTTGGTATGGTTGTTGTTTCCATCAAGTCCAAAGGGGAAGATTGTTGGCATTATGATGTATGTATTGTACTTGATGGCAACCCACTTGTAGCAAAACAACTCACCTGTATATGGTAACTAGGTGAAGCTATAGAAGAGATATCAGATGTGACAGAATGCATGACAGTAGTGTTTATATATGTGATGAAATACAGGGAAGCTTCAAGGAATCAGTTCAAAAGGCAACTCACTCTGATGAAAGATCACAGTATAGCAGGTATACATCAAAGAATTGTAGATCACTCTTCACAGAATGAAGAAAGAGAGGTATACGCAGGTTCACTATTGACCAAGTTGCGTATACACGTAGGTTCACTGTATACAAGTCGGGTATACATACACACGTACATTCACAAAAGGAAAAGCACGTATACCTTGGAAAACTAAATTTTTGGTCCAAAGTATTTGGTCTATGGTATTTTGATCCATGGTATTGGTCCAAGGTATCTGGTTCAAGATATTGACCCTAGGTATTTGATCCAAGGTATTGCTCCTAAGTGGTTTTGGTCCATGGTATTGAGAAAGGCCTAAAACTATAAAAGGAGGAGAAGATCATTAGGCCAAGAGACACAAGCATTGAATATCTGATGAAGTTTGTGATCTAGTATGCAAGTTATTGGGTTATGGTGCATTGCTAGATCTGTACCAAGGAGGAACCTTAGCGTTTGATGAAAGATAAGATCTAATGATGTATTAGGATCTCAAGGCTTGAAGTGAATTATCTTTATGTGGTTTGATCATGTATCTGAATAACTGGCGCATGTTGTAGTATGTAAATATGATGATTTGGGTATGACTGAAGTCTGGAATAGTTGTAATGTTTAAATCATCATTTACATATCTGTACACAAGTTCAATTTAGAAAAGGAGCGTATACATGTTGGTTATGCATATCAAAGCATCGTATATATCATAAATTTGATTTGCAGATCTGTACGCTGGTTTGATTTGAGGAAAGCACATATGCACGTAGGTTCGACACATGGGGGTAGCGTATACCTTATAAAATATGTTTTAGTTGCTTCTGTTTGCTGTTGCAGTGTTCTAGGTTCTGGCTTGGGTTCTGGTTACTGTATTTTGGTGACAAAATTCTGAAAGATCAGATTGATGGGTTGTCAAAGTGATTGATTGATTCAATTGTGATTGGTTCAAAGGAGATTGATTGATGCAGATATATTTGATGATTGAATGATGTTATTGATGGGTCCAGTCTGAAAATTTATGAAACATGGTCCTTGAAAGAAATGATAAGGTTGTAGCCTTCTGTAGGCCGGCACCTATGTACTAGTAAACATATCAGCTAGTACAAGAGCTAGGGGGTTATAGCTCCCTTCCAGTAGAAGCTGGAAAATGAGAGAAGGTTGTAGCCTTCTACAGGTAGAAGCCTGCATACTGATATAAGACTGCACCAGTACAAAAGTTGTAAACCGATTTTTCTAATTATTAAAAGAAGACAGAGACGACAACAACAAGTGGTTTTCACCCACATTGGGCTTCCACCTTATATCTTGGTGTTCTTGTGTGTTGCTTATGTGTGATGCTTTATTCTTCTTTTACTGCACTGTCTAATGAATTCTTGATATACTAGTTAAAGTTCAATGCATGATAATTTGGGTAAATCAAAAGATCTCTGCATATACGCTGGTTGCATTCAGTATAGTTGCGTATACACACTAGTTCACTAGGCTAAAGTAGCATATACATATTAGTTTTGAAAATTAAATCATTGATATAATAATACTGATTCAGCCCCCCCTCTCAGTATTATTTCCAACACCCTTCAAAATCTGACACTGAAGGGTCACCACAAGGAGTCCATCCTGATATTATAGAGTCACTTGAAGCCCAAATTTGTGAACGTAGAATTTTCATGAGTATTCAACCCCTTGCTTCTCATCCTCCACCTGGAGAGTCGTTATAGTCATCTCAGGAATCTGATAAAGAAACTGTTGAGGTTCCTGAAAGTTTTTTGTTATTTACTCTAAATCTTCTTTTCGATTCATTGGTAATATCTCCTCAATAGCCATATAGTCCATTTGATAACCCCAATGTACCTTTGGAACGTTCTCCTAGTCCATTGCGGATTCCTCCTCGCCAGTTGTTTCCACCCATGTCTTTAGAAGGTGAGATTCCAACCTCCCCTCGATATCTTCCTCCAGAAGTCTCAGTAACCCATACTCCTAGTATTGGTGAATAATATGGATATCATTTTCCACCTGAAGGCTTTCCATATATGTCTTCTCCTCATACTAGGAGTGGACCAACTCCACCACCTATCCCACCTGAAAGTAGTGAACCTTTGTTTCCACTAGGTTATACCTCTTTGGCTCAATTGGTTTCAAGTACTCTAAGTGCATCTTCACTTTATCATCATGCTATTTAGTCATATGGCATTCTGCCTACCTCTGGTCCATTTGTTTCAAGTGTGGCCTCTCAAATTCCCATACCCACTGCGATTTCTTCAGATCTGGTTCAACCTACAGTTACGGTTGGGACAGTTAATGTCCGTATAGGTTCCTCAAATCCTCCATCGAGTGGGATATATGTGCCACCACCTATGACACTGCATGGGGAGCAACAACAACCTCCTCTAGATGTACCTCCTGTATTTTGTGGAGCTTATGTGAGTGGATCTCAAACTCACATTATGGGAGTCAGTCAAACTGTTGATAGTATTCCTTATCCTAGTGGATCTTCCATTCCAACTGGATCTTGTCAAATCCCATATAAACAACCTCTTTCAGCTCAAATACCTTACCAATAGCCATACCCTCCTCCTTATGGCTCACAAAAGCCTACAAATCCACCTCTTAATCAACATGCAAGATCACAAATGCAATCTCGTCCTAATCCCTCATTTGGGGAATATAGTCAATTTCAATCTACTACTGGGACCTATCAGTATCAAACCAAAACCCATAAAATTCCACAAGGAACCTATCAATAGTAGGGAGCTTACATATAGCAAGGACCTTATGTACTGCAAGGGCCTTTCAACAACCATTATAGCAGAAAAACCAATTGTTGTACCAACAAGGGCAACCCTTGCAGCAACAAAACAAACCCTTGTAACAACAAGGACAACCATTGCATCAACAAGATCAACCCTTGCAACAGCAAGGTCAACCTTTGTATCAACAAGGTCCACCCTTATACCAACAAGGTCAACCCTTGCAGCAGCAGGGTCAATATTTGTATCAACGGGGTCAACAATCGTATCACTAAGGTTGACAGTTACACCAACAACCTTATACTCAATACTCATCACAGGTTTTTTATCCACCTTATGGTTCTCAATGGCCTATGTCGAGTCAATATGAAACTTACCCTGGGCAGAACCCACCTTTTTGGGGACAAAATCAACCTTTGTATGGTCAGAACACCTCCCCGTGGGGGAAATATCAAAATCCTTATGGTTAAAATCCACCACTTTGGGGGAAGAATCAATACCAACAAGGTTGGAATTCATAATATGGGCCTTATCAAAGGCCCCCTATGCCTTTTAATCCACAATTTCCATTTTTAGCCACATTGGAGTTAACGGATGTGTTGAGGCTCACAAATGACCCAATACTTCATCCATCGTATTGGCCTCCGGTTCTTACCAATATTCCTAGTGATTGTTTGAAATTAAAAGGGAATTCTAGAGAAGACCCCCAAGCTCATGATATGACTTACCATTTATGGTTTTCTTCCAATTCTTGGGTCGAGGATTTCGTTCAATTGCGTCTTTTTCAATGAACCCTAACAGGTGCTATTGCGAAGTGGTACATCAAGTTACCTCAAGGTGTCTTCAAGATTTCAACACTTTGGCTATGGATTTCCTTACTCGCTTCGAGCTACTGGTTCGATATGAAACATATAAATATCTCCTTGCGTCTTTGAAATAGACAACTGCTACACACATTTCCAATCACATCCATGAATGGAGACGTCAGCGTCGTATTATCAAGTTCAATATTCCTAATGAAATTTTAACTTAATGGTTTACCAAATCAATCACTAATAAAATTTCCAAGGACATAAATGTGGGTGGCCATGTGACTGAAGATCAAGCCATTGCTCGTGCCTAGTATCTAGATTTTGTATATTCCCAATCTGGCACACTGTATGATCTCTTGCCTGATGCTATGAGACTGTCCACTAATCTAGCATATTCTAAACTTGTGGAGGCACCGGCCATTGATGGCATCATTGTATCATTGGCTCAAATTCCTAGTACTACTTCTTCTACAAATTAGAAATTTGTTACAACTATTGCATCCTGTTCTCCTTCGAATCCTTCTAAAAATCCTAGTCAAACCTCTGAGGTTAATGCTGTCCAATCTACCACAGTAGGCAAAATCTTGAAACAAAGAAGAAGGGTAAAGGTAAAGCCAAATATGATACCCCGGAATAGGATCCTCCTAAATCAACCGCTGATGATGCATCTAAATGTAAGCCAAAATATACTTGTCTTATATGTGATTAAGATCATTATACCAAGGATTATCCCCATTGTGCTAAGGTTAGTCATTTATTAAAAGGAACCCAAGGGACGTCAGTCGTGTTGAAAGAACCCTTTCCATCACAATAGACTCAATTGGTAGGTCAACCTCAATCCTCTACATCTAGAGGCAATCAAGTTCTTTTGAGTGGCACGACTCCTATATCTGTTGCCACTTGATCGAAAGATTATCAGATTCCTACCAAAGTGGTTGTGGAAAAGGAAGCCAATGATACACCTTCTACTTGCACTCCACCCAATTTTGGTCCTTTTCACATTGAATGACCTAGTAATGACTCCATTATCCTACCACCTCCCAAAGGTGTTCTTCGTAAATCATCATATAATCTGAATGTGCGAGCTTCTCAACATTATAATATTGTCGAAGATTTAGTTCAAGCACCTTCGACGATGTCTGCTTTGGAAGTCCTCCAGACATATCCATGGGAAAGGAAGGAATTACTATCCACTATAGGAGTAATTGACCCTACTGATTAGAATATGATTACTTTTGATCTGGAAAAAAATGTTCCACATATTCCACATCAACTTGCCTTTTTGATCCAAGTTATCATTAAAGGAAATAATATTTATAGGACTGTTGTTGACAAGGGTTCTTTCACTTGCATCATGTCCCTTTCATGCTGGAAAGCTATTGGCTCTCCACCTCTCAACTAATCTCCTAATATATTGTAAGCTTTTGATGGTCAAGGATTCCTTCCATATGGCATTCTTACTGATTTTCCCATATCATTGAAAGGAAAATAGTTAATCTGGAAGTAGAAGTTGTTGATGCCAAGCTAAATTACAATCTTCTACTTTGTCATAGCTGGACCCATGCAATGTCTTGCATGGTTTCTACCCTATTTCTTGTGCTCTGGTTTCCTCATCAAGGGAAAATAGTCACAGTCAATCAACTCACCTTTTTCTCTTCCGATTCTTCAAACGGTTTAGTACCATATTTTGGGAATATTGACATCCCTTATGAGAGTGTTGGAGCATGTATTTTTAAATATTATGCTGTTATGGGAAATTTTTCCCTCCCACCTCCACACATCACTTCCATTAACATGATCTTGACTTCACACTATCCTTGGATCGTTCCTCGTCTTGATCAAGTTGACAGTTTTTATGATGTTATGTTGCTTAGCCCAGTATAGAAAGCGTATCAAGTTGTTGTTTTGGCTTCCATGGTTTATTCTAAAAGTCATGTTAATCTCAGCATGCATCTAGACACATATTCGCAGTCTCCTTCGCTCAGTTCTTAGGATTCTTCGGATCCTTTGAATGAGACATTTCCAACTAATGAGAGTATCACCGAGGTTATGTCTCTTGAATAAAATCCCTAGAATGATGCCCATCATCGTTCCTTGTTTCTCCCCAGTCTTGGTGAGATTTCATCGTGTTTAGAAACCTTTGTTTCCCACTGACTCATCCACTTCAAACACCTATTTTGGTTCATGAAGTTTTGTCTGAAAGAAACATGGGAAACATTACTACTACGATGCCCATCAACATTTCTGTTAAACCAAGAAATGTAAAAAATATCCATATTGGGATTTCTTGTTCTCTATATGAGATCAATATTTATACCGCCCTCTTCAAATAATTTCGTGATGTCTTTGCTTGGTTGTATGAAGAAATTCCTAGCACTAGTCCAAGTATAGTAGTGCATGAAATACCCACTTATCTGAATGTGAAGCCTATTCTTCAGCGTCTTCGCCGAGTGCACCCTAGAAAAGAAGCTGCTATAAAGGGAGAAGTTGAAAAACCTCTTAAAGTTGGTTTAATTTATCCTATTCCATTGACATATTGGGTCTCAAATATTGTTCCTGGGACTAAGAAACAAGGGACTATCCACGTTTGTGTTAACTATCGTGATATAAATTGGGCATGTCTGAAAGATAATTATATGAATCCTTTTATAGATCAGATTATTGACGAGTATGTTGGGAGTGAGAATTTTTCTTTTATGGATATTTGGGAACAACCAGATTAACATTGTACTTGCTCATAAACACAAAACCACTTTTATTTGTCCATGGGGAACCTTTGCTTACAAAAAAATCCCTTTTGTTCTAAAGAACACTCATAATACCTTCCAACGAGCGATTTCTTATGATTTTCATGGCATTAAACACATCGTTCAACCATATCTCGATGACTTACCAACACATTCTGCTAAGCATCCACACCATTCTGATCACCTTCGAGTGAATTTTTTGTTGTTGTAGACACTACAATATTCGATTAAATCCACATAAGTGTGTATTTTGTGTGGACTCTGGTTGTCCCCTAGGGTTTTTGTTTCTAACGAAGATATATGGATCGATCCCCTTAAGGTGAAGGCCATTGTAGATTTTCCCCTCCATCTTCTTTACATCAGTTGCAAAGTTTACAAGGGAAAGTGAATTTCCTTCATCATTTTGTACCAAATTATACTGGACTTGCCAAGGGATTTACTCACCTGTTAAAGAAAGGGATCCCATTCATTTGGGATGAAGTTGCTCAAAAATCCTTTGATGCATTGAAGAACACCTTCATTAGTGCTCCTTTACTGCATCCACGAAATTATCACTGTGAGTATTTCCTTTACTTGGTCGCAACAGACACCACTATTGCTACGGTACTTGTTCAAGATGATGATGATTGAAATGAACACGTGATTTACTACTTGATTCAAAATCTTATTGACACTGAAACTCAATATTCCCATGTCGAGAAACTAGATTTAGTCGTTGTTCACGACGTTCAACACTTTCGACACTATATCCTCTTACGAAAGACCATTGTGATTTCTGACTGCAACCCCATGACATAAATTCTGACTCGTTAGTTGATGGGGGCAAGTATTCTAAGTGGATTGTTATCTTACAAGAATTTGATTTGGAATTTTGTACAGCCAAATCGAAGAAATCACTAGTTTTCACCGAATTGATTTGTGACCTTCCTTCTGCAACCACGTCCACTACATATGAAAACAAAAATCTCTTCCTCATAAGTACTATCGACCCATGGTATGGGGATATCATTATCTATCTCCAAACCCAAAATTTTCGACTAGAGTTATCCCACTCTGAAAGTCATCTTATCCGACATCAGTCCCAACCATATCGGATTATTGGGGATACTTTATACCATGTTGGTGTCGATTCCATCCTTCGTCGATGTTTAACACTTGAAGAAGCTAAGAGAGTCCTAAATGACCATCACTCTAGGGCCTATGGTGATCACATCTCAGGATATGCTATGGCTCAAAAAATCCTCTGCACCGGTTATCTCTGGCCTTCAATCCTCAAAGATTTCATTTTAGCAGTCCAAAAATGTCATGCCTGCGAGATTTATAACCGCAAACTATGCACCCCACCCACACCCTTGCACCTCTTTGTTACTGTTGGACCATTTTATAAATGGGGTATTTATTTCATGACATGTAACCCTCTCTCGGTTGGGGGGCATGGTTATATCATTGTCGTTGTCAATTATTTCACTAAATGGGCTGAGGAGATGCCCACATATGATGTTAATGGTAAAACTCTGGCTCAATTCCTTTTCATTGATGTCATAGCTCGATTTGGTGTCCCTCAAGCCATCATCACCTACCATGGCTCTCATTTTCAAAATTATATGATGACAGAGCTTACTACTCAATTAGGTTCGTGTCATGACAACTCAACTCCTTATTATTCAAAGTACAACGACCAAGTTGAGGCAGTCAACAAAGTCTTGGTTACAATGCTTCAATGCATTGTTGAGATGCATAAAATAAGTTGGCATCTTATTCTATTTTTCAGCTCTATGGGCTTACCAAACCATAGTTAAGACCACCATTGGATTCACACCCTTTCAGTTGGCGTATGGTCTAGAGGCAACCCTTCTGACTGAATATGAGATTCCTTCATTAAAACTAGTTGTCGAGTTACTCCCTTGGCACTTCACTAGAGGAGGAATGATTACTTTACCTCAAAAGGCTTGATGAAACTTGTTGTATTGTTGTGTTAGTAATTGAAGCTCAAAAGAAACAAGTTAAAGCACAATATGATAAGACTGTTACTCCTCACATTTTTTGTTGAAGGTGACTTGGTCTTTATATACGATCAAGCCAATGATAAATTGGAGCTGGGAAATTTGAACCAATGTGGCACAGGCCTTACATTGTTAAACAAGCCTTACAAAAATGTGCCTATGAGTTGGTTGACTATGAAGGTAATCAATTGGTTGAGCCCCGAAATGGGCTTTACCTCAAGAATTATTATGCGTAAATTTTTGTGTAAATGCTCTTGTACATTAGTGTGCATTGTGGTTTTGGTGTTTTTGTTTTCTTTTGCAAACGTGTTTTCCTCTGCTTACCACGTGTTCTACTTGGTTTGTGGATGTCATCGAACCTTTATGTTGGTTTTGCTGATGGAGCTTGTCGTAGTACACAGAATCTATCTTCCGCCACATGGGAAATCTATGACCCTAATGGCGAGTTAGTAAATTTACAGGGCATATGTTTAGGTCGTACTACTAATAACATTTTCGAATATAGTGCGGTTATCGAGCTTTTGTCAGAATCCATAGCTCTTGGCATCATTGTACTACAACTTAACAGACAATATTCAGTTAGAAACCATCAAATTTTGAGAATATATTTGGGAGTTCGTCTCTTGGAACGAGACTTTGACTATATCACTTATCAACATATTCCAAGATGTTTGAACACATTAACAGATGCATTGGCTAATTATGTACTAGATAGACATTTGTGAAATATGTAAAACAAAACCATAACATAGTAGACTCATTAAATAGGAAAACCATGTATATATATCTATATCTATATATATCTATATATGTATATATATACATATATATATATATATATATATATATATATATATATATAGATATATATACATATATATATATATACATACATATATATATATATATACATATATATATATATATATATATATATATATATATATATACATATATATATATATATCTATATATATATATATATATATATATATATATATATATATATATATATATATATATATATATAGAGTGTTTGAAAAAAGTTTACTACATCAAAACGTAAAAAATTATGTTCTGAGTCACATGGCTTCACAATCATACGTAAGTGCAGAAACTAAATTAGAGATGGATATTCACTAACGTCGTGTTCATGATAGCATGAAATAAACCTGATGACTCGGCCCAACAACCGATGCAGTCTGGCGGAAACCCCTGTTGTGTGCCTCTGGTACCGCAATGGCACCTCATCAATCAATATGTACTCTAGGATGCCCCTTGTTAAGGCTTCCAGGTCATGCTCTACCTTCATGATAGGGTCTGATCCCTCCTAATAAGGAGCATCCTCAATCTAACGTGCCACTCGTCTGGCTATAGGAGAAACCCCTGGGGGTATCTCTGGTCCAACATCTGCAAATCATCACAAATAAAATCTCAGTACACATGAAATAAAACAAAAAAAAATTAAAAAATTAAAAATTAAAAATTAAAAATTATTTTTACCTACATCAATCCACTGTGCACCTGGTGGAAGTGGAAGATCTGTATCTCCTCAGAAATTCGTTCTTGCATATGCCTAATCATCAACCATGATTAGCTTCTGATGCATCCATCCAAAAAATTCTAGAGGGAATGACATTTGATGACCAACTCCATGTTGAGGCATCAACTCACCCCATATAAGTAATCGTTGATCTCTGGGTGTTGGTGCATCCACTTCTATCCACTGATATCAAAACAATGGCACACGTTCCAGGAAGAATATCACTAAGATGGATCCAAAACCAAATTGTTTCAGCCTTCCTAACTTGCACTTTGTAAGTTGGCTCTTCATATTTACCAACAAACCCTCACACCAGTTGAAGACCGTGGGACTTAGACAATTGATTACATACTGGAAATGAGACTTTGTTGCTTCATACAATGACTGACACCCATCTATTCGAACCATAGTATGAAGGATTGTTCATAGTGGAAGATTAGTGATGGTCTTAATATCTATCTTTCCACTCTACATTTTTCGAGTGCCTGGACAGTGTCTCGCAATCAACATATTTGTACTCTCCCCTCCAGTGCGAGATCTATACAGCTAAATATGTTGTCCCTTTATATACAAACCAGTAATGAAATAAATGTTCACGACATCTATTTCGAGTTCTTGGTCCCCAATCATGAATAGTTGGCGATCCACGTCCCACCAACTAATCAAATGTTGTAGTAAGTATTGCTGGGTTCTAATCCTAGGAATCCTAAAGAACTTGAGCAATCCGCATGCTTGAAGGGCATTAATACAATTTGGATCTTGAACTGCTTGATGGCCTTCAACTTCGTGTCCTCTTTCTTTCCATTAAATTGCCATCTTTGATTGAATATCTTGTCGAAAATCCATAAAACAACATTTCTTGAACATCTATGGAAACCAAATTGAGAAACAACCATTCAACATGGAAGATTTCATAAGAAAAAATTTACCTCGACGCCAGTGCAACTGTTTATGAATTTTCTCGCGCTGGCCTAGTTGACCATAGGGTGATCAGCATGGGTCCAATGGGTAAAATCCACATTGACCACCCTCAACATTTTTTTTTGAAAATCCTCTTTGCATCCTAATATATGGATGAAAATGCATGAAATGACAGCCAAACTGAAGGGAAGGGTAGATCTCTTACCTATAGCAAACAACTCGGTGAATGGTGTTTGGGATTGATCATGCTCCTTGGCTGAAGATCGAGGTAAAATGAGGTAAAAATGCTCTCAAATTTGCAAATTGGTAAAATGGTAAAATTGATTTACTTTTTGGGCTTTTTATAAGTTATAAGTAATATTTTTACCAAATTAGAGCATATTTCACTCAGTTTTTAATATTTCTCCTCGAAATTGGTCATGTGTGTTTGCTTGTGAAACAACGCGTCATAAATATTTGGTGATGGTGATTTATTTTGACTGATTCAACAAGTTTTATTTTATCACTTTTTCGAACTCGTCAAAAATAGAAGAAAAAATGACCCCCTAGAGTCATCTTTAATCTCTTTTCTGACTCTCAAAACATGAAAATATTGTTGAGTACTTGTCGTTTCGAACTCGTTAAAGTAAATGAAATGATGTCTACCCGGTATAATTTTAACCCTTTTCTGAACTAAGATAGACTATTGTATGAAAAAGGAATATCTTAGTCGAACATGGCTAAGAGGTTCTGTTGGATATCATTGTCTACACTTTCGGGTTCAAGAGGCGATTTACAAAAACTGACCTGTGGAGTTTTCTTTTCCACTTCTTTTTCCAAACTCTCTAAACATGAAAAACATGTTGAGTTTCACTTCCATCAAACTCTTAAAACTTAAATGATGCAGAACTTCTCAGCACGAAAAGACCGAGTTTCTCCTTCCTAGAACTCGTTAAACTTACTAGGATGGATTCATCCGAATGGTGAACTTATATTGCAAGCATATGCTATCCCCTTCAAGCTTGCAATAAAAAAATAATGGGGTACTCATTAGAAATGGTGGGGGGGGGGGGGGAATGAAAGAAAACATATTTTGTATTTTTGTAAAGGTAGCATGTTTCTTCTGAACATGACACTCATCTATTGCTTGTGTCAGGTTTGGGGATATACTCACTTAGTCACTTGCCTTCCTGGGTTTGGGAAATCCATTTTTCCTCTCATCTGATTATACTACTTCGTCATCATGACCTCAGATCCTATGTTGAGTCAAATGTTGCTGAACTCCAGAGTCATGTTGATGATATGTTCAAGAGAAGTCTTATCTACTATTCTTTACCATTTATACCCTATCTCACTTTCTGCCATAGTCTTGAATCATACTCAATTACTCTACTATCTCCTTTGTTTCGTGTCTCTTATGTGGGATACATTATGGCCCTCCTTCAACAGATAACATCCTATCATCTTTAGCTCATAATCTGGGAAGATAATCTAGAAACTCCTTTCAGTACCTTGGTGCTTGCATGCCTCAATGGCATTTTCTTCTCATTCGAAAACAAGTTTACATCATTATCCTTCAATCGAATGATTCTATGGGTGCTTGACTTCAGCTTCATCATTCACACTCGTGGATTGTGCTAATTATAACTTGAGATCCATTGTCATTATTGGTGGTTCCTCTCGTGCATATTAATGGTTTACATCATTGATTGGTAATCAGGTGGTTTTCTATCCTGCTCGACTTCAACACATCTATTCACATGCTAGAATTCGTACATTTACCGGGTCGAGACAAAGCGCAATACCTTGGATTCTGTCTGGTAAAATACAGGTTGCATGGAGTTATGAGTTATTCATGATTGTACACATGTTTCTCTCTATATGGATGGCTACGACCATACCGTGGGTCCATACATATGATCCTTTCTATTTGGATGGTTGCGTTCATACCGTGGATCCATGCACATAATCCCTTCTTCTCGTATGGTTGTGTCCATACTATGGATTCATGTATTATTAGATGCCTATTCATGTATCATTAGGCATGTTTATACCAGAGATGTTATATATGTATATGTATATGCTTGATTTGCAAGTATCCTGACGGTGTTGCTCTGGTCCTTGCCTTGACTTGTAAAGCATTCCAACCATCACTCCATGTTCTATCTTCATGCTTTAGGGGGAATCTGTTACACATTATTTTTTCACACATCCTGTTCACTTCTTGTTCCATATCCCAAAGTGCCAAAATGATGAAAGATTTGAAGTATGTCCATCATGATAGACAGACAAAAACATCCCTAAATAACTAAAGGAAACTTCCCTGAGTCAATTTTGAAGAAGGTTGACTGAAACCCTAAGTTTCAAGACCAACACGTTTTGCTCCACTATCTGCCCATGTTGATGGAAGCTTGTAGTTCTTTGACCTAGTGATACCAACGTGGGTTTTGATCTGAAAACTCGCATTGAACCTCTTTTGGCAGGTTTTCCCAAAATGGGGGAGAAGCTTTGTATGCTAGAAACTTTTAGAAACAATGAACTGGATGTTGTTGGTTGCAGATATGGTCGAGCTCTCCCATTTGGAGCTCTTGATCCTACCTTTAAGGGCCTTCCCCTTGAGATTTGGACCTTCTCCCTCTTTTTTGGATCCCTAACTCCCTCACCCTTCCTATAAATCAACTTCCTTCCATCCCCAAATGGTTGGTCATTGATTGCTGCATTCCTATACTGAGATTATGCCCAAATGCTACCCATTCTAACTTGGAGAAGGAGTGCTTGACGAGTCTTGTCTTGGACTTGGACATCCACCAAAAGGAGGTCTCCAACATCAAGGCATAGGTTGTATGCTTCCCTTTTTAATTTATTACTATATACATTTGATGTTCAATTTCCATAAATGTGTAAATTTTTATGCATTTAACTTAATACTCCTCGATCTATTAAGTAGCTTATGTTTGATATATGTTATGCATGCTCTTTTATCTTGTATTGTATTTTTATCTCTCTTGTAGGTACTCAGACGTAAGAAGCAAGCAAGGTTTGAGCCTGGAAGTGAAGGAATCAAAGTCACCATCAAAGGATTGAGCAATTAGCATCATAGCGAGGTAGGTATCTCTCTCTCTTTGCATTTTAAACATAATATAGGAAAGTCTTCATTATTTTGTTCAGTTTATTGCTAGACCCACTCATTGGACTAGAGAGATCACCTCTGTCCATAGAGGGGATTTATCTTCACAACACCTATCAATGATTATCCCTATATATAGTCTAATTAGCAGGGTACCTGTGCGTATGGATCATGTGTGTAAGTAACATCATACTTCTGTAATATGTGATGTATGCATGTCAATTTTAGAGAAAGTAATTATTTATGTGTTGAATTTCTCACTATTGTATATGCTACTTTGTATAATCATGCATACTTGAACTATGATGTCATTGATGCTTGTATAAGGATAATATTGAGGATGGAGTCCCTAGAAGTTAGAGTATTGTTTCTGGAACTTGTCACCAAAGTTGAATTAAGGGCATGAATATATGTAGATGAGAGACAATGTGTGAGCATTTTTCATGATGAGTATACTTGTAGCTGATCACAAGAGAGGTCTGTGTGAGACTTCAATTCAGACTTTGATTGTGTTGTAAACCTATAATAGAGCATGAAGGAAAGTGACTACGGTAGCATATTTTTTTGTCTTATGTCTCAATCGTTTATGCTAGTATGTCATTACTAAAGTATTTATATAGCTAAGTACAGACCCCGGATTGGAGCACTTTCCATTCATCAGTTTGCTTCTTTTTTATGGAAGTGATATTTGTATGTTGTAGCTTGCATGAGAGTAGAGTATGTTTATGTCTTGCTAGTATCATACATATACTTTAACTAGCATGTTTATTGTATGGTAAGAGCATAATTATGGCGAGTAGGGTTCGTGGTCGAATTTTAATGATAACTGAGTGCACATAGTGATTATATGCTTGTATTCGATGTACTACATGTCTAGTGTATGGTCATATTATTGTGTCAAGTGAAAGTGTCATGAGGGAGTGTTGAGCACACTACTGAGCCTTATTCATATGTATGCCATGATGACAGTAAGATGTATTTCAAAGGGTATGTCTTAATATGTTGATCAAAGTAATGTTGTGTCCCTTTAATATAGTGTTAGGATTTAGCATTTTGACATTTCTAAAAATTCTAAGGTTCTGGGATTAATTACTCAAAGCCAATGTTTTTAGCCCCAGTGCACCCTGCCCCATTAGCCACCTGCATTTAGCGCTGTTTAATCCCTTCTGCACCAACAATAGTCAACGCATTTTGATCCCTTCTACACGTGTGTTGATTCTAGAAATTCAGGAAAATTAAAAATAATTCCAAAGATTCCTCTTCCAGGAGCTTCCAAGGGTTGTTTTAACCATTTACCATGGACAAGAAGCTCGAATCCTATATTATCGTGTCTTGGAGACTTCACCCCTTATCCATTGAGCTCGTCCTCCCATCATATGTGGATCTCAAGCCCATAATGGTAAATCCTAAACGACCATCCTTATCCTATAAATTTACTACCATCCATAACATCAAGGTTAGATTTTGGAGATTTATAGTTCCCTTATGTTGCTACCTTGAACCTAAAGGATTCATCATATTCATGCATTAGGGGTTGATATTGAGGTGTGAACTTTGACAAGGAAGCACAATTCAACTTGGGGAGACATCTACAATATCAACTACTATTTGTGGTTGTAAAATCTCTCCTATTTCTATTAATACCAAAAGTATCTTATTGTCCTATATTTTTCATGTTATTTTTGAAATCATATATTTCAAATTGAATAGAGATGTTAGATTATCCTACTTGGTTGTTGTGGATCATTTTCTTATTTTAGTCGTGTGTGCAAATTCTAATTACTTGGAGCTATAATTGGAGCTTACAAGAAAGGAGGAAAGGAAAGCTTGCTACAGATTCGAGGTAGGCCTCTTTCCCATTATCTAACTTCTCTAGGCAAAACTCTATGCTTTTTATCTTCTGTTGTTCTAGACTAGTCCACTAGGTCTAGGGAATTCGCCTTTGTCCACAATCGTAAATTCTGTATGACAAATTAGCAACTCCAATGGGGATCGACCTATAATCTCTAAATGAATGTCATGCTGGGGCACGTGGTGGAAACATGTTTGGTTATGCCATGACACAAAAGATTTTGTGTGTTGGCTACTTTTGGAATACTATGTTTCGCGATTGTATCCTCGCGATCCAAAAGTATCATTCCTGCCAGATATATGATCATAAAACCCATGCTCCACCAACTCCTTTACACCTTGTTATCGTCGTTGGAACTTTCACAAAACAGGGCATTGATTTTATGACATGTAATCATCACTCGGTCAAGGGGCGTCGCTACATCATTGTGGAAGTAGACTATTTTACCAAGTGGGTCGAGGTGATGCCTACATATAAGAACACTAGTGAAACAACTTCTCTCTTCCTCTTTAATCACGCCATTGCAAGGTTTGGTGTAACACAAGCTACAGTTACAGACCATGGGAAGAATTTCTATAATCACATGATGTCTAAGCTCACTTCCAAGTTGGGCCTCCACCATGAAAGTTCAACTCCCTACTACCCATAGATGAATTGCAAGTCGAAGCAATCAATAAATTCTTTAAAATGATGCTTCAGTGCATGATAGGGATCCACAAATCAGATTGGCATCTTATCCTTTATGCAGCCTTATGGGAATATCAAATAGTGCAATCCGCTACTGGATTCACACTGTTTCAATTGGTATATGGTCTAGAAGCGACCTTCCTATCGAGTGAAAAATTCCATCTTTGGAACTTGTTTTCAAACTCCTCCCTGCCACCTCCTTAGAAGAAGAGTGTCTTTCGCATCTAACATGCTTAGATGAAACCCAACATGATGTCGTGATGGCCAATGAGGCCCACAAGAAATGCATTAAGGAGAAACATGATAATAATTTTAAGCCGTGTGCCTTCTTGGAAGGTGATATTGTCCTATTGTATGATCCAGAGTCTGATAAGTCAGGGTTTAGGAAGTGCGAGCCAATGTGGCTAGGTATATACATTGTTAAACATGTTCTTGCTAAAGGGGCTTACGAGATTATTGATTTCGATGGAGTTCTATTCGTGTAGCCCAGAAATGGACTTCACCTCAAAAAATACAATGCTTAAGTAATTTTTTGTGTAGTTCACTATGTACATACTATCTATTGGTGTGTTGAGTGTGTTTTTAGTGTGTTCCCTTTGGAGATTCCTACCATCTTTGTTAATCTTACTTTACATTTGGTTTACATATTTCAGTGTCCCTACAACCATATGTTGGTTATGCTGATGGCTCTAGTCGTAGTACTCGAAACCTTTCCTCTGCAACATGGACTATATATGCTCCAAGTGGTGAGTTACTAAGTTTACAAGGGATTTGTATCAGTCGCTCTACCAATAACATCATTGAGTATAACACAGTGATCAAGCTATTGTCTGATATTATTTCTAATGGTACCTACCATATAGTTGTTAGACTTGACTCACAACTTGTAGTGCTACACTTGTTTAATGTCTATTCAATTAGAAGTCCAACTATGTTTCATATGTTTTTAAGGGTTCGCCTTCTGGAAATAAATTTTGATTATATCCATTATCAACACAACCATAGAAGTCTAAACACATTGACATATGCATTGGAAAATCATGTTTTAGATAAGCATTTGTGACATATGTAAATTCAATTCAATTCACATCACATACATTGAACAAGATAATAGAACACATAAGATACCTTGACTCACAACTTGTAGTGCTACACTTGTTTAATGTCTATTCAATTAGAAGTCCAACTATGTGTTGAGCCTCGAACCTGCACCTTCCTGTACACCCTCTCAGCCTTCTTTTTCCACTCATTTCATCCACCAAGTTGATTAAATCATTGTATTTACTTTAAAAAAGAGCTTTCGACATGGTTTTCTAACTACGCTGATGACTGTTGTTTGGTTTAGAATTCTGTTCAGACAGCTGCGGAAGCTTCTCAGTTTCCGCAGCCGACATAGGTTTCTGCAGCCGACCCAGGTTTCTGCAGCCAGTATAGGATTCCGCAACCGTTTTGTCAAACACCATACTACAGGTGTCCTCTGAAGAAACGAGCCACATGGGCAAGTTATAGGAGTCAAGGACATGGAACGTGTCCCTCCAGATCATCCAGCACGCCCATAAAAGCCCGCGGTCAAACAAGGGGCAAAGGATAGTCAACGGAACTGTTCAGCGGTGGCACGGCTCTGCGTAGCTCTGTTTTTGAGCACGTGAAGCTACGTGGCACAGTCCTTAGCCACGAAGACATCCTGGTAGCGTGAATCCAACAACCATACCTCTCAGATTTAATAAACATGATGACAGTTACCTAGATCCGGGCTGAAGAGGATTTACATGTCTCTGGCAGCGTGGTTAATAGCGTAGATTTAGTTAATTTGTTTAGCTTTCTTTCCTTATAAATAACGTGTCCATGAACGCTGTAAAATTTAATCTCTTGTAATGTAATTCGAAGTTGTTGTATTTCCCCACTGCACTTTTACGTTGCTGTTTAATATATGAGAAGACTGGTTTAAACTTAAGCTTGTAGCTGTTCGTTGAATCGGTTGAAGTGGCAGAGGGCCCCTGCTCACTAAAGCCTTGTACAGTTGTCCTTTAACTCTTGCATTACTTTTTTTTTTTTCTTTCCTGTTCATGTATATTAGCTGTACAGTTGTCATTTAAATGCTGTGTCTTATTTCATCATGTATATTAGCTGTACATAACAAAGCTTTTTGATTTCTGTTGATTTACATTTTCATTGCTGCTCTTTTATGGTTACAACTGATCAGTGTTTTCTGCAGGTTTTCTTAGGCAGCCCGGGGCAATTTTTCACCTTTTCTTTTTATAACTATTGGCATACGAGATCATCTTGTCTTTGTCGCTGACTCTTGTTTTCTGAAGTTTGATTTCCAGTACTGTCATTTCCTTAAGTTGTTTATTTTCTGCTCTTAGATATCATGCTATTCATCTGTTAACGGTTTCTTTCTATAATCAAATAACTTTATTAGGAACCAGAATATCACTCATTATAGCTTGATTTAGTTTGCTTTAGATCTCACATTGCTTGACTTGTTCATGATTGTTTCTCACAGGGTAAATTAAGCTGAAAGGCAAAAGGTCAAGAGAGTTAAAGTAGTGTGATTAGTTTCTTTTATGCAGTTTAACTTCTTTTAGATTTCACATTGCTTAACATTTCATGATATCTTTTCACAAGGAAGATTGAGTTGAAGAGTTGAAATAGTGTGGATTAGTTGTTCTTACTTTTAATTGAATTTAGTGTAGATTTCACTTTCATTTTCATTCAGCAACAAAGATACTGGGCCGATGTCATTAGTTCATTGTTTGATGTCTTTATTTCTTTTTAAGAATTGATTTCATTGCAGTTATTTTAAAGCTTTCTTTCTTTTAAGTTTTGAAAAACCACTTAGAGATCACCATAATCATCCATATTTCACTTGCTTTATCACCTTTTCATCATCTCAAATTAGGGAAAGATAAATCTAAAAACAAACTTAAAAAACTAAAAACGACAAAAGACTAAGGAAATGGTTATCTAGTACATATAGTACACTTCACTTCGTCAGTTTATGAACCCCGGGTTGACATTTTAAAGTAGCAATTTAGACCTCACTAAATTGACCAAACATTTTGGCGTCGTTGCCGGGGAAGTGAAATTAGGTAGCCAAATTCTTAAAAAAAAAAAAAAAGATATAATAACAAGAAAATTTCAAGGAAGGAAAATTAATAACCTCTCAAAGTATGCTCTCCTCTTGCACCTAGAGTGATTTGGAGGATCAGAAAAGAGAAATTTATTGGTTTAATAGTTTCTTAAGTATGCTCTCTTCTTGCACCTAGAGTGACCTGGAAGATCAGAAAAGGAATTATTACCCCGACTTGAAGAAAAAATAAAAATGACATGCATAGAGCAAGAGATTCTAGGGGAAGGTTTTTAGCTAGGGCTAAGAGTTCGATTTTTACAAGTCCATCCACTTCAAGGGATAGACAAGAGACATCTTCATCATCTCCAACCCACACTCCTAGTCCTAGGGTCCTTGAATTCAAGATGCAGTAGTTGACTCACCCACACCATCTATCGAGTCTGAATTAGGAAGAGACCCTTTCCTTCCTTCCACAGGAGGACAAATTGTAATTGAAGAAGTAGAATCACCTGAGGAAGAAGAGGGAGGAATTCCTCCTCGTTCACCATTAATAGAGGAACCAGAGGACTCTGAAGTCTCTAGGGAAACTATCATGACAGAGGAACGAGTAAACGGATTTGGTAGAGGTAGAGGAGGTGGAGGAGGAAATAATGGAGAAGGTAGAGGTAACATTGGGGGAAATACAGATGGAGATAACTCATTTGGGTTTCATATAGTTGATGAAGACTCTCGAGCAACCATGAAAAACATCTCACCATCTGTCCTCCCAAACTTTCATGGGATAAGAAATGAGGACCCTGAAACATTTCTATTTGAGTTTGAGGTCGTGTGTCGAACTTATGATTATTTGGAAGACTCTCAAAAACTCAAACTGTTTCCTTCAACATTGAAAGGAGCAGCTTTGAAATGGTTCATCCTCAATCCATTAGGTCTTGGAATGACATGAAACAAACATTTTTGGATAGGTACCTGGACTATTGTATGCCCACCAATCACAAGGATGAGGTATTCAAAATGGTGCAAGGAGAAGATGAAAACTTGGAAGATTTGCTTGAACGATTCCAATACAACCTGAAAAGAGCAAAAATGAGTAATGAAGATGAGGATACCTTAAAAGCCCTTCTATTAAAAGCCATCAGAGATGAATGGATAGATATTTTGAACATGATGGGGAAGGGAGATATATCTCTAATTTCACTCCATGATATAGCTGAGCTATGTATCCATCTCTCAAGGGGAAAATCTAAAACTAAAAAGGGGCCTAGAGATCCTTCTCTCATTAGAGCAAATAAATCTGCAACTGGTTCAGTAAGTAGGGCTGAGATTGGCAATATGCTAGATGAATTCAAAACTGATATCTTAGGGAGTCTTAGTGAACAACTAGACACCCTTAAGATACATAATAAGCAGAAAGCAGAGGCCGAGGCTTTGGCCATCTTTTGCCCAAAATGCCGAAAAAAACATGCTCTAAGGGAATGTCCCTTGGATGCAAAATTTGTAGACACATGTGCAATTTGTTCAGAAAATCATGAGACCAAGGATTGTCCTTCAATCCCTGGCCTTAAAGCTGTCTTTCAAGAAGATCCAAATACAATTGAGTCTCTCTATTTTGTGGCAAGGAGACCTTGGCAAGGGCAACAAAATCAAGGGTTTAACAACTCTATGAACTTCCAAAACCCACCAAATTGGAATCCTTGGCAATCTTGGTCCCAATCTCAAAATCCTTTTCAAACATGGGCACAAGGTATGCAAAATCCTTATGGAATATTTTCTCAATTTTATCAATATCCTCCATCTTTTCCAAATCAACAAGCTTTACAATTTCCAAATCAAAATCCACAATTATCATTACCATTTCAACAACAACAACCTTCTCAACAGAATCCAAATTCTCAACTCTTGCTTCCATTCCAACAGAAGTCAAATCAACTTCCTTCCCAGCCATTGCCAAACCCCAATAATAAAAACCCTCAAAATGCTTATATCGTAGAAGGACAACAATTTCCTACCTATATGATTGTTCCTCTCAATGATGTACAACTCAGATTTGGTAGAATTTTAGATAAGCCTTCTATAGATTCCCAAAAACAAGACATTTTTGAGGAAGAGTCTCTTGAAGCCAATAAAGGTTCTGAAGCATCTCTTCAAAACCCAAACACTCAAAAAGAAAAAGAAAAAGAGTTAACCCCCACAACTCCCATAGTTGAGCAACCTGCATCTTTATCCACACCTCCTTTTCCTGAAAGATTACAAATTGACAAAGGAGTGGAAAAACAAATTTGGTTGCCTGACTATAATTTTCTAGATGAATTGAAGAATGTTTGTATCAAGATTCCCTTGTTACAAGCCATTAAAGAGATTCCTATTCTAGCAAAAACAATAAAGGAGTTGAGCCTTAAAAGACCAAGAAAGAAACCAAGAGACACAAGAAGAATCCACCTGGTAGGAAAAATTGCAGATATCATGATGGGTAAAATTACCATGCAGAAGTATATAGATCCCGGTAGTCCAATTGTCAAAACACATATCAATGGAATTGAAATTCCAAATACTCTGATTGATTCAGGGGCTGCTATCAACATTATGAGTAGACAGACTATGGAACAGCTAAAACTTCCTAATCTTCTCTTTACACCTACTTTACTGCAACTTGCAGATCGATCAATTATCAAACCTGATGGTGTATTAGAAGACATTCCAGTCTCCTTAGACTCTTGGGAATATCCAGTCGATTTCATGATTTTAACTCCCAAGAGTAATCTAGGAGGACATCCTCTTATTTTAGGAAGACCTTGGCTAGCGACAGCTGATGCTTTTATCAGTTGTAGGTCTGGGGATATGTATATTTCAGATGGTAATTCAACAAAGAAGTTCAATCTGTATCCTCCAGCAAAGGCAATAACAGAAATAGAAGAAGATGAGTGGGTCGATGATGAAGATACTATACAACCTGTCCTTACCATTTCTGAGATTAGTGAAGATAGTCACATTCTAAACACACTAGAAAACTTTGGAACACTTTCAGAATATGACTACACACGATTTCAGTTGGATGCCAACATTGAGTATCTATCCTCTAGACAAATGTCTCTTTTCTCTATGGAAGAGTTTGGTAGTTCCACCATTGAGATCCTTCCAGGGAAAACATTGAATATCAACAGAAACTTGGAAAGATCACAACAAGAAAAGTTAACCAAACTCTTGCAAAAGCATTCTACTGCATTTGCATGGGAGTATACCAATATGAAAGGTATCGACCCTAAGACTTGCATTCATCACATCTACATCGAAGAAAACAGTAGACCAATTAGACAACCTCAGAGAAGGATGAATCCAAAGCTTAGGGAGATAGTGAAAGAAGAGCTCCAAAAACTACTCAAGGTAAACTTTATTTATCCAATTTCAGATAGCCAATGGGTTTCTCCCTTGGTTATAGTACCTAAAAAGAATGGTAAATGGAGGGTTTGCATTGATTACAGGGAATTGAACAAAGCAACTTTGAAGGATCACTTTCCTCTACCCTTTATTGATCAGGTATTAGATACTTTAGCAGGCAAAAAGTATTTTTCATTTTTGGATGGTTTTAGTGGCTATAATCAAATTCAGGTAGCACCTGAAGATCAGGACAAGACCACATTTACTTGTCCATGGGGAACTTTTGCCTACCGAGTACTTCCTTTTGGATTATGTAATGCACCTGCCACATTTCAAAGGGCAGTACTAGGAATTTTTTCCGATCTAATCCATGATTGTGTAGAGGTCTATATGGATGATTTTACAGTTTATGGTAATTCATTTGAAGAGGCATTAGAAAATTTGGAAAAAGTCCTTATAATATGTAAAGGAACAAATCTTTCATTAAGTCATGAAAAATGTTTTATGATGTTTACTAAAGGGATTGTTTTAGGACATCATATTTCGGGAGATGGGATTAAAGTTGATAGATCAAAAGTTGAAGTCATCTCCAAGTTACCTATTCCAAATTGTCAAAGAGATGTTAGAAGTTTTCTTGGAAGTACTGGATATTATAGAAGATTTATTGAAAACTTCACCAAGATAGCATCTCCGCTCTTCAAATTACTTACAAAAGACTGTGAATTCAATTGGGATCCTGACTGTCAATCTGCATTTGAAACTTTGAAAACAAGAATATCTGAAGCACCCATTTTGAGAGGACCAAATTGGAAACTTCCTTTCCATATTTCTACAGATGCTTCAAATACAGCTCTAGGAGTTGTATTGGGACAAAAGGATTTAGTTCCTTATGCCATTTACTACACCAGTAAAAATCTAACTCCCACTGAGTTAAATTATACTGTGACTGAGAAAGAGTTCTTAGCTGTTGTTCATGAAATCAATAAATTTAGACACTATATAACTGGCTATGAAACTTTTGTCCATACTGATCATTCTGCAATTAGATATCTAATGAAAAAACCTGTTACTAATGGCAGAGTTACCAGATGGCTCTTACTTTTACAAGAATTCAATATTACCGTGTTGGATAGACCAGGGAAACAAAATACGGTAGCTGATTTCTTGTATAGAATCCAAAATACTAATGAAGATTCTCCTGTAGAGGATAAGTTTCCAGATGAATATTTGTTTGCAGTAACTACTAAAACTCCTTGGTATGCAGATATTGCTAATTATTTGGTTACAGGGAAACTACCTCCACATTTATTTCCTAATGAAAGGAGAAGAATTATTCAGGAGAGTTCGAGTTATTCAGGGATTTCTAATAAATTGTTCAAAACAGGGTTAGACTGTGTGATCAGAAGATGTGTTCGGGAAGATGAAATGCCTGACATCCTCAAGGCATGTCATGATGAGCCATGCGGTAGGCACTTCGCTGACAAGAGGACATCTTATAAAATCCTTTCTTTAGGATATTATTGGCCTTCTCTCTTCAAAGATGCAAAGCAATATGTCAGGAGGTGTGACAGCTACCAAAGAGTTGCGAGACCAACTCTTTCAAATGAAATGCCATTACAGCCATAGGTACTCATCGAACCCTTTGAAAAATGGGCTTTAGATTTCATTGGACCTATTAATCCACCATCTAAACAAAAGAAGTATATATTGGTTTGCACTGATTATGTTACTAAATGGATAGAAGCCAAGGCATTGCCTTCTGCCACTGAAAATTCAGTTGTTCAATTTCTTTTTGAGGATATTTTTACTCGTTTTGGTGTCCCAAGAGAAATTGTAACAGATCAGGGAAGTCAATTCAGATCTAATTTGATGGAGAAGCTGATGGAAGAATACAAAATCAAGCATAAAAAATCTACTCCGTACCATCCGCAAGCAAATGGCCAAGTGGAGTCTACAAACAAAGTCCTTGAGAACATCATCACCAAAACTGTTCATCTACATAGAAGAGATTGGGCAGAAAGGCTTCCTGAAGCCTTATGGGCCTATAGAACTACATGGAGGAATACAACAGGACATTCTCCCTATGAACTTGTTTATGGGAAAGAAGTCCTGCTCCCCATTGAGTTTCAAGTCAAGACTTTGAAGATGGCAGTTCAGTTGGGGATGAATCTATCAGAAACCCAAAAGCACAGAATGGAAAAGCTGAATGAGCTAGATGAAATAAGACAAGATGCAATTTTAAGGACTGATCTAGTTCAGCACCAAAGAACTAAGTGGCATGACAGATATATCAAAGAGAAAAAGTTTCAAAAGGGAGATTGGGCGTTACTGTTTGATTCCAAGTTTAAAGACTTCAAAGGAAAATTTCAGACTCATTGGCTTGGACCATATGAGATTGACGAAGTCTTTAGCAATGGAGCAGTTCGAGTCAAGACCATTGATGAGTTTCAAACTCCTCTCATTGTGAATGGCCAACGATTGAAAATTTATCATAAGCCACTCTCAAAAGAGGAATTTGTCAAAATGTTTCATGAAAATTCTGCAGTAAGGCTGGTGGAGAGGAATCCTTCTCCTCCATCAGCCTAGTCTTTGTTTCTTTCAGTTGAAAAAAAAAAGGAAAAAAAAAAAGAAAAAAGAAAAAATCTTTTGTATAAGCCTGAAAACCAATCATAGATTGGCAGTCTTATACAGAAAATGTAGAGTGAAAATCAGGGGCACCTGACACTCTATATTTTCCAAGAAAAAAATAAAAAAATCTCTCTCTCTTTCCATCTTCACTCCACCTCATTTGCCATTTCAGTTCATCCATCTCATTTTCATCTCCATCTTCACTCCACTTCATTTCCATCTCATTCCACTCATTTCATTTCATTCCATCAATAAAAGTCCCTCTCAGGACTATTTTATTTAGTTAGTTCTTCTCTAACTATCTTTGTGGAGTTAAAGGAGTGTTGTCTTAGTTTCCGCAGCTGGAAACTGTTTTCGCAGCCAGAACCAGTTTCCGCAGCCAGAAACGATTTCCGCAGCCAGCATCACTCTGTCTTTACAGCCGGCATCACTCTCAAAGGTTAGTGTCATCATCACCAAGTGCAACAAAGACATGGGGCATCTTCAAGGTCAAAGAAAAATAATGGGTCAGAAGCCTTAATCAAGAAATGATAAACTTCCAAAGGTATGATCAAAAATCTCTACCAAATAACAATTCAATGTCATTATTATGCATAGTTATTAAACCATGGCAAGTTCCACTAAATGCAATGATTTGATACGACAAGCCCCATACCACTCCTCTTCCACGATGTCATTCCACACACCTTATTCATTTCTGACGGTCCCATGATCATTCTAAATTTAAACTCGAGATGGACTACTCTCCCATTTATTGGCCGTACTTTTGAGACGTGACCTACTGTACTACGGCTCTCCTTCACCATAATTTCCGCAGCCGTCTGCTGAGACGTGTGCGCAAGTCATCCGATCCAAAAGGACTCAGCCGTTATTCTGCCCATTTATCACTTCACTCCCGCATGCATTCGATGTTGAACTCGTTACCGTTGCTTACCCTTTAATCCCTCGGTACTCATACCATTCCCTGTTCTCCATTTCCGCTGCATCCACTACAACTTGCTCCAAACCCTGGCTACAGTCACCACATACATCTTGAACTTCGATTACGGCCACTCCAGTTACCCTAAGAATCCCGTAATCAGCCCATTTTTTTCCTGAACCTTCATACGCAGTAGAATTTTCAGTCGGAATTTAAAGCCGAGAATGGGAAAACTACTAAGAGCTGAACCTGAAGGACCAAAATACCTCGAGGGTTATCCTCAAACGAAGGAGTCGTTGAAGAAAGCAAGGTGGTTGAGATTCATTCAAAAGTTCAGGGGCTATAACAAAGAAGTGACTAAAGCCTTTGCACGGTTCTTTAATGGACACGCAGTGGAGATAGGAGACTTAAAATTTACAGTGACTGAGGCCACAATAGCAGCTGCAACAAGTCTCCCACAAGAAGGTGAAAGGTGGTTCAAAAACAGAAGTGTGGACGATCAAGGATGGAGAATCATGCTCCAAAACCTAGGTATGGATACCTCTGTATTTACAAAAGGAATCCCTGTGCATGCAATAAAAGAAGAATGGTCCACTCTGTTATTACTTATCCAGAAATTTATCACATGTGAGGGTCGTTTTGGTTCCATGTACATGTATCATGCCAGGCTAATGATGAATTTTATGGAAGGTTATACCCTTAATTTGCCTTATTTTCTGTTATCAAGCTTGAAGAAATGAGCTCTCCTGTTCAAAAACATGTAGGCAATATTGAACCCCATCTTTACCATCACGGGTTCATAAAAATCCTTATTGAAGATCAGTTGAAAAACACCAAGGATACTTGGGAAAAGTTTTTGACAAGAAACCACTTCCAAGAACTGACTGAAGCCTCTGGAAGCAGTTCCCCAAAAATTCCAAAGAGAAGTAGGAGGAAAGAAAAGAATATTACAGCCCAAGACTCTCCTACAATAGACATTCAGGAAAATATTCAGAAAGAAGAAGAAGAGGGAGCTAAAAACAAGAAACAGAAGAAGGACAAAGGCAAAATAACCATTCAAGAAACCTATCCATCACCTGAACCATCCATAGAGGAAGATTCTCAAACTTTGGCAGAAAGATTAGTACATCTTCAAGCTGCTGCCATAACAAAGAAACAAAAAGGAAAACAGAGTGCACAGGAAAAGAGCACTAGTCCACACGTGAGGAGGAGCAGTAGGCTAAAAGGAAAGAAGAATGTAACCCAAGAAAAACAATCACACTTTATTGATTTAGGTGAAGAAACACCTGAAAAAGCTCCAGCTCAGCCAGACATTGAGTCAAGTCCTCCACGTGATGAAAGCCCTTTTCGGCCAGAAAGAGAGGACAGTCTTCCTCCTCCACCAGATTTTGATTTTGAGCCTAGCCCAAGAAAGACACCTGAAGTAGATCCTAATCAGCAAGAGGTATATAACTACCTAGAGTCCTTGGAACAATCAGCTGCAGGACCAAGCGCCACCTTGCCACTTGATGCACAAGTATAGTCTTTAAAACAAGAAGTGTTTGAATTGGAAGTCCTAAATAGGCACATCAAACAGGAAAACGAAGCACTCAAAGAGCAGAGTAAGGTAGACAAGATTTTCCATGATAACACTATGCTCCATTTAGGACTGTGGCAAAAGAAGAATAGGAAGCTGAAGAAAAAGTGTAAAAAGTTGAGCAGGGCATTGATTAATCTTAAGTTCAAATGTCTAGTCAGGAAACCAAGGACCATTTTAGCATCAAAGAGAAAGAGAAGAGGGCTAGATGTTCTTCCAGAAGCCTCAGAGCATATGGATTAAGGGAAAATAACTAAGTTTTGGTTGCATGAGGACATGCAACACCTTTACAGTGGGGGTATGTTGAGCCTCGAACCTGCACCTTCCTATACACCCTCTCAGCCTTCTTTTTCCACTCATTTCATCCACCAAGTTGATTAAATCATTGTATTTTAGTTAAAAAAGAGCTTTTGACATGGTTTTCTAACTACGCTGATGACTATTGTTTGGTTTAGAATTATTTTCAGACAGCTGCGGAAGCTTCTCAGTTTTCGCAGCCGACACAGGTTTCCGCAGCCGACCCAGGTTTCTGCAGCCAGCACAGGATTCCACAGCCGTTTTGTCAAACACCATGCTACAGGTGTCCTCTGAAGAAACGAGCCACATGGGAAAGTTACAGGAGTCAAGGACATGGAATGTGTCCCTCCAGATCATCCAGCACGCCCATAAAAGCCCGCGGTCAAACAAGGGGCAAAGGATAGTCAACGGAAGTGTTCAGTGGTGGCATGGCTCTGCGTAGCTCTGTTTTTGAGCACGTGAAGCAACGTGGCACAGTCCTTAGCCACGAAGACATCCTGGTAGCGTGAATCCAACAGCCATACCTCTCATATTTAATAAACATGATGACAGTTACCTAGATCCGGGCTAAAGAGGATTTACGTGTCTCTGGCAGCGTGGTTAATAGCGTAGATTTAGTTAATTTGTTTAGCTTTCTTTCCTTATAAATAACGCGTCCATGAACGCTGTAAAAGTTAATCTCTTGTAATGTAATTTGAAGTTGTTGTATTTCCCCACTGCACTTTTACGTTGCTGTTTAATATATGAGAAGACTGGTTTAAACTTAAGCTTGTAGCTGTTCATTGAATCGGCTGAAGTGGCAGAGGGCCCCTGCTCACTAAAGCCTTGTACAGTTGTCCTTTAACTCTTGCATTACTTTTTTTTTTCCTGTTCATGTATATTAGTTGTACAGTTGTCATTTAAATGCTGCGTCTTATTTCATCATGTATATTAGCTGTACATAACAAATCTTTTTGATTTCTGTTGATTTACATTTTCATTGCTGCTCTTTTATGGTTACAACTGATCAGTGTTTTCTGCAGGTTTTCTTAGGCAGCCCGGGGCAATTTTTCACCTTTTCTTTTTATAACTATTGGCATACGAGATCATCTTGTCTTTGTCGCTGACTCTTGTTTTCTGAAGTTTGATTTCCAGTACTGTCATTTCCTTAAGTTGTACATTTATTTTCTGCTCTTAGATATCATGTTATTCATCTGTTAATGGTTTCTTTCTAAAATCAAATAACTTTACTAGGAACCAGAATATCACTCATTATAGCTTGATTTAGTTTGCTTTAGATCTCACATTGCTTGACTTGTTCATGATTGTTTCTCACAGGGTAAATTAAGCTGAAAGGCAAAAGGTCAAGAGAGTTAAAGTAGTGTGATTAGTTTCTTTTATGCAGTTTAACTTCTTTTAGATTTCACATTGCTTAACATTTCATGATATCTTTTAACAAGGAAGATTGAGTTGAAGAGTTGAAATAGTGTGGATCAGTTGTTCTTACTTTTAATTGAATTTAGTGTAGATTTCACTTTCATTTTCATTCAGCAACAAAGATACTGGGCCGATGTCATTAGTTCATTGTTTGATGTCTTTATTTCTTTTTAAGAATTGATTTCATTGCAGTTATTTTAAAGCTTTCTTTCTTTTAAGTTTTGAAAAACCACTTAGAGATCACCATAATCATCCATATTTCACTTGCTTTATCACCTTTTCATCATCTCACATTAGGGAAAGATAAATCCAAAAACAAACTTAAAAAACTAAAAACGAAAAAAGACTAAGGAAATTGTTATCTAGTACATATAGTACACTTCACTTCGTCAGTTTACGAACCCCGGGTTGACATTTTAAAGTAGCAATTTAGACCTCACTAAATTGACCAAACACTATGTTTATATGTTTTTAAGGGTTTGCCTTCTGGAAATAAATTTTGATTATATCCATTATCAACACATTCATAGAAGTCTAAACACATTGACAGATGCATTGGAAAATCATGTTTTAGATAAACATTTGTGACATATGTAAATTCAATTCAATTCACATCACATACATTGAACAAGATAATAGAACACATAAGAAACACCGATAGGTAGATAGTTATATATATATAAAAGTTTGGTTTTACAAAAAGATGTGCCTGAGACACATATGGCCACATGACCTATCATATAAAAAATACATGTAGTCAAAATATGGCTCTATAGCCTCCTAGTAGATTAATCCTGATGGTTCTTATGGTCAGGCACAGTAAAACGGTCAAGCACTCCAATAGTATGGTGTTGCAATCTCATAGGGATTTGATTCACACTAGTCTCTGGCATGCCCTCGGTCAATATCTTAAAATGTCACTTGAACTCTGCAAAAGTCTCAGCCACATTGAGATCCTGCAATACCTCATGTGCCCATGCAACAACCTGTACTCCAACTTGTGCCTATTGAGGGTCTCCAAAACACTGAAGATAAGATTAACCCACTGGTCGAAGGGGTTCAATGTCTGCATGTAAAAATCGGTAGTTAATCTTGGATACATGAAAAATACCAAAACATTGTAAAACTGAAAAATAAAAAAACAATCAAAATGATTTTGTTTTACCTATGGCACTCCATTTCTTGTCGTTAAGTAGCACAATCTCTAGATCTCCATGGTATTTCATCACGCCATATGGATAGTCTTCAACCATAATGAGTTGCATACACAGCCATCGAAAGAAGAAAGGCATGAAAGTCATGGAAGATGGACATGCATGTCTAGACATGAGGTCTTCCCATCGCCTCATCTGTGGAGCTCTGGGATCTGGAAGCTTGAGAGAGATATGTTGTGGACGGAATAATGGAATGTTCTCCAAAGTGAATGAGATCAAAATGGAACCATACCCAAATTTTTTCAATCGCCCATCTTTTTTTGTATGTTGTGGACGAAGTAATGGAATCCTCTCCAAAGCGAATGAGATCAAAATGGAACCATACCCAAAGTTTTTCAATCACCCATCTTTTGTCTTGGCGATTTGTTCCTTCATGTTTGCAAACACCCCCACACTCCAATTGAACATTATCAACTCTATACACTCTAATGTGTATTGCATTTGGGACCTGCCATCCAAATGCAATGTAGTGTTGGCAGCCAATCTAGCAATGATGAAAAGGATTGTCCTGAGAGGCAAAAAGGCCACATCCTTAATCTCAATTTTCCCATATTTTATTGTCTTGGATCGAGGTCTACAGTGTGAAACAATATAGTCCTTGACAATCTCTCCATCCCTTCTCAAACAGGATAGAGAGATAGGGGCATCTCTCATTAATAAACCTATCAAGAAATAAATGTGTTCCACATGTATATTGAGAATATGTGCTCCAAGCCTGAAGGATTGTGCCTACACATCCCATACTCTAACAAGATACTCCAATAGTTCCATATGTGCTCTCATCCCAGGAAGCCAAAATGTCTGGATGATTGCTGGAGCATTGAAAACATTCATGTCTTGGTCTCCATGTTCTTGTTCTTGCCAAATCAAAGCCATTTTGTTCTAATGGATACCTGAAACATGACAAAAAATTTTATTAGAATAAATCCCATGCAAAAATCTAAGAGAAATTTGAGTGGAAAGAGTAAAAAGAAAAAATACGGCCAGTGCACCCTACTAAAGGGAGATAGTGTGCTATAGTGTTCTCCACAGTTATATTTTTATTGGCCTAGTGCACTTTTCGACATTGCTAGGGTGTGATGGAGTTAGGGCATAAAATTAAAGCCGTAAATCACTTAAAAATTGAAATTTTTTGAATGAAATGAAAAATTGGAACCGCGATAAGAAAGAGGAAGGTAAGATCTCCTACATGGAAGTGACAACAATGAAAATGATCCACCGAATTGATCGGAATCAACTGCTGAAGATCAGAGGAAAAATGCAATCAAAGCTCACTCACTAAGAAGTAAAATGTGAAATGGTAAAAGCAAAATTACTTTTCTCCTATTTATGGTCATTTTTATGATTATTTAATTACATTTTATTATTTTGACCTAAATTTGACCTAATTTTACCATGTATCAAATATTTTTAATCTTTTGGTGATATTATGAGTAGGTTAACAATTGTTTGAAGGAACTAATGATGTTTTTGAGTTGAAACAGATCATATTGATGAAGGAGAATCCTTTTATCACTTTTTTGGGCTCTGTAAACTCATGAAAAAGGAACCCCTTGGAGTCCTCTTTTAGCTCTTTTCAGACTCCCTAAACATGAAAAGATTGTCGAGCACTTGTCTTTTCAAACTTGTTAAAGTAAATGAAAAGACACTTATGCAATATAAGTTTAACCCTTTTCCAGACTGAGATAAACTATTTAAGAAAAAGGAATACCTTAGTCGAACATGGCTAAGAGGTTCTCTTGAGTATCATTTTCTGCCTTTTCAAACTCAAGAGACTATTTACAAAAAGGAACCTTTGGAGTTTTATTTTTCGCCTCTTTTTAAAACTCTTTAAACATGAAAAAATATGTCGAGTTCCACCTTCACTAGAATCATAAAAACATCAAACAACAATGGACTTATCGAACATGACAGTACTGAACCACTCCTTCTTAGGGTTCATTAAAAATACTCAGATGGATTCATCCAAAAGATGAAATTACAGATAAAGCATATGTTATCCTCCTCAATCTTGTAAAAAATAAAGAGGTGATGATCATAAATGGTTGGGGAAATTGGGAAAACAAGGTACTTAACCTATTAATGGCAATGAGTCACTCTTGACCATGACACTCTTTCATCTCATCTTCATGATTTTTGGGTTGGGAAATATGCTTGGATTTTTGGTTCATTACACCATATTGAAGCCTCCATATTCAATTTTGGGTCAATGCTACCAACTCCATTCAGTGCCACCGATATGTTTAAGAGAAGTCCTTAAGTTGATAACTGCTACAATACTCCAATGCCTTCATTCATGTCTATTGTTCCTGAACTAGTTCCACATCAGCGTCATTGTGTCTCAAATCTTGATACCCATTTCGTGTTGTTGATTGGGGATACATCAAGGCCCTCCTACGACAGGTCAGTTCCTGTCGAAATAAGCTCATTATCCAGAAAGTTGACTTAGAAACTCCCTTCAGTACCTTGGAGCTTGCATACATAAATGACAAGTTTCCTCACTCTCGGTGACACGTTTTCATCATTAGCCTTTGAATGAAAGATTTTGTGTGGTGTTTGAATTCAACTCATTCGTTCATGCCATATGGATTGTACTATGGTACCTTGAGAACCATTAACATAATTTCTAGTTTTTGTTGCGTCTGTTATGGCTTACATCATTGGTCGATAATCAGATGGTGTCTACCATGTTCGACTTCAGCGCATTTATTCGCATGGTTAGGCTCATACATCAAGCGATAGAGTGAATGAAATAGAAGACCCCAAATCTAGTAAAATCATCCATCCGGGTTACGATTTCAAGATTAATATAAGATTACTTAGTATGATGGCTATGATCATACAGACAATCATCCAAACATGGGTCCACTCTCTGTCATCAGTGGATGCGACTTCTTGATCATTATACATGTAATGTTAGATTATGTGTTGAGCATGGGTATTCCTCCCTCATCAAATATATCATGATGAAAATGTATTATAACAGATGATGATCTCGACCAGTTGTTCTTGTAACATCCCTTGGTCAAAATTTTATGTAATAAAAGTTAATAAAGGCAAAATAAGACCAAGGTCATGGGATACTTATTCCAAGTTGAATGTTGGGAAAAATATCCTAGTGGGCATCACCTGTTGTTTTATGGCTAAGGAGAAATTAGCAAATGCAATGGAAAAGGCTTTGAAAAGGAAAAGAGGCATTAATTGGCATATTGTTTTATGAAAATAAAGGAAATTAGGAGAAAAGGGAGGGAAAAGGTCACAAGTTGCATGTGAGGAGGAAAATGAAGGAAAATAATGGAAAAATAAATAAAATGGAGGCATAAAGAATAAAAATACATCAGAGCATTAGTTGGTAGTTTTTTATCATTTTAGTTTTGGATTTATTCCTAGAGAGGAGAAGAGAACCAAGAGGAGAAGGAAAAGAAAGCAAGAAAAGGAAGGACAAGGAAAGAAAAGGAAGGAAAAGGAAATTAAAGTAAAGAAAGAATCAAGCCAGGAAAGGTTGGATGAAGTAGCTTCAGCAAGAATACTTGCAAGTCACAGGTTGCATGTATGATTTCCTAGATGGTTTTGGCATTCATGGCATATGCATGTGTGTATTTTTGTTTCTTTATTGTTGGTGGCATGGATTTTGTCGGGTTTTTAAAATGGTTTTAGTCTTACCTTGCCATTTCCTAATAGCCATGGTGTGATGGGATTGTTTCTTAGTTGATATTTGGATTGCCAGAAGGTTTTGGATCCAAGTGAGGTGGTCTGAGGAAGTCCCCAAGGGTTTGGGGTGGAGTTGGTTTTCTTTGGGAAGCCCTTAACAAGTGGGTGGAGACAAGAAAATTCCTCAAGGGATGGTAAAGGAATTCTAAGGTTTCTAAGCTCAATTTGGTTTTGTGATCTCTGGACTGGTTTAGGTGAGATCACGGTATGGTGAGGGTGGAGGTGGTTTAACCTATGGATTACCTTGGTTGTTATGAAACCAGCTCACAAAAATATAGAAAAGATAGATAAACGCCTTATAATTCAACCTCTTCGTGGGGGCAACCTGCTTTACATTACATAAATGAACAATTCTTGGATGATACAAATGACAATACCTCCTCTATATATATAGGAGTTTAAGGGGTCATATTATAATCAGAGCCGACATAACAATAATAATGTAAGGGCACAATAATAACAATAGTGGGCTTCTATGGGGGACAATAATAACAATATGGGGACTACATGGGCACAACAATATAATAAGGGGGTTTTACTAATAACAATAAGGGGCTACACTAGTAGTATAGGGACATAACATGCCCCTCTCCTTCAAAAAGTGTTGTCCTCAACGCTTGAGTAGTTCTTGATGCTTCTGTATAAAATTCTTGTCCTCCCATGTGGAATCTTCAATAGGTAAGTTCTTCCACTTGATGAGATACTCTAAAATTGATCGATTTCATCGCTGTCGGGTTCTTTGTTTGTGACTTCTCTAGGTTCCAATATTATTTTTCCTTCCTCGTCAAGTTTTGGAAATATTGTTTGAACTGGGATCTTCTGTAACTTTTGAATGAGTGGCCACACTTCTTCATCCTTCTTCCATTCATCCCTTGCTTCGTTTATCCAATCTGGTTGGATAATAGAAATAGAACAAAACAATGCTTCCACATCCTCATCCTTTCTTGAGAGTGCATTTGCAACAACATTTTGCTTCCCTTTTTTGTAGATGATTTCAAAGTCATAACCCAACATATTTGTGACCCATTTTTTTTGTTCTTCTAAAGATAATCTTTGTTCTAAAAAGTATTTAAGACTATCATGATCCATTTTTACCTTGAAGTGTCTTCCCATTAGGTAAGGTTGCCATTTCTTAAGTGCATGTAGTATTGCCAACATTTCCTTCTCACAAATAGCTTGCTTGAGATGTAGCCGTAAAAATACCCAATTTCCTACATCAAAACTTCTTTCACTGCGATGTTGATCTGGCACCAAAGTGGCATTATCCTTTAAAAGTTGGAGAACTTGTTGTTGATGCTTGATGTGATCTTTCATTTCTTGAATCTTTTTCTTCTTGATATGTCCTTCTATCTTGAGAGTTTGAGGAGTGGTAATTTATTCCAATGCATTGCAAGATATGGTCGGATTCATTTCTTAATGCTCGATGTGATCTTTCGCTTCTTGAAAATTTTTCTTATTGATATGTCCTTCTATCTTGATAGTTTAAGGAGTGGTAATTACGGCCAATGAATTACAAGATATGGTCGGATTCATTTCTTCTTTCTCGATGCGATCTTTCACTTCTTGATATGTCCTTCTATCTTGAGAGTTTGAGGAGTGGTAATTCTTGCCAATGCTTTACAAGATATGGTCGGATTCATTTCTTCTTTCTCTGGGGTTGGTTCTTGGTGTATATCCTCTTCTTTTTATGTTTCTTGATCCTTTTCTTCCTCCTCTTCATAATCTATGTAAAATAATTTCTTCTCATCACACTTATGACCTTTAGTGTATTTGTTATCACAACTGTAACAAAGCCCTTTTTCTCTTTTTTTCTTCCAATTTTTGTGGTGTAAACCTTGTAGGTTGTGGAAGGCTAGGATAAAAAACACTTCCATAATTATAGTCATGAGTGGTGGGATTCCTTGTTTCCATAATTTCGCTTTTGCCAACCTGAGTGCCTTCTCCAATGAATCAAGTTCCCAAAGACGAACCTCATGTTGAATGTTATCATTTAAAGTCCCTATGAAGACATGAGTCCTTTGCTTCTCTAGAATATCATTTACCCTTATATTCAATTTTTGAAAGTCCTCAATGTGCTCTTCCATTGAACGCTTTTGTTTGAGATTTAGCAATTGGATAAAGAAGGTGTTGCTCTTTGTATCCTCATAATGTGCTATCATTTCCTTCCTGAAAATTGATCACGTAACAAGTGGTTTACGAGAACAAAGCCCTTTATACCATAAAAATTGACCTGGTTCCAAATATGAAGATGCAATACATACCGTTTGTAATAGTTGCACCTCATGTAGATCAAAATTTTGCTCCATATTTAGTATCCAATTTATCGGATCCTTGCCATCAAACTTCCTCATATCATTTTTTCTTGATTTTAGGAGCTCGATATTGAAACAAATGTAGCTCTATAATTTTGTATCTCCTAGTTCTGAAATCACAAACTGCAGTATCTCTCTACATCCTCTTTCCAATGCTACCAATCTGATTGAAATTGGATTCTCCAAGAAAGAGTTATGCACAATCTCCCAAGATGACCTGATTATATACCTTTTCAGAAGAGCTAACTTCTACGAAGTTCCACATGTCACTATTTCAACCTTAAGTTTGGAAAATGGTGCCCAACAAATTACAGTCTGTCTTCTTTCTGTCACATCTTACTAAATTTGAATCATATTCTCCAAGAGAGAGTTATGAAAATTTTCCCAAGGTCACCTGTTTGGGATGTAATTCGGGGGCCTAAAGAAACCCTGAATGTCATGGACAATATATCCGAAAATATAGCAAAGAAAACTCTGAAATTTGGGCCCGAGCTTCACCACGAGTTCGGTTCAAATGGGTTTAATTGAAGAATCTACAACTTCGTAGAAAACAAATTATAACAAAAATTCCACAATGACCTGCTTGAGATGGAATTTTGGAGCTTGAAAAAACCCTAACTTCCTCAGATTGTATCTCCAAAAATATAATGAGACAAGATTTGAAATTCTAACCTGAGGTTCAGACCAATTTCATCTCAAATGAGTTTTTTCTGTAGCTTCTGAAACTTTGTAGCGAAAATGCCACGATGACCTTTTCGGAGCAGTGAAACCCTAGAATCCAAAGCTCTGATACCAAATGTTATGAAACCAACTCACAAAAAGATAGAAAAGATAGATCAACGCCTTATAATTCAGCCTCTTCGAGGGGGAAACCTCCTTTACATTACACAAATGAACAATTCTTGCATGATACAAATGACAAGACCTCCTTTATATATATAGGAGTCTAAGGGGTCATAATATAATCAGAGCCAACATAACAATAATAATGTAAGGGCACAAGAATAACAATAGTTGGCTTCTATGGGGACTACATGGGCACAAAAATGTAATAAGGGGGTTGTACTAATAACAATAAGGGGTTACACTAGTAGTATAGGGACCTAAAAGTTCTCTTTGGGAAGCCCTTAACAGGTGGGTGGAGATAGGAAAATTCCTCAAGGGATGGTGAAGGAATTCTAAGGTATCTAAGCTCAATTTGGTTTTGTGATCTCCAGACTGGCTTAGGTGAGGTCAAGGTATGGTGAGGGTGGAGGTGGTTTAACCTATGGATTACCATGGTTGTTTATGGAATGGTTTATCCCATGAGATCCCACATTCATTCTTGGAATATGGCATGAGGGTTATTGGCTGAAAGAAAGATTTGGTTCAGCCCAATATATGGTCAGGTGGTATGTGGAAATCCTTGACTTGGTTGGCTTTTACATGTGGTTAATAAGAGCTAAGTTCCTCTTTCTTTTGATGAGTAAATGTACTTGTTATTATGTGACTTTAATGGTTGTTCTATAATTTTTATTTATATGGATATATGTTGGTTATAAGCATGGTTAATTGACAGATCTAAGTATGGCTCTTATTACATTTCCATTAATGAATGTTTGGTTAATGAATGCATGACCTAATTGATGTTATGGTAGCTATTATGAGAAGTCATTGGTCCTTCTTATTTAACCTCAGATAAGTTTCAAATCCCTATGTTCAAATTTTCATTCATGACCTGTGGGTTGCATGTTTACCATGTGTTCGAGAGAATGTTAGTCTCTGTTGGGTGGGTTCAGGTCAAGTCTCGGTTCAAGTTTTGGTTTATAATCTTTGTTTATATGTCATTTATAATTTCTAGAAGTTTCACTAAGTTCTAGGCAAAGGCCTGAGTCCTGGCCCTGAAAAAGTGGCTCAGAATTCGGGTTTGTTGGCATAGAATTGACTGGAAAAGTCCACAATATCTGGTAGGAAGGCCTATGGGTGAAAATGGAGGCTTATAATTGCTTTCATGCCTTGTAAAGGGAGAAGCTGAGGCTCTAGGTTAGTGAAAAGGAGTTATTTCAGGGGTTGGACACTTGGAGGGTTTGGGTTGCTCCTGGAGGTCCTATAGCGCCCGAGGCAAGTCAGTAAGGTCTCAAGTAGTTGACTCCATTTCCTTAATGTATTATAGGAGGTTGAGTCTTATCATAGTGACCCTCAGCTCATGTTTATCCCGGGCAAGCTGGTGAAAGTGGGTAAATGTGGGGGGAGGTGGTTATAGGGTGGTATCAGAGTGGGTTGCACTCTCTTAAGGTAAATTTTGATCTTGTCATGGTTATGGTTGTCAAGCATGGGGTCATCATGTACAGTTGGTATGGTCATGCATGATGTTTTTATATTGATATGATTATGATAATGTGGATTGATGTTGCAAATGAGATAAGCCTCCCCTAAACATCAATGAGGTATGGATTTGATTTTGGTATCTATTTGGTTTATCCAACATGCTATAGTTGCATGAAGAAGAAAATAAAATATGACGAGCAAAATGGTAGACTACAGTTCCCATGACTCTCCCTACAGAACAATTAGGAAGCAAGGAGGAGAGTATTTGCCTGGTATAGCAGATACAATGATGAGTTTGAAGGTAGAGATTAGAAGTTGCAAAGTGGACAATGACAGGTTGGTTAAGGCTCAAGAAAGACTTGCAAGGGCTCATGAGAAGAAGGAAAAGGTTAATGCAATGATTCCTTGTAACTTGTCAGATTTGGATAGATAGGGACAATTGAGGATCAGTCAAGAGCATGAATAGAAAACTAATGTTTCCTATGGTAGCAGGTCTCAGTCCAGATAGAGGTTGGATAAAGGGGATACAGACACAAGAGGCAGATCACTAGATACACCTAACACGAGGATTGGTATGTCTAGGAATCATTCTAGTTCCTCATTCAGGATACATCGTCACATTCATCAGCTTCATCATCCTTATAGGAGGGGTGAGTACTTTACTGAGGAGTTCAATAAAGTCAAGTTGCCTACATTCGATGGAGGGATGAATAAGTCAGAAGATGCTGAGGCATGGTTGTTGAGGATGAAGAAATTATTTAGAATGCACAGTTATTCAGAGAACATTAAAGCCAAGATATCCACCTTCAATCTCATAGGGAAATTGATGCATCCTAAGCTGCAAATACCCACATTATGCAAACAAATTGTATGTCACACTAGGTGTGTCCCCGGAATTCCAAAGTATTCCTTAGGAAAATTTATCTTACATTAAGGTTTAATGCTCTTATTTAAACTTTATGCAGAACCGTTTCATATGACTAACCCAAAGTATAAACTTTCATAACTCTTTGATTAATTTCACCTTTGCGCTTATTGACCATACAGTGTACACTCGTCTTAGACTTTGTTAATTTTTAACTTAACCGAATTCACCAATCTTGCTTATTTTTATTATAACTCTCGTATAATAGAAATATTACCTAAACCACTTAAACCTTACCTTTCCACCATTCCATAGACTTTTTCACATTTATCAATGCTCCCTTTATCGCATTCAACCTCTACCATCGATTCCACTCCTTCATATCAACGACTATCGTGCGGACTTCAACCTTAATCCATTTACCCGCCAGAACTCAAATAAAATTAACCCGTCTTAATAACATATCGAGTCCACACAAAAAGCTAAACCACACCCTTATTCGCACGTGATTACCATTTGATCAATCAACCAATGGATGGTCCTGATGGCTGGATTTCAACGTGGTTTTAATCTTGTTGCACAAATCCTCATCGCGTCCGTTTTTCAATTTAAACCCCGTGCACTTTAACCACACGATATCCGTCTGATCGCCATTAAACAGACAGTTGTGATCTATCCAGACTTCAACTGGATTTGGTCACAGTTATTATCTTTCTCAGGTCCTTTTTTTTGTTACCTCTTACAGCTTTTAGGCCGCGTGAGAAACCCCTTCTGTCTTTTCAAGACCGCTCCGTCCTTCTGCTGATGCGTGGCTTAATCTCCACCATTCATCTTTTTCACTTTATGTTGCGCGACTTAATCCTCGCCGTCTATCTCTTTCACTTTCATTTGTTGATCTGATTGATCCAACGACTCCTATGCAACCCTGCTGCGTTCATTTGTCTATACTGTGTAATAGTCTATTCGACCTTCGTCCTATTTATTCACTTCCGCATTATGGTTTTCACTTGTTTTGATTCCGATCTTCAACTCTATTATTTCACCGTTTTGCACATTCACTGTAATATTGAAGGATCTCTCTAGTACTGGTTGTGTGTGGTGGGCTCCAGTATTGTAGCAATAATTCTACAACTCCTGGGGCTTCCTATCTCTAATTTTATCAACCCGGTAGTTCGTACAAACTCGGAAGCGACGGTGCTGTATGCACAAGTACTAGCTCTTGTCGCAGCTATCACTTGGTCAGCTGGCACAAGTCCGCTAGGGCTCAAGCCAACTTCTATATGCTCTTAGAAGAAGCTTTCTAAATGATGGACGAAGGCTATCTCAAAGGAAATTAATCTACTTTGCAAAAATGAACTGAAAGCCAACCAAAACATGGAAACCCTAGTAAACCCTAATCTGACTAGCTTAACCTCTATGATGCAATAGTGAGAGTGCAAGCTTCTAGAAATGATGCCATTACTGCTAGTGATATGAAATGCATGAACTTAAACTACTTCCATTGAAAAGAACATTGTTTTTGTATTTTTGCTTAAGTGGTTGGAGTGATTATGATTTTGTTTCTTATTAGGGTTTGGCTGTGCAGAGGTGGTGCGAAGGGAAGGAAAGCTTGGGAAAGGTCAGGGGGGCTAGGAGAGGTCCCAGGGGATCCTTAGCATCAGTCCACAGAAGTCCACAACGCTCAGGTGCTCGGCAACCGAGTTTGCAGGCTTCTACAGGATGTCTGCAGGGGATCCTACAGGAAACTCAGGAATTCTACAGGAAGTCTGCTAACTTCTACAGGATGTTCTACCGTGGGAGTTTTGGGTGATGGTGAAGTGATGGAGCGGTATGGGTGGATAGGTAAGATGGAGATGGAGCTTGTGATGGCTCGGGGGCAGAGAAATAAGATGGAGAAAGAGTGCATGAAGTTGGTTGGTGGATAGAAGGATGGAAGCAACGAAAGGTCAAGAAAATGGAGCTACGTGGACAATGGAAGAGTTGGAAGGTAAACGAGCTGAACAGAGGTCGAGTAGGTGGCTTTAGGTGTGGTTAGGAAGAAGAAGAAGGGAATGGAATGATGCTGAGTAGTGTAAATAAAACAAATTGCTTATGTCTTGCACCAAAAAACGAGAATTCATTAACCTGTGCTACCTGTGCTATTAAACAAATGAACAGCAATGTAAATCGTGAAGAGAAGTCGTGCATGGAGTTGGAATGAAGAAGTATGGTTCAAGATCAAAGTGCATGGATGGATCTACAATTAAAATGACTGTGTTGCAGCTTGCATGAAAGTAAAAAGACTGCGTTTTTTTTGGTGGTTGGTACAGACTGCACTCCAATCTCTAAACAGAGATGGCAGTGAAGGCACTATCAACCTTTTCTTGGAGCTCCAATGAACTACAATCCTCCTATTCTAATCTAAGCAACTGAAAGTGATTTAACCATAAGCTAATCCTACTCAATCTCATTAAAGAAATCAAATCAGCAGACTGTAAATTCTAAATGCATGTCAAAACAGAGGAAATAAAGTGCTGCAAAGAAACAAATAACAATACAAGGAAGAGGAGGTCTATTGCTCTCAGGTTGGGCCCTAACCTGAGAGCTATAGCTCCCTTAAAAACTCAGAATTAGATCCAAATCTGCTTGCCTTTATTCATAATCAAGAGTCTAATGTCATGCCAAAACTGGCTTACAAAAACAAACACCGAGCTGTAACTAGTGCTCAGAAATTACAATAGTAATTCAAAAGTTCAAAAAGCTTCTATCAAAGGCTATGGCCTTCATATTTATACACAATGAAGATCAAACTTGCTTCCTCCATTCGTGGAGCTTGGCTGTCCAACTGAAAGTTAAACTGCTGATCCTGTAGAATCCGTTGGCTGCCTTTAAGCTCGGTGGGGAGAGTTGTTGGAGCTCGGAGTTAAGGTGAAAATCACGAGGAAGGTGATCAAGACTGTGGACAACCTCCCTAAAAACCAGCAATGCCACCTTAGCTGTCTCCTTGTCTCCATTTATGTGGTCTTTGCTCCCTTTAATGCCAAAAAACCTGAAATCATCATGTATTAGCCACATACAAATAACACGAATATACCAAGAAATGAATGCATAAGTGATAAAAGATGAATGGTTGAGCAAGGTAAGTAGGCCAAATGAGCCCAAATTGTACCAAAAATTGGGGCTCATCATCACCCCCTAGCTAAAATATTTGCTCATCCTTGAGCAACTTAGTCCAAATCTTCATCCTTCATTGCTTTTACTGCTTCCCTTACATCCCAAGCCTCTGTGGTAGTGTCCTCCTTGCTGATATGAAACCCAGCTTTCCTGTTCACCTCTTCCCATTGTTCACTGTCATCCTTCTCTGTGCTACCTTCAGCCAATCCTAGCAGCAGTGGTGGGCTGAGTTTAAGGCCAATCCAGCTGGCCTGGAGGCTTTGCATGGATTTCTTGTAAAGGTCTACCCTTACCAAAGCTTCCCTCATTCGAGTTGGGGTATGGTACTCTCGGATCTTCAAACTATGTGCCAAGGTATTCCATCTGCGTGTGCATGCTTGGCCAACAGTTTCTCCTAACAGTCTTTCCATGTCTTCAAAATGAGCTATGGCTTGGGCCTGTTGGTCCATAAATCTCAAGGAAGCTGTGGGATCAGTAGACAAGTGTTGGTGTGCTGAGATGAGTGCCACTGGATCCTCTGGTTCTGCTTGAATGAACAATGGCTCGTTCAATTCTCGGTTCATGACCGATTTTGCTTCAGCTGCTCTTTGATCCTCATGGTTCAACCATGAAGCGAACGCCATCAATTGCATGTCTCCCAAGGTAGTATTGGGATCCCAGGAAACTTCATTAGGCAAGGCCAAATTGTGGAGGTATAACTCTGCTAATTTGGCTTTATCTTCTGACGAATTAGTACTGCACAACTCAGAAAATTGTTGTGGGTCCTGGATCTGAGAAATACCTCTTTGTGCCAGGGTATTTATTTGGAACTGTAGCCATTGGTCTTTCAAATACAAACCATAGGATTTTGCAGGTTGTCTGCACTGTATTGCCTCCATGGCCCAACTGGCCATGCAGGCCAATTGTGCTTCCTTTTGCTGCAACTGTTCTTTTAGAGCTTGCACTTCAATTTGTGCTTGCTGTTCTGCTTCCTGTAGAAGTGTCATTGGCTCCTCAAGACTGGTGGTCAGCTCCTTTTTGCCTTGTTGTTCTTCTGTGGTGTCTTTGGAGGATGTACCTGCCCCTGCCCTTAGCTCCTGTAGCTGCAATCTCAGCTTCTGGTTTTCTTCCTGTAGAAGCACACGTTGGCAATTAGCCACATGTTTAGCCATGGCGAATTCACTCCTGACCTCCTTGAGTTGCTCTTGTAAGGGACCTATGTCCGCCACACCCTTTGACTTGGCGATCTGCATCCATGTGTGGGTACGGACTCTTTCTTCCTCTAATGCAAAAAATAGGGGTACAGTAAATTTCTGCGGTATGATTTTGCCCGCCTCTAAAAAGGTGTAGTATGAACTCAGACTAGGCTGAGGGCTGGGCTCTGGTATATGTACTTCTTCTGCCTCTTTAGGTGGCTCTACCTCACCCTCCCTTGGTGGCGATGAGGGTCCTTCTCCTTCCCTCTTCTCTGTTTCCTATAGCCGGGCCAGAGTGTCCTGTAGAACATTTTCAGCCTCCTGTAGCCGAGCTTTTTCAGTCAACAGGTCTAACCTTTCTTGCCACATATTTTTCTTTGGGCTCCCCTTCTCATAGGTGACTGTTATCCTTGAGGGGGACTTTTCCTTGGAAGAAGTAGGGGTATCTTCAATGACAATTGGGCTGCTGGACGAAGGCTGTGGTTTGCCTGTCTTTATTCGGACACTTCTTCGAGCTTTAAAGTATAGAGGGGTCTCCCTCTTCCTTTTCTCTTTTGGCTTAGGTGGCGTGCTGAGGGCAGCCAGCACAGCTGCTGCCTCTCTCTCACGAATATCAGCCTTCTTCTCCTTGGGTTTCACTTTGTCAGGGCTTCCTGTAGAAGACCTTGTTTTAGCAATTTTCGGGCTTCCTGTAGAAGACCCCTTTCCAATAATTTTCGGGCTTCCTGTAGAACCCTGTTTCTACTTTCCTGTAGACACAGGTGTCGCCACCTTGGCTTGCTTTGCTGCATGGGTTTTGCTTTTTGGTTTGGTTGTGGGTGCTGATGAGGTACTTGGGCTGACGTGGACCATCTCAGCTTTGTTCGTTCTGCTCTGCAACCTCTTCTCTCTTGCTGACAAGATGGGTGTGTCACATTTTTCTTTGTCATCCTTTTTCTCATGCTTCTTCTTTTGTTCTTTCTTCTGCACTGTGGTCGGGGTCTTCTGGCCTGTTTCCTTCTTTCCCTCGGCCACTGCTTCTTTTTCCTCACTGCTGGAGGAACCACTTTCTTCAGTCAGCATCCTTATGTCTCCGTCTCTTGTCAAATTCCTGAATGATTCCCACGAGAGGGGAACCTTATATGAATGAAGTGAATCCTCCACAAGAATTTTGATTAACCCATGGTGGGCTACCTGATCTGGTATGCCTTCTTTTAGCTTTGTGGCACACTCAATCAAAGACTGTAGCAAGAAATAAGGAATGCTCAGTTTCTTTTCTACAGGAAGATCAATCCGGTGCCTCAATTCAGTGAGCAACCGAAAATGATACCCGTACACGATGCTATAACGGCCTTCATAGGTTATATACTTCATGATTTGTAGGCTAACTTCGTTCCATGGTGGCAACAAACTTGTTCTACGCACCCCATTTTTGTCCTCCGAGAATTCCTCCTCAGGTGGAAAGAATTCTTTCTTGGCCTGCTGGCTCAACTTCCTTTCTTCCTTATCCCACGGCAGACCCATTGGAAGTTCAGTAATTCGACTGATATATTGCGGGGTGAGCTTGAGGCTTAGGCCCCTGAAGTTCACTGTGGCCAGTGTCTTGGATTTCGGCCTCAGAGCCTGCAAGAATTCTTCTGCCACTTCATCGTCGTAACCCTGCAATTTGTCACAAAAAGATATCCATTGAACCCGTGTGAAGAGCTCCACCACCTCCTGATTTTCCCTTAACTTGGTTGAATCAGTGGGTTCTCGTCTAATAAACCCACCCGGCATGATAAAACAGTTTCCTTAACCAGAGGTGGTGATTGTGGAAGAAATTTGGTCTACTGAGGCAGAGCGTAGAATTACGCTTCTGTCATGCACATAATCCACAAAACTTATCCCTGAGGAACTTAACACAGTTTAATTACCCTGACATCTTGTAGAATGACAGTATAGGCACAACATACAACAATTTTACCAATTTTCTATGACCAGACTGTGGACGACGATTCTGCCACCTTTAAAAACCAATTGTATGAAGAGTTCAGGGTTACCTTTTTAATCTGCCACCTTTTTACGTGAGGCACCCGCCTTCCTGTAGAAACTGCGTTCCTGTAGAAACAGCGTTCCTGTAGGAGCAGCGCACGTTTTTCGGGAAAGACTGCAGTTGGTCTGCGCTCTGGGTGTGCTTCACAAGCGTTCTGATAGCCAAAGGCTCGGCGTATCGAACTGCAGAAAGATCAGGATAGCCACTCGAGTTCAAAACGATGGTTGATAAATGCATGAGGGCAATCTAGCCGATTAGATTTTGAATCGGCGGAATCCGTGGCGCGGGGGTGAGCTATCCCCGCCGGACCGTTGGGCGACGTCATCCCATCATTTGCCTGCGAGTTCCCTTGCTGCCGCATCAATTCCCGCAGATCTGCCGCCGCCTCTTCTGTTAAACTCGTTTTTTTTCGACGGGATTGCTCTCACGTGCGTGCTGCCCATTCTTTTTGTCATGGCCGCCACCCAAACATCCAACTAGACCATTAACTGGTCGACGTGGCCAGCCAAATGGCCATACAGCCGCTCAACCCATTCACCTTTACACTTTGCAATCAATTCAAAGTAAAATTCATGCAATCTGATGGAAGGAAGGGTCGAGACACTTACCTGTGCGACTGCACACGATGTTTCGGTTTTTGGACGCTCATGAGTGGATTTACCTGCTGCTGGCGAACTTACACAGGCCCGGAGGTTCATGTTTACAGGCTGCCGCCGATGGATTGGATGCTTTGGTTGCATGCGCCCGCGTTCCATTGCATATGGCCGGCGCTGTGAATGGTATCCACTCTAGCGGGCTTAACTGTTACAGGACTCCCGCGGGATGTCTTGTAACAGTTCTTCCTCCTTGGGTGCATGCTGCACGACGAAGGATCTGGCCTCCTGATCACACTCCCAGGGCTTCTGGATGGCTGAGATGTATGAGATCTCCAACGTTTTTTCATTTAAAATTTGCTTTTTCTTGAGAACTCATCGATCTGCTTTGCTGGTGCAGGTAACTTCGTTGCATGTCGACAAGGATGGCAGGACGAGGTGACAACAATGTGCAAGGGAGATAACAATAGCTTTCATGCGTCCAAACTGATCCTTAGTCGTTAGATCTCCTCATAAAATGGATTCTAGGCCGTTCTGAGCTTCTACAGGAAGTTTCCTGTAGAAATATAGAGCTTCCTGTAGAAAGGTTGCGTTTCCTGTAGAGAGTCTGCACCTTCCTGTAGAAAATCTGCATCTTCCTATAGAAAATCTGCGTCTTCCTGTAGAAGACTCAAGCTATAATAAAATTGCACATACCTTGGAGAAAATGAGTATTCCTGGAGGAGGTGCTAGTGAGGTGTCTTGACAGCATGATGAGGACCCTTGGCTTTGAGTTGAGAGGCTCCCTTTCCTCCATAGAACACCTGCAACTTGCATGCAATTTTACATTATGAATTTGCTAACCTCGTTTTTTTCTCTTTTTTCCCTTTTTTTTTTTTTTTTTTTTAAAGATAACAGGGGCGCCTCATTGAGGTTTTCACCCTTGCCATCTGCCTTGAGCACCTCAAAGAGGTTTTCACTCAAGGATCTTTTCCAAAGTTTTTTCCTCTTTTTTTTTTTTTTGAAAGACAATAGGGGCGCCTCAATGAGGTTTTCACCCCTACCACCTGCCTTGGGCGCCTCAGAAAGGTTTTCACCCAAGGATCTTTATTATTATTATTATTTTTTTTTTTTTTTTAGATTCTTCAGGGTATGCCCAAAACAGAGGCAGAACCCTTCTCTATGACCAACACTGCCTTCTCCATAGTTTTGATGAACTCTTGTCTTGAGAGAGGCTTCCTGTAGATCTTCAATCGATGCCCATTGACAAGCATGGGGATGGCTTCCTCATCAGTGGTCCGAATAAGAACAGATCCATTGTCATGACATTTTTCCACTGCATATGGCCCTAGCCATCTGGTTCTCAGCTTCCCCTTGAAATCTTTGTATCTGGAGTCATACAACAAGGCCCAATCTCCCGGCTGGAATTGCTTGTCATGGAGATGTTGGTCATGCCACACCTTTCTCTGAAGTTGAACCACTTCTGAGTGAAGGAGGGCCTGCATTCGGTGCTCATCCAGTCCATTCAGCTGCAATAACCTTTCTTGTTGTGCATGGCTGAGATCTAGGTCCAGCTGAGCTGCCATCCTCAAAGTGTTGTATTCAAATTCAATGGACAGCAAAGCTTTCTTCCCATAGACCAGCTCATAAGGTGTGAAGCCGGTTGTGGTCTTCCAAGTGGTGTTGTAAGCCCATGTGGCTTCAACCAGGCGATCTGCCCAGTCCTTTCTGCTGCTGCTCACCACCTTAGTCAAGATCCCTTCTAATGCTCTATTGGTGACTTCCACCTGCCCATTTGCTTGAGGGTGATAGGGGGTGGAAGTCCTATGCTTGATCTTGTGATGAGCTAGTAGATCTTCAACCAGGTTGGATGTGAACTGGCTCCCTTGATCGGTGACCAGCTCTCTTGGATAGCCAAACTTATAGAAGATGTTTTCTCTTAGGAACTCGGCCACCTTTTCTTCTGTTGCTGCTTTGATTGCTTTAGTCTCTGCCCACTTTGTCAAGTAGTCAGTACACACAATGATGTAAGACCTTTGCCTCGAAGGAGGGTTGATTGGGCCCACAAAGTCCATACCCCACTTCTCAAATGGCTCAAGAGTCCCCTGAGGTTGGAGAGGCATCTCATCCCTTTGGGTCGGTTTCCCCATTCTTTGGCATTGGTCACACTGGCTGACATATCTTATGACATCTTGATGAAGTGTGGGCCAATAGTAGCCTGCCTGCAGGATTTTGAAGGCAGTTCTCTTTGCTGCAAAATGTCCTCCACAAGGCCCATCATGACAGGTGAGGAGGATATCAAAGACTTCCTCCTCCCTTACACAACGCCTTAAGATCTGATCGGGGCCAAGCTTGAACAGATTGCCCCCGATCCAAGTAAATGGGGCACTTTTTCTGATGATTCTGCTCTTCTCTCTTGAAGATAGGTGCGGAGGGAACTGTGCTGAAACAAGGTAGTTTTCTATATCAGCAAACCATGGAGAGAGTACTGAAATAGCAAAAAGATGTTCATCGGGCATCTGGTCATCCACTGTTCCATCCTCATCTGCAGACAAATCCAATCTAGATAAAAAGTCAGCAACAACATTTTCTCTACCTGGTTTGTCAACAATGGTCAAATCAAACTGCTGCAATAAAAGTAACCATCTAATAATACGAGCATTCACATCTGGTTTATTCATTAAATATCTAATTGCAGCATGGTCTGTATGTACAAAGGTTTGATAGCCAGTGATATAAAGTCGGAACTTGTTTAGTGCATAGACCACAACCAAGAATTCTTTCTCGGTTACAGTGTAATTCAGCTCAGCTTTGGACAAGTTTTTGCTAACAAAGTAAATGGCATATGGAAGTTTTTGTTCGACTTGTCCTAAAGCTGCACCTATGGCTTTGTTCGAGGCATCAGTGTGGATGTGGAAAGGTAGGGCCCAGTTTGGACCTCTCAGGATTGGGGCTAACACCAACTTGTCCTTTAATTAATTCAAACTCTTCTGACAATCGTCAGTCCATTTAAACTCCACATCTTTTGCCAACAGGCCAAACAATGGCGAGGCTAGCTTGCTGAAGTCTTTAATGAATCTCTGGTAATATCCTGCTAATCCCAAGAAACTCCGAACATCCCTTACCTTTTGAGGAGGTGGAACCTTCTTGATGAGAGCAATTTTGTTAGGATCCACCTGTAACCCTTGGCAAGAAATGGTATGGCCTAGCACGGTCCCTTCAGTCATTAGGAATTCACATTTTTCAGGACTAAGGGACAAGTTCATCTCAATGCATTTGGTTAGGACTTTTCCCAGATTGGACAATGCTTCCTGGAAGTTGGCCCCATAAGGAGTAAAGTCATCCATATAGATTTCCACTGCATCATGGACCAGCTCCGAGAAGATGCTCAAGACAGCTCTCTGGAAGGTAGCAGGAGCATTGCATAGCCCAAAGGGAAGAACTCGGTAGGCAAAGGTACCCCAAGGACAAGTGAAGGTGGTCTTATCTTGGTCTTCCGGGCTGATTTGGATCTGGTTGTACCCGCTAAACCCATCCAGGAAAGAGAAGAACTTCTTTCCTGCCAGTCCATCCAACACTTGATCTATGAAAGGTAGAGGGAAATGGTCTTTCTTGGTAGCTTTTTTCAGTTCTCGGTAGTCCACACAGATTCTCCATTTCCCATTTTTCTTGGGAACCAACACCAGAGGGGACACCCATTCACTATCTGAGATGGAGTAGATGAATCCGGCATCCAACAGTTTTTGCAATTCTTCCTTGACAATGTCCTTAAGGGCTGGATTCATTCTCCTCTGGGGTTGCCTAACTGGTTTACAATCCTCTTTGATGTATATATGATGGGTACAGACCGAAGGATGGACTCCTTTCATCTCCTTATAGCTCCAAGCAAAAGCATCTAGGTGGCTGGCCAACAGGCTACACAGCTCCTTTTCCTGGGAAGGAGATAGGGAGGAGCTGATCTTTAATGCTCTCTCGGGGCCGAACTCCACATTCTTGACTATGGGAGTGATAGGGTTGGTTGTACAAAGATCCACTAAGGTGCTAGCTTGGGCATCCTCCACCAATTTCTCTAAGGATAGTGCACTGGAAGGTGGATTCTGGATCAAGGTCTCAATCAAGTCATCCTCGGTTGGGGGGTCTCTTCTAGTGGTATCTAGGGTGCACAGAGGTGCTGAGTACACCTCGTCTTCCTCTCCTTCCTCCAACCAGAGTGGTAAGTCATGCTCTAAGGAGGGTTGGGCAGGAGGGTATAGGACTAGCTGCTTGGACATAGGACCATTTTTGATGTTCATATTTCCTACACGGCAACTTATGTAAGCATCTGCAGTGGCTAACCAAGGCCTTCCCAAAATGAGAGGATATCCAGTAAGCTTTTCCTTTGGTTGCAGAACCAGGAAGTCTGCAGGGTATTCCCAAGAGTCAATAGAGACCAAGACATCCTCCACAATCCCTTCGGGAGTCACGGTGGAGCGATCTGCTAGTTGCAGTACTGTCGAGGTCTTCCTCAAGGAACCCTGAAGATTGAGTTTGAGCATGGTATCCCTGGTCATCACATTAATGGCAGCCCCCAGATCAATCAAGGTGTGAGGTATGATGGTGCCATTGATGTGGACATCTACTACAGGACTTCCAGGATCTAGGTACTTTGGGCAGATGACTTGTCCTAACATAAGGTCAGACAGTTGTCCTATGACATTGATGGTTGAAGCATCTTTCTTCCGCCTGCCAAGGTGTTTGAAACACTTTTCCTTAACCAGTTTGTTGTATATTGGCACATCCTTGATGGCTTGGAGAAGTGGTATTTTCACACACAACTGCTTGAGCTCACCCAGAAGCTCATCCTCCTCTGGGTTGGGTTGTGTGGTGGTTGTTAGTCTCTCAGGAAAGGGTGGAATAGCCTTTGGTTCACTTTCCTGTTTATCTTCCTCATCCTCTGGGGGAGGAGGTTGGCGATCTGGAAGAGTCTTGCCAGATCGAAGATTGATCTCCTGGATCTCCACAGCATAGGTAGGGCATGAGGTTTCCCCAATATATACCTGCTGAGCCTGTCTATTGTTGGGGTTCGGGTTCGGTTGAGCAGGCATTTGAGGTTGCCTTGGAGGAGCAGGAGGTAAGGGTTGAGGTTGAACAGGTGGTGGAGGCAAAATGGCAGGAGGAGTGTTGTATTGGGGCCTCCACCCCGACTGAGGTGCATTCCACTGAGGCTGTGGCTGGGCATGTGAATGATATGAATGAGAAGTAGGTTGAGTAGGGTACTGAGGTGGATAAGACCATGGAGGAGGCATGGACCAGGAAGGATGAGCAGGGGGACCCCAGGAAGGCATAGGAGTCGATTGGTTGGGGCTGTAATAAGCTTGAGGTGCCCCTTGCATTCCCTGTTGATAAGGTCTAGATCCTTGTGGCCTCCTTTGGTTGATGAAATAGAGAGGTTCAGTGGGGGCTTCTGTCCCTTGGTACATGGCTTTAAACCCAGGTAAGGTTGGACACTGATTTGTGGGATGGTCCTCCTCACAAATGAAACACACTTCAACCGAATGCAATGGGCATTCGTTCTTAGGGTGTCTCCTTGTGCACCTAGGGCAGAAGACAGCCAAGGCTCTCTCAGCTTCTTCTTTCTTCTGCTGGATCCTGAATGTGTCCAGTTGCATGGCAATGGTCTGTCTCACCTCACTCTTAAGATCTTCTAATTGATTTGCAAGCTCATGTTTGGAGAAAGGGACACCAGTTGAGAGGAGGTTTCCTCTACCTCGTTTCCGTGCTGCCCTGGAGTGGTTTCTAAACACAGTCTTGATGTCCTCATAAGGCAGTTGGTAAATGTCCCCACCAGCTAACATGTGAAGGGTATCTAAGAGGTCTTCAGGGACTCCTCGGAGCAGAACCAACTTGAGGGATTCATGGTCAAGTGTGCACCTGGCCCGCTTATAGCTAAGTTGGAACCTCTCCTCATAATCCTCTAAGGACTCATCATTTCCCATGATCATCCGAAAGATTTCTCCCTTGGTTTCCTTGGACCTACAGTAATCCCGGTACTTGGTATTGAAAGCTTGCTGCATCTGAGCCCAAGTAGTGATACTATTCCCAGGTAAGCCCATGAACCAGCGTAATGCTGCATCCTTAAGAGTGGAAGGGAAGAGTTTCAGCTTCTGCTCATCTTCAGTATAGTCATAGGTTCTACAAAGGACAGCAAACTCAAACAGGAAGGTATCAGGATCTTCAGTAGTCAGTCCATGGAAGTGAGGTAAACCAGAGGGGCTAATGTTCTTCATTTTCATCTCTCCATTGGTCTCTTGGATGGGGAAGGCACCTTCTATTCTCTCATCTTCTCCTCTATTGTCAGCCATAGCTTCAAATGGAGTGGTCTCTAACTCTTCTTCTTCTATAGGATCTTTGTATATCTCAGGATGTTCACCTATAGGTTCTTCTTGGTCACTGTCACCAAAGAAGAGAGAAGGGTGACTCAGTGATGTGGTGGGGGTGTTGGGTAGGAATTTGCCTGATTTATCTCGGTTCCTACGAGGCATGAAATGAAAAAACTCTTTTTGATTGCTTTTGCTTTTTTTTTCTTGGTACTTGCAAAACTGAAACAGATTGATCTACAACTAACTATCTTACTGAAATAAAGATGCAAAATTGAATTGAAAGCAGGAAAGAACTAATCTACTTACTCAAATGAAATTGCAGGAATGGAAATGCTAGTCTACGCTTGTGGAATTGAAACACTAATCTACGCTTGCAGAATTGAAATGAGGAATTGAAAGGCTATTCTAGGAAAGCAGGAAATGCTAATCTATGAAAGCAGGAAATGTTAATCTATGAAAGCAGGAAATGTCTATGCTACTTTTGCAGAATGGAAATGAAATAAACTACTGAGCAGAAGGCAAGAGTAAGAAAATAGAAGAAAAGCAACAATTACTAATACTCTGACGCTTCCCCGGCAACGGCGCCAAAAAGATGGTGGGTTCCAGTATTGTAGCAATAATGCTACAACTCCTGGGGCTTCCTATCTCTAATTTTATCAACCCGGTAGTTCGTACAAACTTGGAAGCGACGGTGCTGTATGCACAAGTACTAGCTCTTGTCGCAGCTGTCACTTGGTCAGCTGGCACAAGTCCGTTAGGGCTCAAGCCAACTTCTATATGCTCTCAGAAGAAGCTTTCTAAATGATGGACGAAGGCTATCTCAAAGGAAATTAATCTACTTTGCAAAAATGAACTGAAAGCCAACCAAAACATGGAAACCCTAGTAAACCCTAATCTGACTAGCTTAACCTCTATGATGCAATAGTGAGAGTGCAAACTTCTAGAAATGATGCCATTACTGCTAGTGATATGAAATGCATGAACTTAAACTACTTCCATTGAAAAGAACATTGTTTTTGTATTTTTGCTTAAGTGGTTGGAGTGATTATGATTTTGTTTCTTATTAGGGTTTGGCTGTGCAGAGGTGGTGCGAAGGGAAGGAAAGCTTGGGAAAGGTCAGGGGGGCTAGGAGAGGTCCCAGGGGATCCCTAGCATCAGTCCACAGAAGTCCACAACGTTCAGGTGCTCAGCAACCGAGTTTGCAGGCTTCTACAGGATGTCTGCAGGGGATCCTACAGGAAACTCAGGAATTCTACAGGAAGTCTGCTAACTTCTACAGGATGTTCTACCGTGGGAGTTTTGGGTGATGGTGAAGTGATGGAGTGGTATGGGTGGATAGGTAAGATGGAGATGGAGCTTGTGATGGCTCAGGGGCAGAGAAATAAGATGGAGAAAGAGTGCATGAAGTTGGTTGGTGGATAGAAGGATGGAAGCAACGAAAGGTCAAGAAAATGGAGCTACGTGGACAATGGAAGAGTTGGAAGGTAAACAAGCTGAACAGAGGTCGAGTAGGTGGCTTTAGGCGTGGTTAAGAAGAAGAAGAAGGGAATGGAATGATGCTGAGCAATGTAAATAAAACAAATTGCTTATGTCTTGCACCAAAAAACGAGAATTCATTAACCTGTGCTACCTGTGCTATTAAACAAATGAACATCAATGTAAATCGTGAAGAGAAGTCATGCATGGAGTTGGAATGAAGAAGTATGGTTCAAGACGAAAGTGCATGGATGGATATACAATTAAAATGACTGTGTTGCAGCTTGCATGAAAGTAAAAAGACTGCGTTTTTTTTGGTGGTTGGTACAGACTGCACCCCAATCTCTAAACAGAGATGGCAGTGAAGGCACTATCAACCTTTTCTTGGAGCTCCAATGAACTACAATCCTCCTATTCTAATCTAAGCAACTGAAAGCGATTTAACCATAAGCTAATCCTACTCAATCTCATTAAAGAAATCAAATCAGCAGACTGTAAATTCTAAATGCATGTCAAAACAGAGGAAATAAAGTGCTGCAAAGAAACAAATAACAATACAAGGAAGAGGAGGTCTATTGCTCTCAGGTTGGGCCCTAACCTGAGAGCTATAGCTCCCTTAAAAACTCAGAATTAGATCCAAATCTGCTTGCCTTTATTCATAATCAAAAGTCTAATGTCATGCCAAAACTGGCTTACAAAAACAAACACCGAACTGTAACTAGTGCTCAGAAATTACAATAGTAATTCAAAAGTTCAAAAAGCTTCTATCAAAGGCTACGACCTTCATATTTATACACAATGAAGATCAAGCTGGCTTCCTCCATTCGTGGAGCTTGGCTGTCCAACTGAAAGTTAAACTGCTGATCCTGTAGAATCCGTTGGCTGCCTTTAAGCTCGGTGGGGAGAGCTGTTGGAGCTCGAAGTTAAGGTGAAAATCACGAGGAAGGTCATCAAGACTGTGGACAACCTCCCTAAAAACTAGCAATGCCACCTTAGTTGTCTCCTTGTCTCCATTTACGTGGTCTTTGCTCCCTTTAATGCCAAAAAACCTGAAATCATCATGTATTAGCCACATAGATATAATGCCTGCCCTTCTTCCTACAAATAACACGAATATACCAAGAAATGAATGCATAAGTGATAAAAGATGAATGGTTGAGCAAGGTAAGTAGGCCAAATGAGCCCAAATTGTACCAAAAATTGGGGCTCATCAGTGTGTAAACCCGATACACTCTTCTTTATTACCCCTTCTCTGATTCACACACCTGTAACCTATGTTATGCAGAATTACTTCTAATCCACACAGATTATAGTTCAATTACACAATACACATTCTACAAACTCAGAATCTAGTTGTCTGTATTAATAAACAAATATTTACATAGGTTCTTATCTCAGGCCTGATTTCCAATATCAGTGGCCTCTGTTTCCCTATCTTCCCATAGGCTTACAATCAAACTCTATCTGATCTCTGACTCTCTAACTAGCTAACTCTTTCTATGCCTTTTAGGCTTACATTTATACAAAAAGGTTCTGTGAACCAATTCTGGTTCAAATCCTTAATAATTTCAACTAAACCCTAAGAATCCTCTCAATCCCATAAATCATGAACTAATTCCTAATTTAAGATCTACAATTAATTTCCAATCTATCAATCCCTATGAACTCTCAACTATCCTGATTCTCTCATGTTCCCCTTCATTCGAGAACATTTACAATATGCCTCTCAATACTTAATTAGATCCTATTCTCATAAAATCACTCAAAAACATTAAAATTACATTAATTTGATGCATAGGAAACCAACTTCCTTAAAACACAAGACCCCCTATGTCTACTAAAATACAATGATATTTCTGAGCCGAATGCTCCTACATCAGACTCCCAAGGTTGAAAACATTCATGATCTCCTGATCATGTGTCCTCATATGTTGATAGAAAAACCTCCAGGGTCCCAAACTTTAGTTTGTAACTGCCCAAATGCCTTGCACCTTTGCTGCTGTTGTATATCTGTTGTCTTCTAGTTCATCTTCCTCTTTTCAATCAGTTTCAAATTTTGATTGATCACTCCTCCTGCTGTCATTTTCCTCAACCTAGATTGTTTCATCATCAACTGCCATAATTCTTCAATCTCCATTTCCAGCACATCCTTGGGCTAGTACATACTCTGCCATTTACTGCTATCTCTTTCTCTCTACTTCAAGTTGTTGTTGCTGCCCACTAACTTTGGCACCATCTCATTCTGCATCTCATGGCATGTTGTCCATTCATATTTAATCTTTTGATTACTTTCTTCAGCTTTTCCTACTTCAACTTCTGCTATTTCTCTTGAGATTGCTCCAGGTACTATTGTAGATATTGCTTCCACCCAAACTTCCTGAATATCCTTGAAGATATCTCCCTCTACAACATCTAATTTCTACTTCTTGTCTGCAACAAAACCTGTAATCATAAGACAATTGTTAAAATGAAAATCATAAGGCTTTTGTGCCTTTTCTTCCTTTGGAAACAATTCAGCTTGCTGCTCTGATTTTTGCTCCTCTGTTAGCACATTAGTATGCTAATTTAAATTCTCAAAAGGATTCACGAGACTGTCAGCTAGTCTCTCCTTATTAACCAAATGTGCATGTGCTCCCCCTTGGTTGTCCTCATGAGACAACATAGTCTCATTCTCCATCAGAATGCAATTATGATCTTTCCTCTTTGAAATGTCTTTGTACATCTCCTTCATCTTCATGTCAACTTCAAGTGACTTCCTATCACCTGATTCTCCTTTATCCATATCACAATCTTTGTGTTTAACTTCATCTCTTTGGTCTTCATGCTGAACTTGTCCTCTATTAAGTAGTGCATCTATATATGTCTTTTGTACCAGTTCAAAATTGTCTTCTTCTGAGAAGTATTCATCATCATATATGGGCTTACAATCTTCTTCAATTTCTATGATACCTGTAGAAGATTTTCCATCTTTATCTACTTCAAAACCTGCCTACTTACACCAATCATGAGAAACATGATATCCTTTTACCAGCATCATTTCTAATTTATCATTACACATGAGACATTTATTAGGCTTCTCATCTTCCTTAACATGTATAATAGTTTGCAATAACTGTTCTTCATTTGCTAAATCTGCAACCACACACAAAATGTCAGAAATAAAAACATTAGGCCTATCAGCCTTACTTATCATCATATCCATTTGTTGATCTAAACTCTTCAAAGAGCTCATGGAACTTCCTGCAAGTCTCTCTTCCTCCTCATTCTCCAAACAACTTATAAGATCCTCAATAGATCTCTTCTCAACATCATCTGCTTCAATGATGTCTTCCTGCTCTTGTCCACTGTAGTGAACTTCTTCATTCTCATTCAGTTCTGATTTTACAACCTGAACACTTACTCTTTGGTTTTCTAGCCTTTCCTCCAAAAGACTTATCTCATGCCATAAAATTTCCATCTCACTTGGGATTTCTCCTAAAAGCTCTATACAATCCTCACTATCTTCTTCTTTGTCACAAATCCAATTTCTTGGTGACACTACTTCTTCATTCTCGATCAGAATAAAATTCTGACCCTCCATCTCTGTGATAGTTTTAGATGTCTGTCCATCACTCTTCCTTTGGCCATTTAAGAAAATCAATTTCTCTTTGCCCTTACCAATAACAAATTCCTTATCATAAGATATAACTGTCTCATCTCTACTGGAGATATTTCCTTTACTAAGCAAGGAATTTATGAACTCCTTCTGCTGTAAATACTCAACTTGATCTTCATTTGAAAGACAGTCATCATCATACTTCGCTTGGAATTTTTCAGCTTCACTCAAGCAAGTTCCATAGGATGGTTTGTCTTCTGAAATATCCGCATTCTCTTACAACTTGTCAGTTTTAAAACCACAAGACCTCATGATCTCACTTGATGATTCAATCACCAAGTCCTCTTGCTGTTCTAAGTCCTCTACATGACTCAGAAATATTTTGATGGTCTTCTCTTCAATCTCATCAAGTCCTTCACTTGGTTGCTTGATATCCTTCCCCACTTCTTCTTGCTTTTGGCCATCATCATGAGTCAAAATTCCTCTGCTTTCAGTCTTTGCAATATGCTAAAAAGTAAAACTTTTCCCCAACTGTGTATGGGCATTTACATGAGACCTATCTATCTCATCTTCTTTCATAACAGAATTTATATTCTACCTTTCTTCTTCCTCCTTTATGACAATATCAACAAATTGTCTTTTTTCACATGTTTCACCTGCAAACATACACAAATTATCAGATTTAAAATCATGTGACCTTTTGGTCTCACTTGAAGTTTCAGTCTTCAAGTCTTCATCTTCACCTAGAACTTCACCCTATTCTACTTCACAAAAGGAAACTTCCATTTCCAACTCAGCTTCTCTGAGTTTTTCCACCAGCCACTTCACTTGCTTCTATTGTAGCCTTCTCTGTAACTTAGACCACTTCACTGCCTTTTTCCTCAAGACCCAACCTTGTCTTTGGTTTTCCTCTAGTATCATCCTTAATACATTGAGTTGTTCTTTTAACTCAGCAATCTCCTTGTCAATCTCCTCTTGACTCATCCTCTTGCCATTTGCCTTGGCATCCTCCTTCTTCACTTTTCTTCTGTTGTGGTCTTCCTCAGAACCTCTGCTATGACTATCAGTAGTCATCTTCTTCTCCATCTCTATGAGTTCTTCACTCACTCACTATGAGCTGCACAAGTCTCTGCAACAACAAGTCCTCCTTGCTGCATGATACCTCACTAAGATTCTCTCCTCTGAGCTCAGTCTTTTGAAATCTTTCTGGTTCTCTCCTCTTGAACCATATGAGCACTCCATGCTCTAGACTTTAACTCATCTGCACTTTTTTGAACACAATTGTCCTCTTGTATTTCAAACACAAACGAAATAATAGGTTTTGCCACTCTCTCTCAGAAACCCTTACTAGCTTCCTTCATCACTGCTCTTCAGGTTGTGATCTTCTTGTTGAGATGCTTCACTAATTACTGTTACCTGCATACCAATGATATTTAAAGAAAGATCATTCCAAGCTTTCAAAAGCTTGTTGCTGCCAAATTTCTATGGCCACTTTAAAATGCTTCTGCTCAGCTTCCTTCTGAGAACACTCTTGTCCTCTATGTCCAACCTTCAGTCGGATTCTTCAAGTTCACTGCCACTTTTGTTTTTCTAGTCTTCCATTCACTTTGTTCTTTAAAACACATACAACTTTCCTTGTCTTTTTGCTTCTATTAATCTTTACTCTGTCTTTAACCTGCAAAACTCAAACCAGAGTTAAATAAAACAATACCTATATGATTTCACAAGCAGTCTCCATCCCCTCTTCACATTTGAGTGAATCTCCATTTTCCTCAAGAAAACAAACATCACTGTGTTTTCTTTATGCTTTTGCAATCTCTTCTTAAGAGTATCACTTACTCTCATCTTATGTCATGCCTTCTACTTATCAGATTCAATAACCTAATCTCCTCTTTCTTTTGCAATCACACTTGCATTCTGCACAATTCTTCTTTAATTAAAAAGAGCTTTAACTAGCTCTGATACCAAATGATGCAGCCTAAGCTACAAATACCCACATTATGCAAACAAATTGCATGTCACACTAGGTGTGTCCCCAGAATTCCAAAGTATTCCTTACTTAGGAAAATTTCTCTTACATTAAGGTTTAGGCCTCTTAATTAAACTTCATGTGGAAACGTTTCATATGACTAACCCAAAGTCTAAACTTTAATAACTCTTTGATTAATTTCACCTTTGTGCTTATTAACCATACTCTGGTCTTAGACTTTGTTAATTCTTAACTTAACCGAATTCACCAATCCCACTTATTTCTATTATAACTCTCGTATAATAGAAATATTACATAAACCACTTAAACCTTACCTTTCCACCATTCCACAGACTTTTTCACATTTATCAATGCTCCCTTTATTACAATCAACCTCCACCGTTGATTCCACTCCTTCAGATCAACGGCTATTGCGCGGACTTCAACCTTAATCCATTCACCCGTCGGAACTCAAATAAAATTAACCCATCTTAATAACATATCGGGTCCGCTCGAAAAGCTAAACCATGCCCTTATTCACGTGAAATTACTGTTCGATCAATAAACCAACAAACGGTCATGATGGTCGGATTTCAATGCAGTTTTAATCTCGTTGCACAAATCCTCATCGCGTCCGTTTTTCAATTTAAACCCCGTGCACTTTAACCACACGATATCCATTCAGTCACCATTAAACGGATTACTATGATCTATCTGGACTTCAACTGGATTTGGTCATAGTTATTATCTTTCTCAGGTCCGTTTGTTTATTACCACTTACGGATTTTAGGTCATGTGAGAAACCACTTCCGTCTTTTCAAGACCGCTCCATCCTTCTGCTGATGCATGGCTTAATCTCCACTATTCATCTTTTTCACTTTATGTTGTGTGACTTAATCCTTGTCTTCTATCTCTTTCGCTTTCATTCGTTGATTTGATTGATCCAACGACTCCTGTGCAACCTTGCTACATTCATTTGTCTATACTGTGTAATAGTCTATTCAACCTTCTTCCTGTGTATTCACTTCCGGCTTATGGTTTTCACTTGTTCTGATTCTGATCTTCAACTTCGTTATTTCACCCTTTCACACCTTCACTTTAATATTGAAGGATCTCTCTAGTACTAACTGTTTGTAAACCGGATACACTATTCTCTGTTACCCCTTCTCTGATTCGCACACCTGTAATCTAAGTTGTGCAAAATTACTTCTAATCCATACATAGATTCTAATTCAATTACACAGTACACATTCTACAAAATCAGAATCGAGTTGTCTATATTAATAAACAAATATTTACATAGGTTCTTCTCTCAAGCTTGATTTGTAATATCAGTGGCCTCTGTTTACCTATCTGCCCGTAGGCTTACAATCAAGCTCTATTTGATCTCTGACTCTCTAACTAGCTAACTCTTTCTATGCCTTTTAGGCTTACATTTATACAAAAAGGTTCCGTGAACCAATTCTGGTTTAGATCCTTAATAATTTCAACCAAACTCTAAGAATCCTCTCAATCCCATAAATCGTGAACTAATTCCTAATTTAAGATCTACAATTAGTTTCCAATCTATCAATCCTTATGAACTCTCAACTATTCTGATTCTCTCATGTTCCCCTTTATTCGAGAACATTTAAAATATGCCTCCCAATTCTTAATTAGATCCTATTCTCATAAAATCACTCAAAAACATTAAAATTACATTAATTTGATGCATAGGAAACTAACTTCCTTAAAACATAAGACCCGCTATGTCTACTAAAATACAATGATATTTCTGAGTTGAATGCTCCTGCATCAAAAATCATATATTTGGTGGGAAGATGTGAAGAATGTCAAGGGAATTTAGGAAGAAGATTTGATATGGGATGAGTTTGAGAGACTCTTCAAGAAGAAGTACTTATCTAAGAGGTACTATGATGATAGGGATGATGAGTTTTATGAGCTATATACGGGTTCTATGATAGATGATGAGTAAAATAGCAGGTTCCTGGAGATGTTGAGGTATGTGCCTTATCTCAAGGATGAGAATGCTAATAGCCAAAGATTCATCTGTGGGTTTCTAGCAACATATCGAGATCAGATTGAGTTTCATGAGCCTAGGTCATTGGAGGAAGTGATCAGGAAGTTAAAGCATTATTATGATTAGTCAAAGAGAAAAGTTGAGCCTAAGTGTAACTTGGAAGGAAATGAGAAAATTAAATGGAAGTGGCCATCGAAGTGAGGAAGACCTAAGGAAGCAGGTGAGAAAGAAAATGTGGTTCCTTATAAGAATTTCAATGCATTAGATAGAGGAGGAATGACCTGTTATAGAATTTTATGAACTCAACATTTTAGACTACCAAGTGAGTCCATCATCAGGGGATGCATCAATAGATATTCTAAAGATATTAATGATGTATCTATGAGCTATATTTTAGGGTATATATATAGGTTATGAAAGAAATAATATAAGAAATTTGTTTGGCCATTAATAATTTTAAGTCCTAAATGGAATGTCTTATATAGAATTTAAACCCTTAAAGATTTGGTGAGTTAATTCGCTATAATTTTATATATAAATCCTAGTGTTAATTTCCAATTGTTTTAATTTGAGTTATTACGACTATATGCTTAATTTAACTTCATATGTTACTATAATATTATAATTAATAACTTATAATTTTAGTTTTATTTTAATAGTAACAAATGATTAGTTATGAAATAATCAATTATTTATTTATATGTTTATATTTGTTTTTGTTTTATTGTTTAAGGAGGATGTTAGATAATGTTTTCTTGTTGTTTTGTTTTTTATTTTATTAATTTTTTTTAATGAGAGAGGAGGGATTAAATTATTATAAGGGATATGAGTTAATTATTGATTCTTTAAGATTTCAAGTAAAGGTTTCTAGGTGTTGCTTAGTTTTAATCCATCGTCTCGGTTCAAGTTGTTCTTCCTTTTTTCTATTTCAATGGCTTCTTTGATTTTCCTTTTAAGATAGTGGTCTTCTTTTCTAACTAGTTTGACTTCTTCCATGCAGATGTAATGAGAGGAAGAGTGAACATGTTCTGCTAAGGCCGATTTTGAAGTCCTTTCTCTTCTTAAGTCAACAGTGTGTTCTTTAATTCTGATGTTAAGAGACCTACCTGTTTCACCTATGTATTGCTTTCCGCATGAGCAAGGAATAACATAAACACCTTTTCGAAGGTTAGGGTTTATGGGATCCTTGACTGAGTTGAATAATTGTCTGATGGTGTTGTGTTGAAGCCCCAAAAATCGGGTCTACAACAAGGATGATACCCGCCCAGTCCGGACGTTGGTTGACAACTCCTTTTCCGTTTGGTATAGCGGGTTCGACTGGGGATATGGGACCAGTTTCCCAATTTCCGTGTGTGTGTGAGAAAGATGAATATTTCTGTTTCTAACAGTTTCTAAATGGAATACTTCTACTCTAATTCTAATCTAATAATAAGGAAAATATATTCTAATAAACATAAATATGTAAATCTACGCTAACCCGGGTTGTGATCTTTTTCCTATGTGCGATCTAAAATGATTTCAAACAACAACTGGTAATAAAGATCATTCAGCTATTATGAGAAAAGAATTCAATAAAGATGAACCACTTCGTATAAAAATTTAGACGAAACAGTTGTGAAAAACATATCACATAATGAGCTATTCATACACTAAGCATAAATAAATAGCTATCACCGTACAAAAGTGCCAAATGATAACTCAAGCATTCATACATTAATATATAAATAACTGAATTGAAAATCACTCTAGCACAAAGCAGAAATAGTTAAGAGATAGAAATACCATTTATAACTAGTCCTACTCATGAGCTTCAAGCGATAACAATTTATTTATCCTTGATCAAATATCCACTAAGAGTACAAAAGTGCAACATCAGTAGCAGATATCAAATGCAAACATTAATAAATCCTGTTCCATTCATTCATCAAAACCTCCTCAGAGGGTACAGAAGTGCATGTTCTGGGGATAAGTTTTTGATAAATTTCAGGACCCTTCTCTAAACGCATGAGAAGGGTTTAAATACTACTAACTAATTCTAAAAATAAATTATTACAAAAATATAGGATACGGTTTAAATGACCGTCCTTTTTTCAGGAAAATAAAACAAAATTAAAGCTAAAATTAAATCTAACACTAAACTACTTCTGTATTTGGTCCTTGAAATCGCACGCATGTAGCATCTGTTTGAGAAGAGTCGGCTGGTTGACTTCCACTTTTAACTGAGCTGAGAAAACAGAATCGACAAGAGCTGGCGCCATTTTTTCGGCAGAATTAATGATACACTTAACAGTCATCCACTAGCTATGTGGCTTTACCAAGTATGCCCAGTAATAATCCCAGTTCAACTTGGTTAACCCTTGGATTGCTTTTGCCTTTTCTTGAGCTTTTTGCTTCCAATCTGCCTGTAGTGTTACTTTCTTGTGATTTCCGGGACTTGCAGGTGACTGGGCAACTAACAACTTTCCTTTTCTAGAAATTTTTCTTAGCGATGCGCGATTATCGGAAACTGCCTTCGTTCCTTGATCCGGGTTTCCTTGATGCGTTTTTCGCCTTTTGCGCTTTTTCCTTCCAGCAGATATAAAGTTCAATATTTGTAAACATAATAGTTCCATAAGCTCTTGACCCTGAATTTTGAACTATCTATTTCTAATTTCTGCACTGTCCAGTATCCACTTGACCATGTCCATGTATGGGAGGATTTTTGGCCTTGCTGCTATCCGGTGTAAGAATGAGCAAGCTAGCTCTGTAAGGGATGCTTCTGAAGAACCATTTGAGCCCGTGGTAGCAACTACTTCCATTACTCTTGGATTCTCCTCTTCGAGTAGATTATACATGCCTTCCCATGTAGCAATTCTCGCGTCTCTGTTACAGGTCATGTCTGTATATAGGGGCACCATTTCCTTTTCTTCTGAGCTCCGGGCTTTGATTTTCTTTCCCATTTTATTCTGCGTATTGCTTTGTATTGGCATCTGTTCTCCGTTCCTGCAATTCACAAATGAAGTGAACATGAATGACAAGGAAGGGTGATGGGAAAGTTTTAAATGCCGCAGACATACCAAGTATATCACCTTACGTGAAATGATTCTTCGAAAAGCACACACCCATATTCCAATAATAACTGACAAATAACTCATTTATTAGCAATTTAGCGCATAACGAGGTGTCAGCTTAAGGAAAAAACTTTTCTTGAATAGTGTGCCTGAAAGATTTGCGATTTTTCGATTTTGCGATTTGCTTCGCAACATCGCGGATCGCAGCATCGTAACATCGCAAAATTGTAGGATCGCTAAATCGTAAAGTTGACGACTCATGACATCGCATTATCATATTATCGCTGCATCACTATATCGTGAAATCGCAATATCACAAATCGCAGAATGTTATGCATGACAATTTTTGTAACCTATTTTCTGCAAAATGCGATCTGGTGATTGACGTCATTGCATATCGGAAAGTTGAAGTGTTTCAATGTGAGTTGTGCTAAATGCGATGCGACATCTATTTATTATCACATATTGCGATCTCGCAAATGTTCGAATTGTGCTTGTAAGGTGGCATCCCGCTATCTTATGCGATGCGATATTTCCTAAGGAAAGATTTGCATTTTACCTTATCATAAAACTTAGCTTTTTTAGATTTCCAAGGGAGGTTTCCTAAGCTTATGATGGTAATTTTATTTGAAAAGGAAATTTAACCACTACTTTGATTTCTTAGATTTTTAACTAAGGGTCCCCACTTATTTCGTATTAGGAATAACACTAAATAAGATGGGGGGTTGTTGCAGGCCACAACAATTGGCGATTCACTTGGAAGAACCAGTTATCTCTGCTGTTTTTTGAATTTTCAAAACTTCCAAAACAGAAAATTTTCCAGAAAGTTAAACTTTATTATAGAAAGATAAAGTACATTATATTCTAACCTGTCAATGACATTTTGTTTCAACTATTTTCAACTTCGATTATTTGCTACCTTAAGCTAGTCCTTGTATTTACATCAGTCATTACTTGGTTTGTAAAGATAAAACAAAGTCTTCTTTGTAAACCAGTTTTAAATATGCTCATTTGTCGTAGGTAGAGCCTCTGCTGCCAGCAGGCGTTTATAGCCTCGACAAGGTTACCTGTTACCCAGCAATGATCCTTTATCCTACTTAAAGAAACCTACAATTCCCAAAGAAGAATCCACATCCACACTTATTGCTTTAATTTTCTTTTTTATTCTTAAAGAGCAATGTCTTGGTTTGGTAGCCAATTCATGACACAGTCATTCACTGATTTATAACTTTGCTGAACAAGCTAGCTCGTGATGAGACCCCTTGCCTTTTGATTGCAACAATCTTGAGTCTTTGCCCTGTTGTGGTATGCAGTATTGGCAAAGTCAGCAAGTTATAATATCTGTGATTATGATAAGCCGGCTCGTGATGAGACCTCTCACTCTTTAAGATAAAGTGTATCCTTGGATTGTTCCTCTGAAAGTTGTGATTTCCTTAGTAGGGAGGAAGTCATTGTTTCCTTAAGATAGCTCTGGACGACAATAGTAGAGTTTTTTGGAAATAGCTGTTCTACAGAGAATCTTTATTTTGTTATTGATACTTTTCATTGCACTGATATAAAACAATTTCTCACTAAAGGTTGTGTTCATCAAATTTTATGAAGTTGAAACTAGTATCATATCTAGGCTAGAGTTTTTAACTGTATCTTTCAATAATAAAGATCAATTTTCCAAAAGATTTGCTATTTATACAAGCGAAAGATCAAAATTTGAAAGAGAATTGGTATCTTTTTCGTAAATGCCAAAAGTAACCATTCACAACTGGTTTTATTATGAAAAGAAAAACAACTACTCTACAAAAATAGAAGACTGATCTTCTATGGAAAATATTTCTTGAGAATTTGACCATTAACAGGTAGAGAATCTCTTTTCCCTGCTAAATCTTGTAACATGATGGTAGACGGACCTACAACTTCTACAATTTGAAAAGGACCAAGCCACATTCTTTGAAATTTTGTATGTTTTCCCTTTTCCTCATGAGCCTTGTCCCATTTTAAAACTAAATCTCCTATCTGAAAATATTTTCTGGATACCATATTGGAATCAAAAGAGGCTTTCACCAATGCTTGATGATGAGTGTGATTTACTTTAGCCCGTTCTCATTGTTTTTCTAATTTAATTAATTCCTGCTGCCTAAGTTGTAAAGAAGAAGTTGGTACTTCATCAATATATTGAACCAAGGCTAAAGAGGGAATTGCCAGATGTGTTGGAAGAACTACTTCTTTCCCATAAACTAAATTAAAGGGAGAAGTGCCAATAGAGGCTTTCTGCGTTATTCGGTCTGCCCATAAAGCATATATTAAAGACTTATGCCAATTATTATGATTTTGGTCAATGGTTCTCTTGATGATTCTGATTAAGTTCTTGTTTGTGGACTCAACTAAACCATTGCCTTGCAGATAGTAATTGGTAGAATATTTAAGTTTGAAACCTCTTTTGAGTGAAAACTCAGTCATTGCATTTCCAGAAAAGCATGATGCATTATAAAACATTAAAGCGCAAGGCAATCCATACCTGGTGATTATGAACTGATCTATAAATTCAATGATATTTTCAGCGTTAGCTGTCTTGAGTGGAACTACTTCTACCCATTTGGTAAAGTAATCTGTTGCTGTAAGGATGTATCTATGATGTTTAGAAGAGTGAGGAACGATCTCACCTATTATGTCCAATCCCCACTGATCAAAAGGCTGTTCAATAGTAACTGGTTGCAGTGGCAAGGATGGTTTCTTTTGTCTTCCAGCAACGGTTTGGCAGACTTGACATTTCCTTTCGTAGTTATGTGCATCTTTGAATAATGTGGGCCAGTAATAGCCTGCGCGTAAAATCTTATGAGCAGTTGCATCTTCAGCGTAGTGTCCACCTACTGGCCCATCATGGAGTTCCTGCAAAACTTTTTCAGCTTCAGCTTTCTCAAGGCATCTAAGTAGAACAGAATCATAATTTATTCTGAAAAGAACGTCATTTACAAGTTGATATTGTTTAGCTTTTAACCTCAGGGCTCTTTTCTTGGTGTGATCAAGATTTGGAGGAGCATATCCATTCTTTAAATAATAAATAATATCAGCATATAATGATTCAACATCGTTTAGGCTTACCTCATACATTTGTACCTCTTCAGATGGATTTTCAGGCATTAGCGATGCTCCTGCCAGCAGTTTGCAAAAGCCTTGACCTTTTACAATGTTTGCTGGTTTGATTTCTACGTCGTATTCTTGTAAGGCAGTAACCCAATTGGCCCTTTTCTCACCCACATCCTTCTGTACTAGAATATTTCTTACCGCTGGAAATGGTACTATGATCTTGGTATGCGTTTTGAGTAAGAAAGGTCTGAAATATTTAATTGCTTTAAAAACATCATAAGCTTGTTTTTCCACATCTGAATAATTCAATTCAGCACCTTGTAAATTGGAACTGAAAAAAGTAATTGGGGCTTCCACCTTTTCTTGATTTGCTTGACTGAGTATCGCAGCATATGATTTATCTAAGGCAAAAGTGTACAAAATAAAAGGACCGGAAAAATTTGGAGTTTCTAACGATGGAGCATTGATAATGGCTTGTTTGATTAGATTGAAAGCCTCATGTTCATCTTGGCTCCATTTAAAGTTTGCGTTCTTTTTAATCATGGCTTGTGTTTAGTCTATTTAGTGTTATCTAAATTGCTAGTATTAATTGTCAACCAGGGGCTCGTAAGCTGATGAAGTGAAGGTGTACTATATGTACTTAAGCAACCTCTTAGAGTTTTTTTTATCGTTGGGGGTGTTGTTTGTGGTTAATTTATCTTCCTAAGATGGAGTGGTGATTTATAAACAGATGAGTGATAGTGTGTGTGGAGTGAATCCTAAATGAGTGAGAGTGTGTGATTAGTGATCTCTGACTACTTGCTTGAAAGAAAATGCTTGAAAGAAATAAATAACTTGAAATAACTTGAAAGCAAAGAACCACTTCCAATGGCACTAGATACCATTCATGCTGCTGCAAATAAAAGAAAAGAAAGTCACTTTTAAAACCAAAGATAATGATTATCTCTCCCTAACTCCCTGCTTCAAACACATAGTGCTGTGTAAAGCACGATTAGGAAGTAGCTCAAGTTGAATTAGAAAAGTGATTAAAAATGAGAAAAATCTACTTTAAAGACTAGTGATAACGTTTTGCTCTTTCTAACTCTCTACTTCTGCCATATGTACTATGCAAAGTATGATTAGAAAGTAGTGAAAGATTAGTCTAAAAAGCACTCAAAGCCAACTGCAAGTTAGTGGTATTCTGATCCTTAAAAGATAACAATTTATGATAAAAGATCATTCATGTGTTAGCAGAACTTTGAGAAATAAGACTAAAAATCAGCTATAAAAATAAAGGCAGCAACTTGAACCTGTCAACTTCAAATACCATTAGTTTGTAAAGCAAATACACAAACATAAAAACAAATCCCGGGCTAAAAACCTGCAAGAAAATAATACTGATCAGCTTGAAAGAAAAGAAATCAAATAAATCAAACTATATATGTTTAAAGAAATGCTGAATGAGAAAATAAAAAAAATGCTGAACATAAAATACTTTACAGAGGCTAACATGAACAGGGGCCCTCTATTCATTCAGCCACAAGAAGACTTAAGGAACTGAAAGCTTCAAAACAGCACTGTTTCTATTGCTCCATTTGCAGAAATGTACAAAACAGAGTGCTAGAACAGCACTATAAAAACAGAGTTTACAAATGCTCTTAAAATTATCACAAGTTCAGAAAGTACAGCAGCTAAAAAGTAAAATAAGCGTACGCAGACGCAAGTATATATAGGCATCTGAAGGATGGCCCAACACGTACAGCTAATAACTGAAAAACAACTAACTGTAATGCGTATTTAAGGTTCATTGACACATCATAAGGCTGCGTGGATGAGCTGGAGGTTCTGTCGTCATGGGCAATGAATCCAGTGTTGGATCATGTCCCCTACCACCTGCAAAATGCGGACAAGTCACCGTTTGAGCTGACGTGACCTAACAGCTTACAATCACCATTAAGCTGCCTTTATTTGACCGTAACTTGACCAGTTTTGACCGGAGGTACAGATGACGTGAATGGTTGAACAAATGGCACAGGAACCTCGAGCACGTTGATACCTAAGTGCCCATGTGGCTCATTTGGCAAACTGACACGTGGAACCTTGAGTTTAACAAAAAGGCTGCGGGATCATCAGATGGCTGTGGGATCGCTGAATGGCTGCGGGATTGCCAGACAGCTGCGGAATTCCTGCAAGTATGTCAAAATCTAAACAAAACAGTCACCCATTAGCAAAACTCACTTGATCATGCTTAATGACACCTAATGTAATGATCTGGGTGGTTTTACAGTGAAAATGAGGCAAAAGTGAAGAAAAGCTGAGGAAAAACTGAGGGAAATGGTAGACAAGTAGGTGTAAAGTAGAGGCTCTACATACCCCCACTACGAGGGTATTGCATGTCCTCATGCAATGAAAACACAGCTCAATCCACCTGCTAGGATGCCTCTGCTAAGACATCCAATCTCCTCTTCTTCCTCTGTGTGGAGACATTGACTTTTGGTCTCTTGAACATGCATCTGAATTTCAAATTGATTAAGGCTCTGTTTAGCCTTCTACATTTCTTCTTGAGTCTCCTGTTTTTCTTCTGCCACATGCCCATGTGAAGCATGGTGTTATCTTGGACCATTTTGTCAATATCAGCTTGCTGCTTCATTTTTTCATTTTCCTGCTTAATGTGGCGATTTAGCACCTCAAGTTCATAGATCTCTTGTTTGAGTATGTCTATTTGCTGCTCATGAGGTATGATATTACTTGGGCCAGCAGTGTTCTGCTCCAATGTTTCAAAATAGTTGTACACCTCTTGCTGAGCTGGGTCAACCATTGGTGACTTCCTTGGACTATGTTCATGCTCAATTTCAGTTTCAAACTCCTGCTGAAATGGACTGTCCTCCCTTGGAGGGGTAGCTTCATCATGTTGTGGACTATCTTCAAAGTCTGATTTTATAGCACCCTTCTCAGGTGTGCTTAGATCAATGAAAAGTGTCCTTGTGGCTCTCCCTTTATTCTGCAATCTGCTGCTCCTTCTTACATTGGCAACACTCTGTGTTTCTTTTTGTGCCTTTTTCCTTGGTTTCTGCACTTTTACTTTCTTGGAAAGGGCAGTTTTTTCATGGAGTTTGGCCAACCTTTGTGCTAAGGGCTGACTATCTTCCTCACTAGAATTCTCTGGAGTCTGATAAGTTTCTTGAACTATGGATTTTCCCTTGTCTTGCTTTTGTTTCTTCCTATCTTCTTTTCTCTTCTGGGCAGCTTCTTGGGCAAGTTCTGAGAGGGTTTGTGTGATAATCCCTTGAGCTATTGGATCACTGTCCACAGTAGGTTCAGGCTCAATCTCATGTTCAGAATGATGTACTTCATTTTCCTCTTCAATCTGTCCTTGGACAGTTCCCTCTAAGATATCAGTTTCAGGGGTATCCTCTTTTCGTTTTCTTCTACTTTTTCTAGGCACAGAGGTTTCTCCAGCTTCTTCAAAATGATTTCTCACAAGGAATTTCTCCCAGGTGTCTCATTTTGCTTTTAATTGTTCCTCCACTAACATCTTAACAAGACTATGATGACAGAGATGTGCTTCAATGTTTCGTGGATTCCTTTGGGCCATGGAACACATTTTTCTAAGGCTTTGGAATAGAAAGTAGGGAAGATTTATATCATGTTCTCCTTGAAATTGCAGCATAACTTTACCATGATAAACATATAAGACCCCAAATCTCCCTTCACAAGTGAAAATTTTTTGCACTAACAACAGTAAAATTTTCCATTCTTCCTTAACATAAGTGACAGGAATTCCTTTTGTGAAGACACTGGTATCCATACCTGGGTTTTTTAAAATCTGTTTCCATTGTTGATCTTGAACTGACCGGTTTTTAAACCACCTTTCTCTAGTTTGTGGGAGAGATGTAGCTTGTGCTATGCTGCCCTCACTGACTGCAAACGTTAAATCACCCACCTCCACTTGACTGTCTTTATCTCTGAATGACCTTGCAAAGGCCTTTGTAACCTCCTTGTGGTAGCCTTTAAATTTCTTGATGCACTGTAGCCAGTTGGCTTTCTGCAACGCCTCCTTAACTTGAGGATATGCTTCCAGGAATTTTGAACCTTCTGGTTCAGCCCTTAAAAGTTTCCCCATTGACTCTACGGCTCTGTTCTAAAACACGACTTCAATGGTGGCTTTACACAGTAAATTCTCGGCTCTGTTCAGAATTTTGTGGAAAAGAGGTTGTATGGTTTCAGCAATAGCCTTAGACACAGTGAATTCACGGCTTGAACATAGTGAAATGGTGGATTAACAGCTTTAACACAGTGGAATGGTGGCTTAGCAGTCGTAATACAACCGTAACATACGTTCACTGGTTATATGTATTCACTGTTTCTCAGAATTAGCAGAGAGGAAAAAAACAGAGTATGGTTTATGGAGGCAACGTAGTGAGTGGAACGGAATGAAGGAAATGAGAGAATGGAACAGCGTGAAATGGAGTGTTATGAGCGTAGGAGGGTTTCGAAATAATGGATGGAAACGGCTAGATCCTTAGATTTCGGCTGTAGGTTTACACATGGCTGCGGGATGAGGACTTCGAGAGTCGTAGTACATTAGGCTACGTCACTAGGGTACGAAAGCCTTAATGACAGAAGCAACCGTAAGTGATTTTCAAAATCGTGGTAATCAAGGACTGATAGACTTGGGAGATACGTGGATATATGGTCGCATGGTAGGGAAAATGGGTAATCATTACAATTAGTGGCAAAAAGACATAACCCAGAAAACTTTGCGTAATGAAATAACTGTAAGTTTAAGATTTAAAACATACCTCAGATCCGCGTTTGGTTTGCCTTTTGATGATTTGCCACTAACCCTTTGTCAACTTATTGCTGTTACATGACTCTTTCCTCCTTGTTATTGATGATTTTTGAACTGTAAAAATTTCTCAAACAGACTGTGTTTCTTTGTGCAGGTGCAGAGGGCTGCGGAAAGGCTAAACGGCTGCAGAATTGCCAAATAGCTGCGAGAACTGCAATGGTGTCCTCCAGCTGCACAAAATAACCTTAGTTGCCTAAAAAAAACCTTTATTAATGAAATGAAATGGAATGAATAGATGAATGGGTGGAAAGCAGTGAGGTGAAGTGAGAATGGTTAGATGGAATGAGATGGTGAAATGGAATGGATGAAATGGCGAAATGAGATGAAAGAGAGAGAGATTTTTTTGGAAAACATGAGGTGTCAGGTAACCCTGATTTTCACCTCAGGTTTTCTGCATGAGACTGCCAATCAGAGATTGGTTTTTAGGCTCATACATTTATTCTTTTTTTTTTCTTTTTTTTTTTTTTTATTGAAATTGAAAGAAACAGAGATTAGGCTGATGGAGGAGAGGAATTCTTCTCCACCAGCCTCATTTCAGAATCGCCTTGGAACAACTTAACAAACTCCTCTTTTGAGAGTGGCTTGTGGTAAACTTTCAACCGGTGGCCATTCACAATAAAGGGAGTTTGAAGTTCATCAATAGTCTTCACTCTAACTGCTCCATTATTAAAGACTTCATCAATCTCATATGGCCCAAGCCAATGAGTTTGAAATTTTCCTTTGAAGTCCTTAAATTTGGAATCAAACAAGAGTGCCCAATCACCCTTTTGAAACTTCTTTTCTTTGATATGTCGATCATGCCATTTGGTTCTTTGGTGCTGAACTAGATCGGTCCTTAGAATTGCATCTTGTCTCATTTCATCTAGTTCATTTAACTGGTCCATTCTGTGCTTCTGGGCTTCTGATAAGCTCATCCCCAATTGAACTACTGTCTTGAAGGTCTTGATTTGGAACTCAATGGGGAACAGGACTTCCTTCCCATAAACAAGTTCATAGGGAGAATGTCCTGTGGTGTTCCTCCATGTAGTTCTATAGGCCCATAAGGCTTCAGGAAGCCTTTCCGCCCAATCTCTTCTATGAAGATGAACAGTCTTTGTGATGATGCTTTCAAGAACTTTATTTGTAGATTCTACTTGATCATTCGCTTGCGGATGGTATGGAGTAGATGTTCTATGCTTGATTTTATACTCCTCCATCAGCTTCTCCATCATCCTTGATGTAAATTGGCTCCCCTGATCTGTTACAATTTCTCTTGGGACACCAAAACGAGTGAAAATATCCTCAAAAAGAAATTGAACAACTGAATTTTCAGTAGCAGAAGTCAATGCTTTAGCTTCTACCCACTTAGTAACATAATCAGTACAAACCAATATATATCTCTTTTGCTTGGATGGCGGATTAATTGGTCCAACAAAATCTAGAGCCCATTTCTCGAAGGGTTCAATGCATACCTGTGGCTGTAGTGGCATTTCATTTGAAAGAGTTGGTCTCCCAACTCTCTGACAACTGTCACACCTTCTAACATATTGCTTTGCATCCTTAAAGAGAGAAGGCCAATAATATCCTAAAGAAAGGATTTTATAGGCTGTCCTCTTATCAGCAAAGTGTCCGCCACAAGGTTCGTCATAACACGCCTTAAGGATGTCAGGCATTTCATCCTCCCGTACACATCTTCTGATCATAAAATCTGGCCCTGTTCTGAACAATTCATTAGAAATCCAAGAATAATGTGAACTCTCCTGAATGATTTTCCTTTTTTCATTAGGAAATAAATGTAAAGGTAGCTTTCCAGTAACTAAATAATTAGCAATATCAACATACCAAGGAGTTTTGGTAGTTACTGCAAACAAATACTCATCTGGAAATTTATCCTCTACAGGAGGATCCTCATTAGTGTTTTGGATTCTAGACAAGAAATCAGCTACTGTGTTCTGTTTACCTGGTCGATCTAACACAGTTATGTTGAATTCTTGTAAAAGCAAAAGCCATCTTGTAACTCTACCATTAGTGACTAGTTTGTTCATGAGGTATCTAATGGCAGAGTGATCAGTGTGGACAAAGGTTTCATAGCCGGTTATATAATGTCTAAACTTGTTTATCGCATGAACAACGGCTAGAAATTCTTTTTCAGTAACAGTGTAATTTAACTCAGTAGGAGTCAAATTCTTACTTGTGTAATAAATGGCATAAGGGATCAAATCCTTTTGTCCCAAAACAGCTCCTAAAGCTGTATCTGAAGCATCAATAGAAATGTGGAAAGGCAGTTTCCAATTTGGACCCCTTAGAATGGGTGCTTCAGATATTCTAATCTTTAAAGCTTCAAAGGCAGATTGACATTCAGGATCCCACTTAAATTCACAATCTTTAGTAAGGAGTTTGAAAAGAGGGGATGCTATCTTAGTGAAGTTTTCAATAAATCTTCTGTAATAACCAATAAACCCAAGAAAACTTCTAACATCTCTTTGGCAATTTGGAACAGGTAATTTAGAGATGACTTCGACTTTAGATCTATCAACTTTGATTCCATCTCCTGAAATATGATGTCCTAAAACAATCCCTTCAGTAAACATCATAAAACACTTTTCATGACTTAAAGAAAGATTTGTTTCCTTACATCTTACCAGTACTTTTTCCAAATTTGCTAAAGCTTCTTCAAATGTATTACCATAAACTGTGAAATCGTCCATGTATACCTCTACACAATCATGAATCAGATCTGAAAAGATTCCTAGTACAGCCCTTTGAAATGTAGCGGGTGCATTGCACAATCCAAAAGGGAGTACTCGGTAGGCAAAAGTTCCCCAAGGACAAGTAAATGTGGTTTTGTCTTGATCTTCAGGTGCTACCTGAATCTGGTTGTAACCACTAAAACCATCCAAGAATGAGAAATACTTTTTACCTGCTAAAGTGTCTAGTACCTGATCAATAAAAGGTAGAGGGAAATGATCCTTTAAGGTTGCCTTGTTCAATTCTCGATAATCAATGCAAACTCTCCATTTACCATTCTTTTTGGGCACTATAACCAAGGGAGAAACCCATTGGCTATCTGAAATGGGGTAAATGAAGTTTACCTTGAGCAATTTCTGAAGTTCTTCTTTCACAATTTCTCTAAGATTTGGATTCATCCGTCTTTGTGGCTGCCTAATAGGTCTGCTGTTTTCTTCAATATAAATGTGATGAATACAAGTCTTAGGGTCGATTCCTTTCATGTCAGTGTATTCCCATGCAAAGGCAGTGGAATGTTTTTGCAACAGTTTAGTTAATTCTTCTTGTTGTGGTCTTTCCAAGTTCTTATTAATGTTTAATGTTTTTCCTGGAAAGATTTCAACTGTAGAACTACCAAACTCTTCCATTGAGAAGAGAGATATCTGTCTAGAGGAGAGATATTCAATATCTGCATCTAACTGAAACTGTGTAGAGTCATATTCTAAAGGTGTCTCAAAATTTTCTAATGTATTTAGAATTTGACCGTCCTCACTAATCTCAGAGATGGTTAGAATAGGTTGAAGAGTATCCTCATCATCGATCCACTCATCTTCTCCTATTTCTGTTATTGCCTTTGCGGGAGGATACAAGTTGAATTTCTTGGTAGAATTACCATCTGATATATACATGTCCCCAGACCTACAACTTATGAAAGCATCAGCTGTGGCCAGCCAAGGTCTTCCTAAAATAAGAGGATGTCCTCCTAGATTGTTCTTGGGAGTTAAAATCATAAAATCAACTGGATACTCCCAAGAGTCTAGTGAGACTGGAATATCTTCCAATACACCATCAGGTTTGATGATTGATCTATCTGCAAGTTGCAGCAAAGTAGGTGTAAAGAGAAGGTTTGGAAGCTTTAACTGATCCATGGTCTGTCTACTCATGATGTTGATAGCGGCTCCTAAGTCGATCAAGGTATTTGGGATTTCAACCCCATTAATATGAGTTTTAACAATAGGGCTACCGGGATCCACATACTTTTGCATGGTAATCTTACCCATCATAATGTCTGCAATTTTTCCAACTAGATGTATCCTTTTGGTATCTCTGGTTTTCTTTCCTGTTTTTTTCAAACTCAACTCCTTTATTGTCTTTGCTAGGATGGGAATTTCCTTAATGGCTGTTAACAAGGGAATCTTGATACAGACATTTTTCAATTCATCTAGAAAGTTGTAGTCAGGCAACCAAATTTGTTTTTCCACCCCCTGGTCAATTTGTAACCTTTCAGGGAAAGGCGGTGTAGTTGAAGATGTAGGTTGCTCAACTAAGGGAGTTGATTCTTTTTCTTTTTCTTGAATGTTTGGATTTTGAAGGAATGCTTCAGAACCCTTATTAGCTTTAAGAGATTCTTCCTCAGAAATGCTTGGCTGTTGAACACTTGTAGAAGGTTGATCTAGGATTCTACCTGATCTGAGTTGTACTTCATTGAGAGGAACAACCATATAGGTAGGGAATGGTTGACCTTCCATCACATAAGCATTTTGAGGATTCCTATTATTTGGATTGGGTAATGGCTGAGAGGGAAGTTGATTTGGCTTCTGCTGGGAGAGTTGAGAATTTTGATTTTGTGGAGGAGGTTGTTGTTGTTGAGGGTATGGCAATGATAATTGTTGACCTTGATTTGGAAGTTGGGGAGCTTGCTGATTCTGAAATGATGGAGGATATTGATAGAATTGAGCAAGTCTCGCATAAGGATTTTGCATGCTTTGCAACCATGCTTGAAAAGCATTTTGTGGTTGAGGCCAAGGTTGTTGCCAAGGATTCCAATTTGGTTGGGATTGAGAATTCATAGAGTTGTTAAACCCTTGATTCTGTTGTCCTTGTCAAGGTCTCCTTGCAATAAAACAAAGAGATTCAAGCGTACTTGGATCTTCTTGAAAGACTGATTTGAGCCCAGGGATTGAAGGACAATCCTTGGTCTCATGGGTTTCTGAGCAAATTACACATGTTTCCACAACTTGTGCTTCCAAGGGACATTCCCTTAAAGCATGCTTCTTTCTACACTTCGGGCAAAAGATAGTCATAGCCTCAGCTTCTGCTTTTTGTTTATTTTGAATCTTAAGGGTATCAATTTGTTCACTAAGACTCCCTAAGATGTCAGTTTTAAATTCATCCAGCATATTACCGATTTCAGCCCTACTCACTGATCCTGTTGCAGATTTATTTGCCCTAAGGAGAGAAGGATCTCTAGGCCCTTTTTGAGTTTTTGATTTGCCCCTTGAGAGATGGATACAAAGTTCTGCTATATCATTGAGAGAAAGTTGAGAAATATCCCCTTTCCCCATCATGTTTAAGATATCTATCCATTCATCCCTAATGGCTTTTAATAAGAGGGCTTTTAAGGTCTCTTCATCCAAGGTACTCATTTTTGCTCTTTTTAAGTTATATTGAAATCTCTCAAGTAAATCTTCTAAGCTCTCATCTTCTTTTTGCATCATTTTAAAAACCTCGTCCTTGTGATTAGTAGGCATACAATAGTCCAAATACCTATCCAAAAAGGTTTGTTTCATTTCATCCCAAGTCCTAATGGATTGAGTAAGTAACCCCATGAACCATTTCAAAGCTTGATCTTTTAATGTTGATGGGAACAGCTTGAGTTTCTGAGTATCATCCAGATAGTCATAGGTTCGACACACAACTTCAAATTCAAACAAGAATGTTTCAGGGTCCTCAGTTCTTAACCCATGAAAATTTGGGAGGACGGATGGTGATATGTTTTTCATGGTGGCTCGGGAATCCTCATTAACAATGGGAAACCCAAATGAATTATCCCCATCTCTATTTCCAATGGGACCTCTACCTCCTCCATTATTATTTTTATTTCCTCCTCCTCCTCTACCTCTACCTCTACCACCTCCTTCTTCCTCTGCCATGATGATTCTCCTAGGGATTTCAAAATCTTCTGGTTCCTCTACAAAGGGTGAATGAGAAGAGATTTCTCCTTCTTCTTCAGGTTATTCTATTTCCTCAATTACAATTGGTTTTCCTGTAGGAGAAAGAGAAGAGTCTCTTCCTGGTTCAAACTCAATAGAAGGTGTAGGAGAGTCAACTCTTGGCTCTTGAATTCCAGGAATTCTAGGACTAGGAGTTTCGGTTGGAGATAAGGGAGGTGTCTCTTGTCTATCTCTTGAAGCAGATGGACTTGTAAAAATTGAACTTCGAGCTCTAGCTAAAAACCTTCCTCTAGAATCTCTAGCTCTATGCATGTCATTTTTTATTTTATCTTCAAGTCAAGTTAATAGTTCTTTTTCTGATCTTCCAGGTCACTCTAGGTGCAAGAAGAGAGCATACTCAAGAAACTATTAAATCAATAACTTTCTCCTTTCTGATCCTCCAGATCACTTTGAAGTGAAAGAGGAGAGCATACTTAGATAGGCTATTAACTTCTTTTCTTGAAATTTTATGTTTTTTTTTTTCTAAGAATATGGCTACTTAATTTCACTTCCCCGGCAACGGCGCCAAAATGTTTAGTCAATTTAGTGTTATCTAAATTGCTAGTATTAATTGTCAACCCGGGGCTCGTAAGCTGATGAAGTGAAGGTGTACTATATGTACTTAAGCAACCTCTTAGAGTTTTTTTTATCGTTGGGGCTGTTGTTTGTGGTTAATTTATCTTCCTAAGATGGAGTGGTGATTTATAAACAGATGAGTGATAGTGTGTGTGGAGTGAATCCTAAATGAGTGAGAGTGTGTGATTAGTGATCTCTGACTACTTGCTTGAAAGGAAATGCTTGAAAGAAATAAATAACTTGAAATAACTTGAAAGCAAAGAACCACTTCCAATGGCACTAGACACCATTCATGCTGCTGCAAATAAAAGAAAAGAAAGTCACTTTTAAAACCAAAGATAATGATTATCTCTCCCTAACTCCCTGCTTCAAACACATAGTGCTGTGTAAAGCACGATTAGGAAGTAGCTCAAGTTCAATTAGAAAAGTGATTAAAAATGAGAAAAATCTACTTTAAAGACTAGTGATAACGTTTTGCTCTTTCTAACTCTCTACTTCTGCCATATGTACTATGCAAAGTATGATTAGAAAGTAGTGAAAGATTAGTCTAAAAAGCACTCAAAGCCAACTGCAAGTTAGTGGTATTCTGATCCTTAAAAGATAACAATTTATGATAAAAGATCATTCATGTGTTAGCAGAACTTTGAGAAATAAGACTAAAAATCATCTATAAAAATAAAGGCAGCAACTTGAACCTGTCAACTTCAAATACCATTAGTTTGTAAAGCAAATACACAAACATAAAAACAAATCCCGGGCTAAAAACCTGCAAGGAAATAATACTGATCAGCTTGAAAGAAAAGAAATCAAATAAATCAAACTATATATGTTTAAAGAAATGCTGAATGAGAAAATAAAAAAAATGCTGAACATAAAATACTTTACAGAGGCTAACATGAACAGGGGCCCTCTATTCATTCAGCCACAAGAAGACTTAAGGAACTGAAAGCTTCAAAACAACACTGTTTCTATTGCTCCATTTGCAGAAATGTACAAAACAGAGTGCTAGAACAGCACTATAAAAACAGAGTTTACAAATGCTCTTAAAATTATCACAAGTTCAGAAAGTATAGCAGCTAAAAAGTAAAATAAGCGTACGCAGACGCAAGTATATATAGGCATCTGAAGGATGGCCTAACACGTACAGCTAATAACTGAAAAACAACTAACTGTAATGCGTATTTAAGGTTCATTGACACATCATAAGGCTGCGTGGATGAGCTGGAGGTTCTGTCGTCATGGGCAATGAATCCAGTGTTGGATCATGTCCCCTACCACCTGCAAAACGCGGACAAGTCACCGTTTGAGCTGACGTGACCTAACAGCTTACAATCACCGTTAAGCTGCCTTTATTTGACTGTAACTTGACCAGTTTTGACCGGAGGTACAGATGACGTGAATGGTTGAACAAATGGCACAGGAACCTCGAGCACGTTGATACCTAAGTGCCCATGTGGCTCATTTGGCAAACTGACACGTGGAACCTTGAGTTTAACAAAAAGGCTGCGGGATCATCAGATGGCTGCGAGATCGCTGAATGGCTACGGGATTGCCAGACAGCTACGAAATTCCTGCAAGTATGTCAAAATCTAAACAAAACAGTCACCCATTAGCAAAACTCACTTGATCATGCTTAATGACACCTAATGTAATGATCTGGGTGGTTTTACAGTGAAAATGAGGCAAAAGTGAAGAAAAGCTGAGGAAAAACTGAGGGAAATGGTAGACAAGTAGGTGTAAAGTAGAGGCTCTACAGCTTGTAAAGGAGACGTAATTCTTGAAAAGTCTGGAATGAATCTCTTTACAAAGTTGGTCTGGCCAAGGAAATATTGCATGGCTTTCTTATTGTGAGGTAGGGGGACTGCGGAAATTTCCTTGATTCTGTCAGGGTCTATGTGAATTCCGGATTTTGACACTACGAATCCTAGAAGCTTTCCTTCACTCAATGCGAAAAAGGATTTTTTCGGGTTAAGCGAAATCCCATACCTTAAACAACGTTGGAAGATTTGTTTTAAATCCCTAAGATGGTTGTTTCATTTCTTGGAATAAACAGTTATATCATCCAAATAGATTACCACTGATTTGTTAACTAACCCTTTGAATGCAATGTCCATGGCTCTCTGAAATGTGGCACCCGCGTTAATCAAACCAAATGGCATCTTTTGATATGCGTATGTGCCCCATTTAGTTCTAAATGTCATTTTTAATTGGTCGTCGGGATGTACCAGCACTTGGTTGTATCCTGAGAATCCATCCAAGAATGACATTAGTTCTGAGCCCGTAACTGCCTGCAATATTTGTTCCATGGGAGGTAAAGGAAAATTATCCTTTTGGTAGGCCTTGTTAAGGTTTCGAAAGTCAATGCAGATTCCGATATCTCCGTTTTTCTTTCTAACAGGTACCATATTGGAAACCCATTTAGAATATCTAACGGGAAAGATTATTTTTGATTTCAGTAACTTGTTGAGTTCAGTTTTAATTTTATTTTCTAAATTTGGATGGATCTTTCTCAACTTTTGTTGGACAGGGTTTTCATTATCAATCATTGGGATAGTATGCTGGATGATAGAGGTGTCGTATGTTTTGAGTTCATCATAATTCTAGGAAAAAACACCTTTGTATTGTTTCAAGAGACGAATATATGCTTATTTCTCTTCACGGGCTAGGCCGAGGCCTAGGTTGATGTCCTGTGGTTTAGCATCAGTTCCTAGATTTACTAATTCATAATTCAAAGTTGAACTTTGGAGTTTTGAATTGGTAGATCTTTTAAATCGATCTTTCAAATCATAAAGGTCCTCTAATTTGACTACTAATTTAGGTATAGCATTGCTAGTACTATCCTCTTGCAATTGTTGGTCATGTTGGTCTTCGTCAATTATTTGATTGGTGTAGGATCCTTCAGATGTGAGAAAACTCACGATATCAAGATCATCATTGAAAATCCTCCAATTGGTGATGTTATCAAGGATAGATGGTCTAAAAATTAACTCAATTGAAAATTGGTCAAGGCTAAAATCTTCTGAAGGAATGAGCTTGGAAGCTATGTTGGCTAAGAGGTCTGCGCTAGCATTTTTGAGTCTAGGAATTGATGAAATATTGAATGCTATAAAATGTTTATTCAGATCTTGAACTAAAGATTGGTAATGCTTTAAATGACCTAATAAACAGTGTATAGTATTACGTACCTGTCTGATTACAATTTCAGAATCTACGAAAACTTGCAGGTATTTGACGTCTAATCCGATTGCCTTGTACAACCCTTGGACTAGAGCTTCGTGTTCTGCGGTATTGTTGGTGCATTCGAATTCGAGTCTGCAAGTTAGCATTGTTTTATCTCCCTCTGGGCTTACTAATACGCATCCTGCTCCTGCTCCTTCGTTACACTTAGAACCATCAAAAAATAGTTTCCAAAACAAAGATTTATTTATAGGACTATCTATAAAATTAATTCATTTAAAACTATCTGTTTGAGAAAAATTTTCTACTTGAGACAAAACATAATGTTCTAAGTAAGGTGATGTATGAGCATTAAAATTTCCTAGGAAAGAATCTACTGAATAGTTGCCAATGATGTTAGAATTATATGCTACTGGTTCTTTTTCTCCCTCGAGTTCTGTTACTATGTATTTCTGATGTCGCTCACGTTCAACTTTAATTTGGTTGGGTTTACCATTGTAAGGGAGCCACATGTGCGACCAATCAGTTGCAAAGTATCTGTGAAGTTTTTATGACCAATCTCTGCTAAGAATTAGGCCATAAAATTCAGGAATATCAGTGACTAAAATGTCGATAACTTGACATACCTTTGGGTTGGATGAAAACCTTATGGTAACCTGATTTAACTCGCCAATCACTTTGAATTGTGATCGATCTAGCTGAACTATGCACACAACAGATTTCTGTGGTTGAACATTCAATTTTGCACAAATTGATCTTGGTAAAATATTCAATGAAGCTCCAAAATCCACTAAACAATTATGCACATTTTTATTGAAAATTTCATAAGTAAGGAGAAATGGGGGAGTATGCGATCTCGATCTACCTCCAATTAATGTGACATCATTTGGATCAACTTTATTCATCGTATTAGTTGGATGTCTTCCCATATCATGAGAAGCTTGAGAGATTACAACAGCTGGTAAAGTTGCAACTAGCACAGCGTGTAATTCTTTCAAAAGTACTTTCTGCTGGTGTTTTAACTTGCTCAATTCAAAAAGAGTAATATTGGCCCTAGTATTTTTCATGTCTTCAACGATGTTATACTCCATTTCATCTGAAACGATTAGTGTTTTAGATGGAGTAGATGTGTCTGTTTGGACTGGGCTGGTTTGAGTCGCTTTAGGTGATGTTTTCTTGGCTGCAACTTTATCCTTAGTCATTGAGCTTGCGCTCTTTGGCTTAGGTGTAGGTTGAGGAGGATCAAGCTGATTTCTGCTACAAGTACTAACTGGGAATGCCTCCTGATCCTCTTCATTTGGGAGGATCAAATCCCACATACCTTGTAATTCTACAACTTCTTCTTCATCGGTATGTTCTTCAGTAACGTTTTCCTCTCCTTCTTCTTCTGATTCAGCATTTGAAATAGCGTTAGGGGGTTTGGAATCGGTTGAAGGATTTATTTTAAAAGGCCCGTATGGCTTTTTAGAAGAGGTTTTTGCTACCTGCTTCTTGATGTCGACCATTTCGTCAGACATGGTCTTAAAAACTTTTTGTAATCCTTCTAAATCAAATGGATCTTTCGGTTGTTTTTTCTTGGGATCTTCTTTGAATGAGACCTTCTTAGATTTTCGTTCTTCCATCGTGTTTTTGTTTTCTAAGGCCGTAATACATTTCTCTACTGATATTGCTTCTTTCATATTTTCAACTAAGGTTGGTTTGTTAGCCCTATCAACAAAGAGTGCTACGTTTGATGGTAAAGCAGTAATGTACCATTCACTTCGCACTTCTTCACTAGGCTGAGAAGCAGTAGGAATTTTGTTTAAGATTTTATTGAAACGTAAATTGAAATCTTTGATAGGTTCTCTTGACTCGGCCCTAAGGTTAGACAAGTCATTAATCAGTGTCGCTGTGGACCTGCCATCACCAAATTTGGTCAGAAATTGTTCTTGGAAGATGTCCCAACTAGTAATAGATCTAGAAGGTAACAAGAAGTACCATGATCCGGCTGTTCCTTGCAGAGTATAAGGGAAAAGTCAAACAACAATATCCTCATTGGTAACGCCATTGAGATTTATGGATAGCATAAAGTTATTTATATGTTCTTCTGCTAGCATGCCTGCCTCAGGATTAAACTTAGGCAGCCATTTTTCAAGATGGGCCGGTATCTGACTCAAGGGTGCAGGAATTAAGACTGCCCCTGGGTTATTCCATAGAGATTGGGCCATTGCTGAACTACTAACAGAGGAGAGTGCAGAAGATGATCCTTGTGGCTGAGAAGATGAGGATATTATGACTCCAGATGGTTGAGAAGGAATTGAGGAAGTTGCAATAGGCTGATGGACGATGATCTGAAGTGGAGGAGTGGATGGTTGACTTCACAGTGAAGAGGTTGAGATGGATGATAATAATGAAAGAGTCTCAATATCGGATCCTTTAGGAGACTTCCTTGCTCTCTTCCTAGTAGGTAGGGGTAATTTGGTTGGATGAACACCAAACTTTTCGCTCTTTAACCTGGTAAGAGGATGAGCAGGATTATATTGCGAAGTCACGCTGGCTTGAGATTTATCAGATTTCTGAGGAGATATAGAAAATCACTGAAGTTTGTGAATCAAAGATTCAACTTCAGGAGGTTCAATAGTAGATTGTTCTGAAATGTCAGGGTTTGTAGCAGCCGCTGTTGATCCAACGACTTCTAACTTTGGATTTAAGGTTTTTGAATGTAATGGAGAAGTCGCAGGAGATGGTGAGGGCGATTTACTCTCAGAATGGTATTTAGATTTAGATTTGCTTGCCATTCACAGTTCGGGGCCCTCCTTCTAGTGCCAAATATGTTGAAGCCCTGAAAATCGGGTCTACAACAAGGGGGATACCCGCCCGGTCCGGACCTTGGTTGGCAGCTCCTTTTCCGTTTGGTATAGCGGGTCCGACTGGGGATATGGGACCAGTTTCCCAATTTCCGTGTGTGTGTGAGAAAGATGAATATTTCTGTTTCTAATAGTTTCTAAATGGAATACTTCTACTCTAATTCTAATCTAATAATAAGGAAAATATATTCTAATAAACATAAATATGTAAATCTACGCTAACCCGGGTTGTGATCGTTTTCCTATGTGTGATCTAAAATGATTTCAAACAACAACTGGTAATAAAGATCATTAAGCTATTATGAGAAAAGAATTCAATAAAGATGAACCACTTCGTATAAAAATTTAGACGAAACAGTTGTGAAAAACATATCGCATAATGAGCTATTCATACACTAAGCATAAATAAATAGCTATCACCATACAAAAGTGCCAAATGATAACTCAAGCATTCATACATTAATATATAAATAACTGAACTGAAAATCACTCTAGCACAAAGCAGAAATAGTTAAGAGATAGAAATACCATTTATAACTAGTCCTACTCATGAGCTTCAAGCGATAACGATTTATTTATCCTTGATCAAATATCCACTAAGAGTACAAAAGTGCAACATCAGTAGCAGATATCAAATGCAAACATTAATAAATCCTGTTCCATTCATTCTTCAAAACCTCCTCAGAGGGTACAAGAGTGCATGTTTTGGGGATAAGTTTTTGATAAATTTCAGGACCCTTCTCTAAATGCATGAGAAGGGTTTAAATACTACTAACTAATTCTAAAAATAAATTATTACAAAAATATAGGATACGGTTTAAATGACTGACCTTTTTTTAGGAAAATAAAACAAAATTAAAGCTAAAATTAAATCTAAAACTAAACTACTTCTATATTTGGTCCTTGAAATCGCACACATGCAACATCTGTTTGAGAAGAGTCAGATGGCTGACTTCCGCTTTTAGCTGAGCTGAGAAAACAGAATCTACAAGAGTTGGCGCCATTTTTTCGGCCGAATTAATGATACACTTAATAGTCATCCACTGGCTATGTGGCTTTACCAACTATGCCCAATAATAATCCTAATTCAACTTGGTTAACCCTTGGATTGCTTTTGCCTTTTCTTGAGCTTTCTGCTTCCAATCTGCCTGTAGTGTTACTTTCTTGCGATTTTTGGGACTTGCAGGTGACTGGGAAACTAGCAGCTTTCCTTTTCTAGTAATTTTTCTCAGCGATGTGCGATTATCGGAAACTGCCTTCGTTCCTTGATCCTAGTTTCCTTAATGCGTTTTTCGCCTTTTGTGCTTTTTCCTTCTAGAAGATATAAAGTTCAATATTTGTAAACATAACAGTTCCGTAAGCTCTTGACCCTGTATTTTGAACTGTCTATTTCTAATTTCTGTGTTGTCCAGTATCCACTTGACCATGGAGGATTTTTGGCCTTGTTGCTATCTGGTGTAAGAATGAGAAAGCTAGCTCTGTAAGGGATGCTTTTAAAGAACCATTTGAGCCCGCGGTAGCAACTACTTCCATTACTATGGGATTCTCCTCTTCGAGCAGATTATACATGCCTTCCCACGTAGCAATTCCCGTGTCTTTGTTACAGGCCGTGCCTGTATATAGGGGCGCCATTTCCTTTTCTTCTGAGCTCAGGGCTTTGCTTTTCTTTCCCATTTTATCCGGTGTATTGCTTTGTATTGGCCTCTGTTCTCTGTTCCTGCAATTCACAAATGAAGTGAACATGAATGACAAGGAAAGGTGATGGGAAAGTTTTAAATGCCATAGACATACCAAGTATATCACCTTACGTGAAATGATTCTTTGAAAAGTACGCACCCTTATTCCATTAATAACCGACAACTAACTCATTTATTAGCATTAAATCACATAACCAGGTGTTAGCTTAAGGAAAATACTTTTCTTGAATAGCGTGCCTCAAAGATCTGCGATGGAGCGATTTTGTGATTTGCTTCGCAACATCGCAGATTGCAGCATCACAACATCGCAAAATTGCAGGATTGCTAAATCGTAAAGTTGATGACTCATGACATCGCATTATCGTATTATCGCTGCATCGCTATATCGTGAAATCGCAATATCGCAATATCGCAAATCGCCGAATGTTATGCATGACAATTTTTGTAACCTATTTTCTGCGAAATGCGATCTGGTGATCGGCGTCATCGCATATCGGCAAGTTGAAGTGTTTCAATGTGAGTTGTGCTAAATGCGATGCGACATCTATTTATTATCGCATATCGTAATCTCGCAAATGTTGGAATTATGCTTCTAACGTGGCATCCCGCTATCTTATGCGATGCGATATTTCCTAAGGAAAGATTTGCATTTTAACTTATCATAAAACTTAGCTTTTTAAGATTTTCCAACAGAGGTTTCCTAATCTTATGATGGTAATTTTGTTTGAAAAGGAAATTTAACCACTACTTTGATTTCTTAGATTTTTAACTAAGGGTCCCCACTTATTTAGTATTAGGAATAACACTAAATAAGACGGGGGGTTGTTGCTAGCCACAACATGTTGGCAGGGGTGAAGGCTACACTAATTTTGTGTTTATTAAGAATTTTAGTAATTTTATCAGTGGTGCCTTTTATGTATGAAAGGAAGACCTTAGGAGTTGATAAATTTTGATCTTTGATATCATTATTATTCTTGTTTAGGGATAGTTGCATGGCTTTCTTAATGGTATTCCTATTATATCCATTTAATTCAAACACTTTGTGAAGATGGTTGAGTTCATCATTTAAATTGTTAGGATTAGATATTCTAGCAGCCCTAGTGGTTAAGTTCATAATGATGCCAATCTTCTATTTAGGGTGGTGATGAGAATTTTCATGTAGACAACCTGAGGTCAAAAGTTCATGTAATAAAATTTAATAAAGGAAAAATAAGACCAAGGTCATGGGACACTTATTCCAAGTTGAATGTTGCAAAAAATATCCTAGTGGTAACACTTGTTCTGTTTATGGCTAAGGGGGAATTGACAAAGACAATGGCATTAATTGGCATATTCTTTTATGAAAATAAAGGAAATTAGGAGAAAAGGGAGGTGAGGGGTCATAGGTTGCATGTGAGGAGGATAATGAAGGAAAATAATGGGCAAATGAATAAATTAAAGGCATCAAGAACAAAAATACATCAGAGCATCAGTTGGTAGCATTTTGTTAGTTCAGTTTTGGAGTTAGTCTCAGAGAGCATAAGAGCACCAAGAGGAGAAGGAAAAATAAGAAAGAAGAGGAAGGATAAGGAAAGAAAATGAAGGAAAATGAAAGAAAAGTAAACCAAGGTTCAAGAAAGGAAAGGTTGGATCAAGCAGCTTCAAAAGAAATATTTGCAGGTAACAGGTTGCATGTATGATTTCCTAGCTAGTTTTGGCATGCATGGCATATGCATGTGTGTATTTTGGTTTCTTTGATGTCGGTGGCATGTATTTTTCTGGTTTTTTAGAGTGGTTTTAGCCTTTCATTTCCATTTCCAGATAGCTGTGGTGTGTTGGGATTCTTTCTCAGTTGAGTTTTGGATTGTCAACAGGTTTTGGATCCGAGTGAGGTGGTATCGGGAAAATCCCCGGAGATGGTTTTATCTGGGAAGCCTTCAACAGGTGGGTGGAGAAAGGAAAATTCCTAAGGGGTGGTGAAGGAATTCTAACTCATCCAATCTTAGTTTGGTTTTGTGATCTTGGGACCGGTTTAGGTGAGATCACGGTATGGTGAGGGTGGAGGTAGTTTAAACTTTGGATTCCCTTGGTTGTTTATGGAATGATTTATCCCATGAGATCCCACATTCATTCTTGGAAAATGGCATGGGGGTGATTGGCTGAAAGAAACATTTGGTTAAGCCCAATCTATGGTATGGTGGTACATGGAAGTCCCTGAATTGGTTGGCTTTTGCATGTGGTTAATAAGACTTAAGTTCCTCTTTCTTTTTATGAGTAAATGTACTTGTTATTATGTGGCTTTAATTGTTGTTCTATCATTGTTATTTATCTGGTTATATGTTGGTTATAAGCATGGTTAATTGAGAGATCTAAGTATGCTTCTTATCACATTTCCATTACTGAATGTTTGGTTAATGAATACATGACCTAATTGGTATTATGGCAGCCATTGTGAGAAGGCATTGGTCCTTCTAGTTTAACCTTAGATAAGTTTCAAATCCCTATGTTAATATTTGCATTCATGACTTGTAGGTTGCAGGTTTACCATGTATTTTACGAAATGTTAGTCTCAGTTGGGAGGGTTCAGGTTAAGTCCCAGTTCACTTTTTAGTTTATAGGCTTTGTTTCTATGTCATTTATCATTTTTGGAACTTTCAATGAGTTATGGGTAGAGGCCTAAGTCTTGGCCCTGAAAAAGTGGCTCAGAATTCGGGGTTGCTGGCACATAAATGACTAGAAAATTCCATAGTCACTGGTAGGAAGGTTTATGGGAGCGAATGGAGGCTTACAGTCACTTGCATGCCTTGGCAAGGGAGCGGTTGAGGCTCTAGGTCAGTGAAAAAGAGAGTTATTTCAGGGATTGGACACCTAGAGGGGTTGGGTTAATCTTGGAGGTCCTGTAGAATCTAAGGGAAGTCAATAAGGTCTCAAGTAGTCGAATCCATTCCCTTAAGGTCTTATAGGAGGTTGAGTCTTATCATAGTGACCCTCATCTCATGTTTACCACGGGCAAGCCGGTGAAAGTGGGTAAATGTGGGAGGAGGCGATTACAGTTATTGATCCGGATTTGTCACAAGGTAAAGCAATTCAATCATCAACCATTGTTTCAAAATTTTTACTTTAGGGGAAATCTATTATAGGCCATTTTTTCACATTTGGTCAATAGGTGTACAAACCGGATCAATCAACATCTATGAACATGTTTTCATCATCCCTTCACAAAGCCCTAAGCATGACCTTCCAAAAAAGTTTGAGTTTCTATGATTAATTTCTCAAAATCAATTTTTTTAGCACCAACACACCCTTCCCCTTTAGCCACCTGCATTCAGTGTTGGTTTCTCCCTTCTTCGCTAGAGTTTGTCAACACGTTTTTCTCCCTTCTACAGGTGTGCTGATTCTAGAAATTCGGGAAAATTTAAAAGAATTTTGAATCTTCTCTTCCAAAATCTTACAAGGGTTATTTTAACCATTTACCATGGATAAGAATCTCAAATCCTATTTGACCATATCTTGGAGACTTCACACCTTATCCCTCGGGCTCATCCTCCCATCATATGTGGATCTCAAGCCCATAATGGTGAATCCTTCCTTCTCCTATAAATTTACTGCCATCCATAACATCAGGGTCGGCTTTTGGAGATTGATAGTGCCCTTATGCGCAACCTTGAACCTTAATGAGTAATCATATTCATGCATTAGGGGTTTATATTGAGGTGTGATTTGTGACAAGGAAGGACAAGTCATCTTAGGGAGACATCTACAAGATCAACTACTATTTATGGTTGTAAACTCTCTCCTATTTCTATTAATACAAAGAGTATCTTATTTTCCTATATTTGTCGTGTTATGTTTGCACTCATATATTTCAATGCCTTGTTGATTCATTGAATAGAGATGTTAGATTATGCTACTTGGTTGTTGTGGATCCTTTTCTTGTTTTAGTCATGTGTGCAGGTTCTAATTATAGCACTTGGAGCTACAATTGGAGCTTACAAGAAAGGAGGAAAGGAAAGCTTGCTTCAGGTTTGAGATAGGCCTCTTTCCGATTATATAACTTCTTTAAAGAAAACTCTACGCTTTTTATCTTATATTTTTCTAGACTAGTCCACTAGGTATAGGGAATTCACCTTTTTACACAATCATAAATTCCGCATAACACTTAGATTGGATAGAAGTGATGAGTTGGTATTCTATTGGAGGAGAAACGTCTATAGTTGGAGACAGAGCATAGCTAGATCAATGGGGTATGGGTGATGATGATTGGCCACGGTGGCTTTGGGATCTAGGTCATTGATGGTGGGTTAAGTCGGCGATTTGTTTAGGATCCAAGTATCGAGTGACCCATTCATTTTTGTCTAGCACAGAGGCATGATGTGACCTAGTGGTTTGCATGGGATCCAGGTATCAGTGTATAGATGCCTTTGCAGTGGACATATACAAATTGCTTGAGGGCAAGCAATCATGGGGTAGGAGAGTTCTAATGACCCCATTTTCAATTTCCTCTATAGTACAACTAGGATGGATTCTCAGGGTACGCGATGGTCGGGTTACAGGAGCAGGATTGCATGATCAGGTGTCTTGGAGGGGTTTTGAGGATTTTTTCTAGGATTTGACAATGTTCGCTTGGCATATTCATCATAAGGAGTAGTTTTGCACAACTTGTTTTTGGTTTTGTTGCTTTCTAATAATTCTCGTAAAATGGGGTTATTATTGAGCATGACTTAATTAATTACACTTAAGGTGGCATTCCCAAAGGAATATTTGATAGAAATCCTTACTGTAATAGCTTGTTGGAACCAAAATGAGAAGATATATAGGATGGGATGTTGAGAAATGGCATATAGTGGCCAGAGAAAATATGTTGGGTGATTTACTATTTTCCTAAATTAAAAGTGACTTTAATTAGTCACTCAATTAAAAAGGGAAAAGGGCCAAAAGTGACATAAATAAATTAAAAGTCACTTAAGACGAAGTCAATGAGGAACTTCTAGAATAATAATAAAATAAAATACTTCTAGAGTTGGAGATCTATTTATCAGGCCATCAAAAGGAGGACGAGGAGATCATTTCAGGATATCTTGGAGTTAAGTATTTGTCTTTGGTGTGCTTTGGAGAAGCTAGTTCTCTACTTTTGTAGCCCCAAGACAAAAACCTTCAGGTGATTTAGTGAGAGTGGGTGAGAACTCATCTATTCCCTTGGTGAATTCATTTAGAATTCATAGGTGCGTTCATTAGATTAGATATTATAGTGGTCGAAGCGAAATTATTGCATATATCCTTGGGGCCATTATCTCAACCATAATCTTGTTCCTTGTGCCAACATATTTCCATATTAATAAAATAAGCTTGAGATTCTATGCATGTTTATCTTGTTTATTCTTCAGTTGTAGATTATATTTCCAGTTTTTGCTGTTAATTTTTCTGGTTCAATATGTGCAAATTGTTTATCAAATTGATGACATAATTAACCAAAGCAATTTTCTGTAAAATTTGTATTTGGGATATTATAATGGAAAAGGATATGAATATAGGGGGATATGATCCCATGAGAGTAGATAGCTAAAAGAGGATAAACCTTTTGATTTAAATTTTTATGATACCCTTTTTTGGGAAATTAAAGGTAAAAATGTTTATATGACTATCTTGGGTGATGCCACATGAAAACACGAATATTTAACCATATTTTTTTGGTCTTTTTGGGATTCATTCACTTATTCATCACTTTCATTGTGATGTTGTTGCTTCTTGGAGAGAACAAGATTTTTATGGAAAAAAATTATTATTGTAGTTGTCTATGAGGGGCCTTTAAATTACCTTTCTAATTACTTAGAAGGACAACCAAAAGAATATGTATTTAATTTTCAACACGAGTTTCGTATGGAACTTGCAAGTTACCACGAATTGCATATGTAAGATACACTCTCTACTTACACTTGTTTTTTTTATGGTTGTGGTATCAATTATTACTTTTGTAGATGAAGTATAGGCATTCCATAAGCTTGGCAAGGTTCTACAAATTTAGAAGTAAAGATACTAAAGATATTTATATAAAAGTAAACACACTTCCGAGATAATAAAAAGTATTGCAATAAATTATATATGTCACACTTGTGAAATTGGAATAGCACACTTCTACCTAGTGAGATTAGGAAGCTTAATGTTGTAACCCTCAACATAGGTAGAAATAATTTCTACTTTTGCAAAAAAGGAAATTTCACACTTATACCCAATGGACGCAGGAAGCTTAATGTTATAACCCCCTTCATAGGTAGTGTTGAAAATAACAACAAGAAATGTTAAAAATAGAATCCAGAAATTCCAATTTAATTTGTCCTTGAATTAAATTGTGAATTAAAATTGTAATTCTTTTCTCATAGCAACTTGTAATAGTTAACTAAGTTAAGTTGACTTAGTTAACTTAGGAATTTCGAGTTGGAAGTCTTTTGGAAGTCATGTATATGTAATTAGATAAATCACTTTACTGAGTTATGTTCACTTAAATTATTTATAATTGTTTGTGGAACTAATAGAGGATTATCAGTTAGTTGATGCACTAGTGCATCCACAAGTGTCACTCTGGTTAACTGAAGATTCCCTCATAAAAACCTCATGCATGTCGATCCAAAGAAAGACCCAGTTCAGACTAGAGTGCAGGGATACTGTACTATTAGTTGTATGATTTACTAAGTTGTAAATATCATGCATGCAATTAGAGAAGGACCTAATTTTGGATTGTGCAGTTATGGATGAGGAAATTCCCTTTAAATACATGCTAATTCTTTGAGGAATTGTGCAAAGAATTATAATCTTGGAGGCTTGGAAATTTAGTTAAGTATTGGCCAAAGGAAGTCATCAGGCAAAGGATAGGAAATATTTGTGCAAGTTTTGCTCAAGGTTGAGCAAAGCATATTGTATTCATCCAAATTCTTTGAATAAGGGCGCGAGGAATTATGGGCTTGGAGAGCGGTAGAAGAGGCTAGAGATTGTCTTAAGCTTGCTTGTGAGCAGGGAGATTGATCATACTGAGTGCTAGGATTGTTCTTGTGAGAACAAGCATTATATTATCATCTTGGATTTCTAATCTAATGCAATACTGATAGTGGGGGTTTTCAGCCTAGGATTTCCTCAGATACTTATTGTGTCATGTGCCACTGATTTATCTTCTTCTTGTTCATATTGTTTTCATCTATTGGATTCTGCTAGTTGAAAGTAGAAGTAGGTTCTTTTCTTTTGCTTTAGTACAATGCATGAGCTTGTGAATGTACAAGAAATTCTATAGGTAGAACAAACCACACAAGCAAGAAACAAATCACATAGGCATAAATAAATGAAAATACTAATCATTGCCAAGATTATTCTTATTTTTACTTAGACCAACAAATGTAATCATTGCATTGAACACATTTATTCAACAACATATATGAATGCAAACCAATTTGAAATCCAAGTATGTCAAATTATAAATAAACATGAATACCCAATTGCATAAATAAATTGATAAACAAATATATAGAACCATGCACAAATAATTAATTGTATAAATAGATAAAAACACACAACCAAAAAATCTAAATGAATAAATAATTGAAGAGTTAAAATACACAACTAGAAAAGAGAATTTTCTAAATTGCACAACATTTTGTTATATTGAAATGGGCCTTGACTCTATAGAACATAGTGCTAATATTTATCAACCCTTGTTACATTGACACCATAGAGTAATTAAACTAACTAAGCTAATTAAAAGAAATTAATATTCCATAAATATGGAAATAAAAATAAATTTAATTAATTAATTAACTAAATCACATATTTTGGAATTTATAAACTACAATTAAAATAAAATCTTAATAATCATAAATTACTCCATTTTCATTCGTACATTTCTCTAAGAGTCTTCCTCAAACAGTGGAGAGAGTTCTCCCTTTTATACATAAACTTAATGGAAACTATAAATAACAAATATTTGATAAACCTACTTATGGATTTAATAAATCCATAGTGGTTGTAATAATTTTCTAGGTAACAAATGGTATTCATAATCTTTGCTAACAATTACAAATTAATGAATATATGTAAGATATTTTGCTAAGTATTAGAAATTAATAAATAACTCCAAAATATTTTGCCTAAGAATTCCAAGATTCTTGGTTGACTGCTCAAACTAATATTATTTCTTGTATTTGCAAGTATCTCAATATTTTGGATTAACATTATTGTTCATGTACCCTGATGGGGGTGACGGTCTCGAGGCATTTGAATGATGGTGGCGGGGGTGTTAATACTCCAGGAGAGGATCTATCAGATGAGCGTGTGGTTTGAAGGAAATTTGTGGAGGGCATGTGAGACATATGGAATGTTTATCCCTTTCCAATCCGTTTTAATTCTGCATAGAGAAAATTTGAGCGACTACCTTGTTATGGCTATGGGAGCATAGTAGGGTGGTGGTGAGGCTGAGGAGTATGCACAAGCTAGTTGTTTTTGCATTCCCCCTTCTTTGTGGTTGTGTCATAGCAAAATTATATTTAGTGGAAAAGTGGAAGGTGTAGTTGCGGAAGTAGGTGGGGTTTGCTGGGTTTGAGACCCAAATGAGGGCAAGGATGACCAAGATTTTAATTGTTGACATTTATAGCAGATTCGCCAATTCTTGGATGATGAATTGGGGACTAGAAGCATCTCCACCTAAAGTGTCTCCTTGGGTGAACTGTTAATCCCAATAACCCAAATTTCCATCTAAAGGCCTAGAGTGGTGGTCAATTATTTTACTAATGTATTTCTTTACTTTGGTTATCTGGTCTAGTTTACGTGCTTGTCCTTGGTGAATTATGGGGAGCCTTGGCCAAGTGGGGCTTTGGTGCTTGGTGTTTATGTAGGGCTGAGGAGCCTTCCATAGGGAGGTACCCTAGGTTTAGAGGTCTTGGAGGCTTCTGGAAAACTTATCAATGGAGGGACTCTGCTTCTAGTGTTGTAGGGGCACATCATTTTTCTCATTTCAATTCCCTGGGCAGAGTGTCCTTGCGCAAAGTTCGAGGCTCGGTAGTTTAAAATGTCACAAGAGGTGGAGAGGTGGAGAAGTATGAGTGAGGCCTGGTGGGTGCCTATTTGGTTCCTTCTCAAGTTGAGCATGATGTGTCAGAGGGGTCTGGCCAGGCAAGGTGGGCCCCCCAGAGGTGACCTATGGGCCTGAGCTAGTAGAGTTGCGGGAGATCTCGATAGGGCTGGACTTGAGGACGCATCAAATGAAGAAGTACCCTAGGAATTTGGCCTAACACCTGTGCCAGTAATTGTTCTACCCACATGCATATTTAGAAGATTATGACAGACTTGGGTGAGATGAGACAACAAAGGCATGACGACAAGAATGATTTAATTGTATTCTTGAATGATATCCAACACAATAAATGGGAAAAGATGGATAGGATGGACTCCATTAGGTATAGCCAATGACGAATAGTGGAGTGGTTGGACCAATTAGATGGAAGGATTAATCACCTTGAGCACCATGCTCATGATGTAATTAGGTGATTTGGATTTAAATAGGAACACGAAAAATTACAGATATAACCATAAATACAAAGGTGCAGCAGAAACAACACTTCATTTCATTAATATCAAATACTGAAATATGGTTACAAACAGAATGGAAATAAGGTTAGCTCAGGTGATGGTAGCTTATCTCTGAGAAGAGATGTGGCGGCTACATGCCTCTGAACTATGTTATAATGAGGCTCAAAGGGCTATTTATTATTGAGAAATAATGAAAAACCCTAAACATCCAAAAAAATAGCCCTAGGAGATGAAGTGCCAAACTATGGGCCCCGTTTGGGTAAATTGGCACATTAACTTCTCGAGGTTGTAACTTTGGCATACAATCTTCGTTCGACGCGCACAATACCTCGTTAGAAATATATATCCAAGGACTACAACTTTTGAATGACCAACATTAGATAACAAATACAATGGTCCCAATTTTCCCAAAAAACATCGTTTAGGGCCTCAAAATGGCTCCGAAAGTTGAGGACCCAAAAAACTCGCAAAAATCATAAATTGTGCTACAAATAAGGAAACTGAAAAAATGGAAGAAACAATGGTGGGGGTCTAAGTGGAATAGGCAGGTTGCCACCAATATCCATCTGGATCATTCCTCCCCCCTTAGGAAGTAATGGTTCACATTGCATTGAGTTCCTCCATGAGATGAGGAAACTTCTGCTGAACTTGGTCCTTGGTGAGCCACCTGCCCTGGTGAAGGAGTTGGCCTGCTTTGACAACTTGATATAGTTGGATCCTTTGTTGTTGGGTGTTCTTAATCTGCATGTCCGTGGTTCGATCAATTGTGTCTTGTTCCATGCAACTGGATTTAACTCTGTAGGTGTGAGTTGTTCTACAATGTCTGATGTGTCTAGCAATGGTGGGAAGTATGGTCGAAGGCGGTCCACATTGAACATTGGGTGCTCGCTAAGGAATGGGGGACTGCTGAGCTCAAATGAATTGTCTCCCATGGCCTTGGTAATGGTGTAAGGACCATATCGAGTGGTCTAAGTTTCCGGTAGGCTCTGGTAAGGCATTGATTCTGCAAATGCAACTAGACTTTGTCGCCCACCTAAAACTTGTGTGGCACTCGATGTTGATCATGTCACTGCTTATACTTGGAATTTTATTTCTCCAGAATGTTGTGGACCTGCTGGTGGATATGTTGGATGTGATCAATGAATTTGTTTGCCTTATCGGCTTCAAACTGGACATGAGCCGAATTTTCCTGAGTAGTTGCAAATGGTATGGCCACATCAATGGGACATAGTGGCTGGAATCCCAAGCCCACCTGAAAAGGGTTGTGGCCAGTTGAGTTGTGGAGAGACCGGTTATAGCTATGCTGGACATAGGGGAGGCTCTCATCCAATGTGTGTGGATGCTTTGAGTTGTACATGCACAGAATGTGTACGATCATCCTACTGACGACCTCTGTCTATCCATCAGTTTAGGGATGGAAAGCTATGGACTTAGTGAGTTTCGTGTCCAGCATCGACCCAAGACTAGACCAAAATGTATTCAGGAACTTGTTGTCTCGATCTAAGATGATAGACTGTGGGATCCCAAAGTGTACCCACACGCATTCAAAGAAGAGTTTAGCAGCAGCTTCTGTTGCGATATTCTTCTTGCAGGTCGCCATAATGGCCATCTTCAAGACTCTGTCGACGACCAAAAAAACATAGTCATTGCCATGCTTAGTAGAAGGAAGGCCTGACATGTAATCCATGGAGATGGCTTTCCAAGGTCGAGTAGGGATAGGCAACAGAGTATGGAGGCCTTGCTTCTTCATGGTTGGTTTGGTAATGGCGCAAGCAGTGTAGGATCTAATGTACTTCTTGACCTCAAAGATTTGGCCAATAGAAATACTTTTGCAGTACTGCCACCGTTTTCTCGACCCTGAAATGCTCAACTGCCCGACTGTAATGCGCTTCCAAAATCATCTTTGCACGCTCACTTGAAGGAACAAAAAGGTGTCCTAGGTGGCATAATAAGGCATCCAGGAGGTGAGAATCTGGAGCTTGTTGACCCTCCAAGAGCGTTTGGTATGTGTGGCTGAATTCTAGGTTGCTTTTGTAGAGAAGTGGCCAATCAGAAGTCTCATTCCCACACGAGTTGAGCATGGTGGTTAACGCCATGATCGTTGGTCGGCTGAGGCAATCTGCAACATTATTGGTGTTGTCCTTCTTATACTTGATATTCAAATGGAACTATTGTAGGTATATGGACCACTTCTGATGGTGATCATTTTGCAACTTCCCTTCTGCTTGTATGAACTGCAGGGGTCGATGGTCTATGTGGATGACCATTTCCTTCCCCAAAATGTAATGCTTCCATTGTAGGCAAGCCTGCACAATGGAATGCATCTCTTTGTCATAAGTGTGATACTTCTGGATTGTGTCTGAAAGTGTCTCACTGTGACATGCCATTGGATGCCCCTATGGAGTAAGGACTGCCCCAATAGCATAGTCAAAGGTATCTTGGGGGAGGCCCCCAAGGTCTAAAAAATTGAAATGGATCTTAGGGGGAGAGGCCCCCTAGATCTGAAAAACATAAATTCTAGAAGAAAAGAGGAGAAAACCCAATAAACAAAACCACAAAGAAACTTTTTATTAAAACATATAATAATTGTAAAAGCTACATTATGGTGGACAATCTCCCCTTTTACAAAATGTGACTTGTTACCTATAGCCTTTTTCAGTTACAATACCACGGGTAAATTCCATGGGTGAATGAATACCATGGGTTGATTCCATTTTCCATTCAGATAATTATTGATCTGTATCTTGGGGGGAGGCCCCCAAGATTTGAAAAATTGAAATGGGTCTTAGGGGGAAAGGTCCCCTATATCTAAAAAACTGGAAGAAACAATGGTGGGGGTCGAAGTGGAATAGGTGGGTGGCCACCAATATCCACTTGGATCATTAATGATCCAAGTGGATATTGGTGGTCACTTGCCTATTCCACTTGGACCCCCACCATTGTTTCTTCTAGTTTTTCAGTTTCCTTATTTGTAGCACAATTTATTATTTTTGGCAGTTTTTCGGGTCCTCAACTCCCGGAGCCGTTTTGAGGCCCTAAACGATGTTTATTTGGGAAAACAGGGACCAATGTGGGTTATTGATCACTATACATAATTTAAAAGTTGTATTCCTCAGATTGATATTTCTAACGAGGTATTGTGCACATCAAACGGAGATCGTATGCCAAAGTTACGACCCTGGGAAGTTGATGACCAATTTACCCAAATGGGGCCCATAGTTTGGTGCTTCATCTCCTAGGGTTAGGTTTTTGGATGTTTATGGTTTTATCTTATTTCTAAATAATAAATAGGCCTTTGAGGCTCATTGTAACACATTTTAGAGACATGTAGCCACAACATCTCTTCTCAAAGATAGGCTACCATCACCCGAGCTAATCTTATTTCCATTTTGTTTGTAAGTCTAGTAATGTGAGCATTGGTGCAAAGCAGAGGCAGTGTTTCAACTCCGCGAATGCCTTTTGTTGATATTTAGACCAAAATAAATTTTTTTTCGCTCCTCCCTTGGTGACTTGACTCAAGGGCCAACCGATATGAGAGAATCCTAGCATGAACTTGCGTAGAAATTAGCAAGGCCCAGAAAGTTGTGGAGCTCTGTCAGAGTGGTTGGGGCTGGCCAATATCAAATGAATTAGATCTTGGCTAGATCCAAATGCACCCCTCATTCATCAATAATGTATCCCAAGTATTGAACTTAGGTCATCCCAAAAGTTCATTTCTCCAAATTAGCACACAACTTATGTTGCCACAGTGTTTGGAGAACCTATTAAATGTGTTGGAGGTGCTCTTCCCAACTCTGGCTGAAGATCAGGATGTCATCCAAGTATACCACTACAAATGAGTTAGTGAATGGCCACAAGATGTCATCCATCAGCCTCATGAAGGTTGCAGGAGCATTCGTCAACCCGAAATGCATAACCAACAATTCAAAAAGGCCCTATTTGGCTTTCAAGGCAGTCTTCCACACATTGGAGGGTTCGATTGGTACCTGGTGATATCCAGACTTCAAGTCAGTCTTGCTGAAATGTTTTTCCCCCTTGATTTGGTTCAGAAGGTCATCAATCCATGGGATTGGGTACCTATTCCGGATAGTGATCTTGTTCAATGCCCGATAGTCAATATAGAGTCTTGAAAGTCCATCCTTCTTTTGTAACAACACGATCGAGCTCCCACGGGGCAATGAACTTGGCCAGATGTGACCTTTCTGCAGTAGCTCCTGAATCTACCTCTTGATTTTGTCGTTCTTCAAAATGGAGCGCCAATAGATTGGTCCATTGGGCAATGGCACACGTGGGGTTAGATCGATGAAGTGCTTGACCTAACAGTGCAGAGCCACCCCTGTGGGGGAGGTGAACATGTCTTCATACTCCTCCACGACCTTGTCCATCTATTATTGTCATGCAGAGGGGCCTTATTTGGAGGTTGTGGCCACCATCTTCTTCTTTCCCTGAGGACGTATCATCAAGAAAACAAATTTCCCAGTTTTGGAAATGAGCTTACTGTATTGTTTTGTAGTAACCAAAGAGATGGAAGTAAGCAGTGCTACGTCCAATATCCTATACAACTTATTTCCCAAAGTAACAATAAAGACACGAAGCCTTGACTCATACATAGAATGTCGCTTCCACAAGTATGGTTGGCCTAATAATACATCACAAACATCAAGGGGAGCAGCGTCACATAATACCTCATCCGTGAAGGGCTTGAGGCTATATGGAAGGTAACACTGTTGGCTCACGTGAAGATCCCGTGTTTGGTGAAGCCACTCGATGGTGTACGGTTGTGGGTGTGTTGTGGTCGGTAAGCCCAACCGCTTCACGACCTCTGCTGAAATGAGGTTCTTTTAGCTCCCTCTTTCGACAATGAACTATAGCAGGAACCCTTTACCCACATCTAGGAGTGGAAGAGGTGCTCCTCCTCCTCTAGATCTTTGGTTTCCTCCTTCTGGATCTTCATGGTTGCAACAATGGTGTTGGGCTTCACATCGATAATCTTCTTCCATTTGTCATTCCCCTTGTCAGGTTCTAACTCAGAGTTGGAACATACATCTGATTCCGAAGCCTTCAGCGTGGCCACTAGAGACTGCTTGGCTTGACACTCACTTGTGCTGAGAGTGGAGCTCTTATGGAACTCACATCACTTTCCCGTGTCCTTCTTCGGCTTCGTGGTGTTTTACATTTCTTGCAGGTTTGGCACGTTGTCCTGGGTCGCCCGGCCTTGGCTTTGTCCTTTGTTCTGTGGTTTAGGGGCACCTTTCCCTTCCTTCAAATTCATAGTTCCAAAGTCCTGCTTCTATTATATAAACTTCTGCTTGATCTTGACAGTGTATTAGTACATCGTGCCGAGTAAGGAGATGTCCAAGTACTCCATCGCGTCTTAGATGTACTTGTGTAGGCAGTTGTGGTACTTGAGTACCAAATGTTTCTCAGGATTCTTGATACCCAACTTTGTGCGAAGGGTATGAAAAACATTGGTAAGCTCCGACACATCTTGGTCCCATCCCTGCCACAGTGTTGTCCACTTTATGTATTTATTCTCATAGCTCCTGACAGGGTAATATTTCTCCTTGATGGCATCTTGGAATGAATTCCAATGGGTGCGGCTGAAAACAGTGGGGTCATACTTTCATCCTTCTGCTCACAATAGGTTTCCCACCAGTCCTTGACATGGGGGGCAGCTTTGAGAAGAGAAAAAGTAATCCTTTATCGGCTGGAAAAATCATGAATAAAAAAATATCCTTCTAGCAGTTTTAACCATTTATCTACGGCGTCTACATCTATTTGGTCCTCAAATATGGGAATGTCAAAGTTTACTTGTACCTTAAAAGGAGTGGAGCCTCCAGAGTGGATGTTGGATGTGGATGTGCCACCGGTGGGCAATCGTTGAAGGATTTGGGCAAATTTATCCATCATCACGTTCCTTTATTTCTCGAGAGCCTCCTCGAGAAATATTTTGATAGGATCTCTTGCCCCCTCTTCTTTATTTTCTTCCCCCATGGGTGATCGTTGAGGTTTGTGAGGTTTATCTTGCAAAGGTTCAACTAGATCGAGCCCTAACTCATTATATCCCGACCTCATTGGGGACATGCAAATAAAAAAAGAGAAAGAGCAGACCGCTTTGATACCACTAATACAGATTTAAACATGAACAAAACAAATTACAGATATAACCATAAATATAGAGATGCAACAGAAATAACACTTCATTTCATTAATATCATACTACTAAATTATGCTTACAAACAGAATGGAAATAAGATTAGCTTGGGCGATGGTAGCTTATCTCTGAGAAGAGATGTGGCAACTACATGCCTCTGAACTATGTTACAATGAGGCTCAAAGGCCTATTTATTATTGAGAAATAATGGAAAACTCTAAACATCCAAAAACCTAACCCTAGGAGATGAAGTGCCAAATTATGGGCCCCGTTTGGGTAAATTGGTACATCAACTTCCTGGGGTCATAATTTTGGCATACAATCTTCATTTGACGTGCACAATACCTCATTAGAAAGATTTATCTGAGGACTACAACTTTTGAATGACCAGCAGTGGTCAATAATCCATGTTGGTCTTGGGTTTCCAAGAAAACGTCGTTTAGGGCCTCAAAACAGCTCTGGAAGTTCAGGACTTGAAAAATTGACAAAAATAGTAAATTGTGTGTTATGAAACCAGTGCACAAAAAGATAGAAAAGATAGATCAACGCCTTAGAAATAGGCCTCTTCGAGGGGAAAACCTCCTTTACATTACACAAATGAACAATTCTTTGATGATTCAAAGGACAAAACCTCCTTTCTATATATAGGAATCTACGGGGTCACCATATAACCAAACCAACCTAACAATAACAATATAAAGGCACAAAAATAACAATAGAGGGATTCTATGGGGCAAAATAATAACAATATGGGGACAATAGGGGCACAATAATAACAATAAGGGATACAACGACAATAGTAATGGGGGATCACTAATATTATAGGGACCTAACATGCCCCTCTCCTTCAAAAAAGTGTTGTCCTCAACGCTTGAGTAGTTCTAGATGCTTCTATATAAAATTCTAATCCTCCCATGTGGAATCTTCAACAGGTAAGTTCTTCCACTTGATGAGATACTCTGAAATTGATCTATATCGTAGCTGTTGAGTTCTTGTTTCTTTGACTACTTCAGGTTCCAATATGATTTTTCCTTCCTCATCAAGTTCTGGCAATATTGTCTGAACTAGAAGCTTGTCATCTATAACCTTCTTTAAGCATGAAACATCGAAAACTGGGTGCACTCGAGAAGCTGCAGGAAGCTCCAATTTGTATGCCATAGTACCTATCTTTTGCAACACCTTGTACATACCATAATACTTTGGCGATAATTTGTTATCATTCGTAGCTTGCTTGAGGGACATTTTTTTATATGGCCGTAGCTGTAGGAATACCCAATCACCTACATCAAAACTTCTTTCGCTGCGATGTTTTTCTGCCTGCTGTTTCATTCTATTCTTTGCCAAGGTGAGGTTATCCTTTAAGAGTTGGATAACTTGTTGCTGATGCTTGATGTGATCTTCCACTGCTTGAACCTTAGAATTTTCTCTTAAATATGATGTGATGGATAGTGGATGATATCCATAAAGTGCCATAAATGGGGTCATTTTTGTTGTAGTATGGAAGGAAGTGTTATACTACCATACAACCAAAGGAAACCATTTGACCCATTGTGTCTATTTATCAGATACAAAGCAACGAAGATATCCTTCCAAACATTTGTTTACTATCTCAGTTTGCCCATCAGATTGAGGATGATAAGATGAGTTATGAGCTAACTGAGTACCAAGAAAAGAAAATAATTTTGTCCTAAAATTTCCAGTGAAAATGGGATCTCTATCACTTACAATAATCTTTGGGTTTCCATGTAGCTTTTGAATTGTTTCCATAAATGTAGTAGAAACTGTACTCGCTTTAAATGGATGAGATAATGCACAAAAGTTTGCATACTTGGTAAGTTTGTCCACTACCACCATGATAACACTCTTTCCTTCGGACTTGGGTAAACCTATGATAAAATCCATTGAAACCTCCTCCCAATGTTGGCTTGGAATGGATAAAGGTTGTAATAGTCCCGGAGTCTTAATTATTTCGAATTTATTTTGTTGGCAAAACAAACATTCGCCACAAACTTTTGAATATCCAATTTAAGGCCATCCCAAAAAAAATCCTTCTTAACAATGTGGTAGGTTTTTAGAAATCCTGAGTGCCCTCCTAAGGGAGAGGTGTGCAATTCCCTAAGAATCTTTTGTTTGAGTTGGGAATTCTTACATAGGTATACCCGATCCTTGTACCATAACAAATCATTTTTCTAGATAAATGCATTAGATGTACTGGGATCTTGTTGTATCTTTTGAATGAGTGCTCACACTTCCTCATCATTCTTCCATTCATCCCTTGCTTCGTATATCCAATCTGGTTGGATAATATAAATGGTACAAAGAAATTCTTCCACATCGTCATCCTTTCTTGAGAGTGCATCTACCACAACATTTTGCTTCCCTTTTTTGTAGATGATTTCAAAGTCATAACCCAACATCTTTGTGACCCATTTTTGCTGCTCTTCTGAAGATAATCTTTGTTCTAAAAAGTATTTAAGACTATCATGATCTGTTTTTACCTTGAAGTGTCTACCCATTAGGTAGGGTTGCCATTTCTTAAGTGCATGCAGTATTGCCAACATTTCCTTCTCATAAATAGCTTTGTGTAAATACTTTCCTTTGATTGGACAAATTTCAAAAGCAATGGGTGTTTCTTCTTGAATTAAAACAACACCGATTCCATTTCCTGAGGCATCACATTCCACAATAAAGGTTTTTCTGAAGTCCATTGTAGCTAAGACTGGTGCGTGGCACATTGCCTATTTAAGATGTTCAAAGGCCTTCGTTGCTTCTGGAGTCCATGAAAATGAATATTTCTTCAATGATGTTGTTAAAGGTGCTGCTATTCTCCCCTAAATCTTAACAAAATTATGATAATACCCTGTCAACCTGAAATCCTTGTAGATGCTTTATGGATGTGGGGATTTTCCATTCCTTAATGGTTTTAATTTTGCTAGGGTCTACCTTAACACCTTCATGAGATACAATATGACCCAGATATTCCACCTCTTGTACTCCAAAGAAACATTTGGATATTTTTGCATATAATTGTTTCTCCTCCAATAGTTTGAGCACCATGTCAACATGTTGGACATTATCCTTCCAAGACTTGTTGTAGATTAGTATATCATCAAAAAATAGTAACACAAATTTTCTAAGGAAGGGTTTGAAAATGGAATTCATCAAACCTTGAAATGTAGAAGGTGCATTAGTAAGGCCAAAAGGCATGACCAAAAATTCATAATGACCCTCATGAGTTCTAAACGTTGTTTTTGGAATGTCTTCAGTCTTCATTCTGATTTGATGATATCCTGAATGAAGATCCAACTTGGTGAAGTAATTTGATCCATGTAATTGATCCAATAATTCATCAATGACAGCAATGGGAAATTTATCTTTAATAGTGAGCTTGTTGAGCTCCCTATAATATGGACACATGCGCCATGATCCATCCTTCTTGTGGATAATACTACTGGAGCAGAGAAAGAACTTTGACTAAGTTGAATTATACCAGCCTCTAGCATTTCTGCAACCATACGTTCAATTTCACTCTTTTCGGCATAGGGATATCTGTATGGCCTGATGTTTGGAAGAACACTTCCTGGAATCAAATGAATAGCATGATCATGATCATGAATAGGTGGGAGACCTTTGGGAGTCTTAAATACCTTGGAATGATTGTCCAAGACTTTTTGGAGATTTGGAGAAATAGATGGTTTCGATGTGGGAACCTGTAGCGAACATAATTTTGCAATTACACCTTGTTTTTCCTTCTTTAGAAGCTTTGTCATACCGTTAGAGATGATTATCTTTCCTGGTTTCCCTACAATGCCCCTTAATTCAACTTCCTTTCCTTCCGCAGAAATTTCATGAAAAGTTCTTAAAAATTAAAAGCTATTGTACCCAAGGATTGTATCCATTGGACTCCTAGTACAACATTAGCACCACCCATTGGAATGGAAAGCATTGGGCTATTCAATGCATATTCTCCCATGGATAACTTGATATTATGGCACTTTCTAGAGCAATTTATGGTTCCTCCACTTGCAACTATCACTTGACACTCTGGTGCTGGATATAGGAAGCAATTCAATTCCTTTTCTATATTACAATGAATAAAACTATGGGTACTTCCCAAATCAATCAACACTATTACCTTTTTCTTCTTGATATGTCCTTCTGTCTTGATAGTTTGAGGAGTGGTAATTCTAGCCAATGCATTACAAGATTCATTTCTTATTTATCTAGGGTTTGTTCCTAGAGTATATCCTCTTCTTTTGACATTTCTTGTTCCTTTTCTTCCTCCTCTTCCCAATCTAGGTAGAATAATTTATTCTCAGCACACTTATGACCTTTAGTGTATTTGCTATCACACCTATAATAAATCCCTTTTTCTCTTTTTTCTTCCAATTGTTGTGGTGTCAACCTTGTAGGTTGTGGAAGGCTAGGGGCAACAACACTTCCATCTTTATAGTTGTGAGTGGTAGGCTTCCTGGTTGCCATAATTTTTCTTTCCATTTTTCTTGCTAACTTGAATGCCTTCTCTAATGAATCAGGTTCCAAAGGCGAACCTCATGTTGGATACTATCCTTTAAAGTCCCTATGAACACATCAATCTTATGCTCCTATGGAATATCTTTTACCCTTATGTTCAATTTTTGGAAATCCTCAATGTGCTCCATCATTGAACCCTTTTGTTTGAGATTTATCAATTGGCTAAAAAAGGTGTTGCTTTTTGTATCCTCATAATGTGCTATCATTTCTTCCGTAAAAATTTCCCAAGTGACAATTTTTTTATGAGAGCAAAGCCATCGATACCATACAAACTGATTTGGTTCCAAATATAAAGTTGCAATACATACCTTTTGTGTGTTTTGCACATTATGGAGATCGAAAAATTGCTCCATCTATAATATCCATGTTCTGAGATTCTTGCCATCAAATTTCCTCATATCGATTTTTGGAACATGGTGGGTCTTCAATCCAACATTAGAGTCTATGAAATCATGATTAACATTTATTTTGTTCTCATCATGAGTTTCCTTTACTACCCTTTCACCATTAGTGACCATTTCTTGTAGCAACTTATTCAAATTTATCTTCAATTCTTCCATCTTATCGTCCATGCCATTCATCTTAGTGTCCATGCCATTCATATTAGCTTCCATATTAACATCCATGCCATCCATCTTAGCTTCCACGCCATCCATCTTAGTTTCCACACCATCCATCTTAGCTTCTACGTCTTTCTTTAAACCATCCATCTTATTTTTTGTTACCTTTTGTGCGAGTGAAATTTGTTGCACTTGGTTTTGTAATATTGATATATCATGTTGCATTTCTTCCTCTTATTCATGAGTCATGCTAGAGCTTTCAGGTTGCTTACTAGGTGTTTCCATTTTCTTTCTTCGAGGCATCAATTATCGATAATAATGCTTCACTATGTCCTTTGAATTCCTTCAAACTAATGTTTCAAACCAAGCTTATGCAAAAATTTAAAAAATACACGCCTTTTCTCACTTGTAGGAGCTTGATATCGAATCTGATGTAATTCTATAACTTTGGATCTCCCAGTTCTGAAATCATGACCTACAGTAGCCCTCTTCCTCCTCTTTCTAATGCCACCAGTCTGATCAAAATTGGATTCTCCAAGGAAGAGTTATGCCAAATATCCCACACTCATCTGATTATAGACTAGTTCAGTAGAGAGAACGTGTACAACGTGCCACGTGTCACTCTTTTTACCTTAGTACTTGAAACTGATACACAGAATACTAGAGGTCATGCTCTTTCTAAAACTTCTTACGAGATTTCAATCTGATGCTCAAAACAAAAGTTAGGATGATTTTCCCTAGGTCACTTGTTTGGAATGTAATTTAGGAGTTTGCAAAAATGCCAACTTCCTTAGATCATATCTTTGCAAATATAGCGAGAAAAGCTCTGAAATTTGGACTCAAAGTTCAGAACTATTTCAGCCCAAATGGGTTTTTTTTAGCTTCTGAAATGTCACAGAAAAAAAGTTATAGTGAAAATGGCACAATGACCTGTTTGGAGCAGTGAAACCCTAGAATCCAAAGCTTTGATACCAAATGTTATGAAACTAGCTCACAAAAAGATAGAAAAGATAGATCAACACCTTAGAAATAAGCCTCTTCGAGGGGGAAACCTCCTTTACATTACACAAATGAAAAATTCTTAGATGATTCAAATGACAAAACCTCCTTTCTATATATAGGAGTCTACGGGGTCACAATATAACCAAGCCGACCTAACAATAATAATATAAAGGCACAAAAATAACAATAGAGGGATTCTATGGGGCACAATAATAACAATAAGGGATACAACGACAATAGTAATGGGGGGATCACTAATATTATAGGGACCTAACATTGTGCTACAAATAAGGAAACTTTAAAACTAGAAGAAACAATGGTGGAGGTCCAAGTGGAATAGGCGAGTGGACACCAATATACACCTGGATCATTAGGCCCTTAGGCCTACAAGAGGCTAGGAAAGACCCAACGCCCCCTAGAAATTTTATATGTCCGTAGGTTTTGTTTTTATTCTCGATGTTTTCTGGTGTATCTATGTTTATGGCTACTATTTCAGGTATAGTGTATGAAACTATGTTTTTTGGTTATACATCATTCTCCTGGCCAATAAATCCAGTCAGAGTGAGGCCTGGAGAGCAGAGGAGACATGGAAAATCAGATGTAAAATTTTGAGAAGATAATAGAAGCCTTTTTGAACAATAAAAAAAGTGCATTATTGTTAATGTATTCATAATGGTTGCATCGAGTAATGAAAAATATGTAATAATATGGCTCATGTTGTTGGAAATAATACTAAGAGGGGGGGGTGAATCAGTATTATCAGATCAATAAAACCTTTTCAATTTCATACTCAGAAACATATACGCGACTTCAGTTAAGTGAATCCGCGTGTACACGCGACTGTGTCTAAAGCAACTAGCGTATATGCAGATATCTTATGATTCAGTTAATCTTATCTTCAGTAAATGCATCAGAACATTATTAAGCAATTTAACAGTAAACAGGTGCAGTATAACAGAACAGAACATCACACAAGAGCCACACACATGAACACCATGATATAAGGTGGAAACCCAATGTGGGTGAAAAACCACCTGCTGCAATTCGTCTCTTTCTTCTTTAATGAGAAACTTCTTTTACAATATACTGGTGCAGTCCTTTACCAGTATGCAGGCTACAACCTGCAGAGGGCTACAACCCTCTCTTTCGTTTTCAACTACTTCTGGAAGGGAGCTACAACCCCCTCAGCTCTTGTACTAGCTGATCCATTTACTAGTACATAGGTGCTGACCCTACAACCTTCAGGGACCACGTTTCATCAATTTTCAGACTGGATCCAAGAGTACAAAGCAAACATTACCGCAATACAATTATCAACTTATACTTGCATCATAATTCATTAAACAACCCAATACCGAATCACTGAAACCCTGTCATCAAGAACACAGAACCCAAACCAGAATCTAGAACTCTGCAACAACCACCAGAATCAGCAACAACCTGAAATATCAACCCTTATCATGCATACGCTACTTCACTGTACCAAAACCGCGTGTATACGCGCTTTCTCCAAAGGCAACCCGCGTGCAGATCTAGAAATGATTACTTCTGCCTTTGCTGTCAGATCCGACCCTTGCCAAGCGTCCCGAACAGATAACCAGCAATACCAGATCCTCTCACTGCGTCAGACACCCACACACCTATCTTTGCCTAGTGATCTTCTCCTTATATAGCCTTAGGCCTTGTTCAATACCAAGAGCCAAAACCATAGAAACACAATACCATCAACTTCAAAACTAGGGATCGACACGCCCGTCGAGACACAATGGTCCGAAACCATAGGCACAACTTCCAAGGACTAACCGCCATGGACCAAAGGTACTTTTCCACATACACGCGCTTTTTCTGAAGCCAACCTGCGTGTACACGCGACTTGGGCTTAACCAACCTGCGTGTATGAACTTCCTTGGCAAGCTGTACTAGGATCTGTCTTCTGATTAAGTTGCCATTACCTGTACCAACTTCTGAGCATCTGTACCAACCTCTGAGTGAGTTGCCATCAAGGACAACACTTGAATCATAATGCCAACAATCTCCCCCTTTGGACTTGATGGCAACCACTACACCAAGTCACTCTCCCCCTTTGACATCAAGGGCAAAGGGCGTACCAAGGTATGCTCTTCTTTGGTATACCTTCTACTGTCCATACTGCTGTCCATACTCCTCCTGAGTACATGCTGAAGTTTCTGAATTGGCTCCCCCTTTGTATATGCCAAAGTGTACCAATCTATCCACGCATCCCCTGAGCAGATGCAAGTTCTAAGACCAGCCATTCAGATCTGTATCATAAGCATCAGCCTGCAATACCATTCTTTTGATCAAACAACAAGATGTATCATCAACTTCTAACCATAGTGCCAACAATGAATTATTTGAAGAATATTCTCCCCCTGAGTGTGAGCCAACCATGTCTGAACCATTTCCTGAGTCTGTTCTGCTCCCCCTGAGCCTGAGCCAACCATGACTGAACCTGGGTCTGTTCTGCTGCCCTTTCTCCATATACGCGACTTTGCAGCCTGTAACTCGCGTATATACGCGACTTGTCTTCACTATATCAGCGTATGCAGGATGGAATACTGAATTTCATCACTTTCAGATTCCCCTGTGTCTGTTATGTCAGCTGACTGAGTTATCCCACACCTTTCTGTCTCTGTCTTCTTCAATTCCTGCAACTGTGATGATGTATGGTCCCCTTGTCTTGAATTTTGAAATCTGCTCCTGCATTCCCTTGCTTTATGCCCATAGTTGTTGCATGTATAACACCTTATATTTTTCATGTTCCTTCTATCACAATCAATTGCTTTGTGTCCATATGCATTGCAGGCAAAGCAATACCCTCTGAAATGCCTGGAATGCGATGATCTTTCTTGAACCATTCTACTTCTGCATCTGGCTGCAACATGTCCAAGATTATGACATACATAACATTCAACATTATTCAGCGGAGGAAACAATCGTCTATCACGTCCATAGTTAGGAGTAAAGGATCTTCCTTGAGGAATTTCTTTCCTTGGTTGTTCCTTGAGCATTTCAGATTTCTCATTAGAGTTTCTTGCCTCACCTTGTGAACTAGATTCACCTTCACCATATTCATGAAAACCAAGACCAGTCTTGATAGCAGGAGATCTTTGACTATTAAGAATATCATCCAAGACTTTAGAACTATCTTGAAATCGTAAGAGCTTATCCTTTTCTTCTAGTTTACCTTTCAAGATATTTACCTCAACCTGATGTTGTTCTTCCTTTTTCAGATACTGCTTCCTTAGGTCTTCTTCAACTTTTCTCCCTTCTTCCACTTGTCGCTTTAGTTTGATCACTTCATGTTCTTGATCTTCAAGTTCTTCTTTTAGAGAGAGGATATTTGATTCAAGTCTCTGAATAGTTGTGCTCTGATCTTTTGCTATATCCTGCAATCTCTCCCTTACCCTGGTTTCTGTTTCCAATAGTTCTTTTAATTTGGCAACTTCTTCAGTTTCTGCATTCTTCTCTTCATGTGCCATGAGACTTTTAATATCCTCGCTATTATTGGATGAAGCATTCTTCTTCTTGTGCGCCATGAGACTTCTAATATCTTCACTATCATTTAATGAACTTTTAATATGGGAATAATAGCTTCTACCATCTTCTTCATATATCCTTTCTTTGTTATGAGGACATCTAGCAGCATAGTGACCAACTCTACCACATAGAAAACATTTGAAAGGTAGCTTATCTTTGAACCGTCCAGTTCCCCGTTCAAGATTCTTGACAAAATTTACCTCATCTTCTTCCTCTGACACTTCGAATGCGGCCTCTGGTGGTACCTCTTGTCGCATTTCAAAAGCAGTTAAGATCCCGTGAAGCTGTGACATGGTAATTTTCCGCACATTCTCCTTTTCTTCTATGGCAGATACTTTAGAATCAAATTTAGTAGACAGAGATCTCAAAACCTTTTGAACTAAGACAACTTCCTCAAATTCTTCACCCAGATCCCTCATACAATTCACAATCTCATCCATACGCAGGAAATAATTAGCTACGCTTTCATTACTTCGCATCTTAAGAGTTTCATACCGGATTCTGAGAGTTTGAAGCTTCGCTATTTTTACCTGATCATCTCCTTCGTAGCTTGTAACGATTTTGTCCCATATTTCCTTAGCTGATTTGAGATGCATGATCTTCATAAATTCTGATTGAGTCAAAGTACTCAATAGGACATTAACTACTTTGGCGTTAAGCTCATATTGCTTTTTCTCTGCTGGATCTGTAGGAGTTGCTGATGGGAATTTGTATCCTCCTTCTACGAGTCCCCAAACTTCTGCTCCAAGAGACTGTAGATATGCAGTGGTTCTTATCTTCCAGTGAGTAAAATTGTTCCCGTCAAAGACTGGTGGCCTGATGTGTGCCTCTCTTTCTGGATTAGCCATTTTGATCGATCTTTTCCTTCAAGCGATCAAGCTTCCTCTGAAGGACCTGCTCTGATACCAATTGTTGGAAATAATACTGAGAGGGGGGGGTGAATCAGTATTATCAGATCAATAAAACCTTTTCAATTTCATACTCAGAAACATATACGCGACTTCAGTTAAGTGAATCCGCGTGTACACGCGACTGTGTCTAAAGCAACTAGCGTATATGCAGATATCTTATGATTCAGTTAATCTTATCTTCAGTAAATGCATCAGAACATTATTAAGCAATTTAACAGTAAACAGGTGCAGTATAACAGAACAGAACATCACACAAGAGCCACACACATGAACACCATGATATAAGGTGGAAACCCAATGTGGGTGAAAAACCACCTGCTGCAATTCGTCTCTTTCTTCTTTAATGAGAAACTTCTTTTACAATATACTGGTGCAGTCCTTTACCAGTATGCAGGCTACAACCTGCAGAGGGCTACAACCCTCTCTTTCGTTTTCAACTACTTCTGGAAGGGAGCTACAACCCCCTCAGCTCTTGTACTAGCTGATCCATTTACTAGTACATAGGTGCTGACCCTACAACCTTCAGGGACCACGTTTCATCAATTTTCAGACTGGATCCAAGAGTACAAAGCAAACATTACCGCAATACAATTATCAACTTATACTTGCATCATAATTCATTAAACAACCCAATACCGAATCACTGAAACCCTGTCATCAAGAACACAGAACCCAAACCAGAATCTAGAACTCTGCAACAACCACCAGAATCAGCAACAACCTGAAATATCAACCCTTATCATGCATACGCTACTTCACTGTACCAAAACCGCGTGTATACGCGCTTTCTCCAAAGGCAACCCGCGTGCAGATCTAGAAATGATTACTTCTGCCTTTGCTGTCAGATCCGACCCTTGCCAAGCGTCCCGAACAGATAACCAGCAATACCAGATCCTCTCACTGCGTCAGACACCCACACACCTATCTTTGCCTAGTGATCTTCTCCTTATATAGCCTTAGGCCTTGTTCAATACCAAGAGCCAAAACCATAGAAACACAATACCATCAACTTCAAAACTAGGGATCGACACGCCCGTCGAGACACAATGGTCCGAAACCATAGGCACAACTTCCAAGGACTAACCGCCATGGACCAAAGGTACTTTTCCACATACACGCGCTTTTTCTGAAGCCAACCTGCGTGTACACGCGACTTGGGCTTAACAAACCTGCGTGTATGAACTTCCTTGGCAAGCTGTACTAGGATCTGTCTTCTGATTAAGTTGCCATTACCTGTACCAACTTCTGAGCATCTGTACCAACCTCTGAGTGAGTTGCCATCAAGGACAACACTTGAATCATAATGCCAACACATGTTTCTAGTGTCGACTTGTGGTTTCGAGAGTTGTAACACCAAAGTCGTAGTTGGGAATGGAAACACCAAAATTGCAGTAGAGAGTTATCACACTATAGTTTATCAATGTGTTGTTACACTAGAGTTGTAGCAATGAGTTGTGACACTAGAGTTGCAGTAAGGGCTAGCAAGTTAGGGAACTGTTGTGGTCACCAACAACACCCCTCTTTGTTTGGTATTAGCAATAACATCAAGCAAAGGGGGACCCTTAACAAAAAATTCCAAAAATATTTTTGTCAAAAGTTTTGTATTTAACTCCCTAAAAGTTATATCGCATCGCAAAGAGAGAGTGAAGCGTTTTCCTATGCGCATAAATAAGCTGCAATGAAGCGATGCGACATTCATCGCATCGCATATTTTGAAAGCGCCCTAAAAGAAAACCTAAGGAATCGCCGATGGCCGATGTGCGACGTCGCGTATCGCAACGTCGCATAAGCAGTGCACAGTGATCAAATGAAAAATGTGATCTTGCGATTTGCGATCTGCGATCTTACAAACTGCGATCTTGCGATCTGCGATCTGTGATTTGCGATGAATGAGACTATTAATTGCTGCGATGCGAATCGCAGAAACCACTCATCGCAAAGTTTCCTCGGCATGACCTGTTAACCCAAAATTTGAGTGCGCACCTTAAGGGAAATTAATGATTGCACGCCTGAGTATCCAAAGATGATCGTGTTGCGTTTTTCGAAGAGTCAAGTCATTATGAGTGTCATGATTATGCATTCATTAGAACTTAAAGCTTTCATGTCAATCTTTTCGTCATTTCTCTTTTCCTTTGCGTAAACTGTAAGGCAGCAACTAATATAAATCTATATGCAGGAAACATCTAAGGAAAAGGGGAAAGCGCCAATACTTGAAGAACAGAGAGGAGATGCCTTCGCAAATGGATGCTGCATGCAGCAGAGCCACGGATTCCAGAGTATCACTCCATAGACACTGATGAAAATAGACTATCCAAGACTCAGAGTCAAAGGCGCATAAAAGCAGCATGTTTGCAAAAGATCCTGAAGCTCAGACTGGATAAAGCAAAAAGAAAAACGCTAAAGAGGGAGGACGCTCCAGAAAATCCTGGAACAAAGAACGGAAGCAATTTTCAATATGGAAGATTGTTCAGGCAATGAAATCCCTAACTCATTGAGTCATTCGCACGGCCGGAAACCGAAATAGCAACAACACAATCAGTTTGAAAGAAATCTGGGTTATACTAAGTATACACACAGCAAATACACCCAGCCAGAGGAAGATTTTCAAAAATATCTTCTAGTTTGTCAGAAAGAGGTGCCAGCTTTTGTTATTTCTACTTTTATCGCTCAAGCAAAAGGAAAAGACAACCAGTTAACTCTTTCCAGGCGAACCTTGCATTGCTTACAACACTAAGGAGCAGATACAGAAACGGTTAGAAATTAGATTCAATTTTTAGAAATAAATTTGTTTTAGTAAAAGGGCGGTCATTTGAAGCCGTTTCCTAATTTTGTGTAATTAAGATTAGTTAGTTAGTAGTATTTAACACTTCTCATGGCATTTGGAGAAGGGTCCGGAAATTTGTCAAAAAACTTGTCCTCAGAACATGCACTTTTGTACCCTCGGAGGGGGTTTTTGATGAATGGATGGATCGAGATTTATTTATGTTTACATTTTAATGTCTGCTACTGATGTTGCACTTCTGTACTCTTAGTAGATGTTAGAAGTAAGTAGAGAGAAATCGTTATTGCTTGAAGTTTGTGAGTGAAATCAGTCATAAATGGTACTTTTATCTCTTGATTAATTTCTGCTCATATTCTTAGAGTGATATACAGCTGAGTTGTTTATATGTTGATGTATGAATGTCTGGGTTACCATTTGGCACTTTTGTACGGTGGAGTCATTTATTTGTGCTTGACATATGAATAACTTATCATGCGATATGCTGTTCACAACTGTTTTGCCTAACTTCTTATGCAGAATGGTTTATCTTAATTGATTTATATTCTTATGATAGTTGAATGATCTTTATTACCAGTTATTGTATGAAATCTTTTTAGATCACATGATGAAAGAATTTTACCCTGGGTTAGTATAGATTAGATGTGTTGTTTTTGTTAGATTACAGTAGCATAGAGTCAGTTTAGAGTTTAGAATTAAATTAGTTTAAAATTACCTCTAGATTAGCATCATCAAAATCTACACACACACACACATCCTTTAAATTGGGAAGCTAGTCCCATTATCCCTAGTCGGATCCGCTACACCAAACGGGCAAGGAGCCGCCAACCAGGTTCCATACCGGGTGGGTATCCCCCTTGTTGTTGACCCGATTTTAGGGCCCTCAACATATTTGGCGCTAGAAGGAGGGCACGAACTATGAATGGCAACTAAGTCAAAATCCAAATACCATTCTGAGAGTAAATCACCCTCATCAACTCCCCCGACTTCTCCAATACGGTTAAACCTGGAGTTAGAAGTCGCTCGAGTATCCTCCGCTGCTACCTACCCTAATATATCAGACCAACATATCATTGAACTCCCTGAAATTCAAACTTTGATTCGTAAACTCCAGGGATTCTCTATTTTTTCTCAAAGGTCTGATAAATCTTACAGCAGCGTGACTTCGCAGTACAATCCTGCTCATCCCCTGACCAGATTGAAGAGTGAAAAATTTGGTATTCAACCAAGTGAACTCCCTCTCCCTACTAGGAAAAGATCAAGGAATACACCACCAGAGTCTGACCATGAGACTCTTTCATCTACTTCGTCCATTTCAACCCCCTCACTGCGAAGTCAACCACCCACATCCTCATCCAAAATCACTCATCCATCTTCCACAACCCTTCCTCTTCAATCATCAAAGATCATAATATCTTCATCTTCTCAGCATCAGGGACCATCTTCTGCACTTTCATTAACTAGCGGCTCAACGATGGCCCAGTCTCCATGGAACAATCCTGGGGCGGTTTTAATGCCTCCACCCCTGAGCCCAATACCGGCCCATCCTGAGAAATGGCTACCTAAATTCAATCCAGAAACAGGCATGCTAGCTGAAGAACATATCAATAATTTCATGCTTTCTGTTAATCTCAACGGAGTTACCAACGAGGATGCTGTCGTCTGGCTTTTTCCTTATACAATGCAAGGAACAGCCGGCTCATGGTACTTTTTGTTACCTTCCGGGTCCATCACAAGTTGGGACATTTTTCAAAGTCAATTCCTCACCAAGTTTGGCGATGACAGATCAACAGCGACATTGATCAATGACCTATCTAATCTTAAAGTTGAGGCTAGAGAACCCATTAAAGATTTCAATTTATGGTTCAATAAGATCCTCAACAACATTCCCGCTGCTTCTCAACCCAGCGAGGAAGTAAGATGTGAATGGTACATCACGGCCTTACCATCAAACTTAGCTATCTTCGTAGATAGGGCAAACAAGATGACCTTAATTGAAAACTTGACTGAGGCGTTAGCAGTAGAAAAACGCGTAGTTGCCCTAGAAAAGAAATCTGCAATAGAAGAACGCAAATCTAAGAAAATCTCTTTCAATGAAGACACCAAGAAGAAGCAAACGAAAGATCCTTTCGATATGGAAGGATTACAAAAAGTGTTAAAAGCCATGTCCAATGAGATGATTGACATAAGAAAACAAGTAGCAGAAACTTCTTCAAAAAAGCCCTACAGATCTTTTAAAAGAAATCCTCCCATGGAGGTGAAACCACCCAATGCTATCTCAAACGTCGAATCTGAAGAAGAAGAAGAGAATACCACTGAAGGGCAGACCGATGATGAAGAAGTTGTGGAACTACAAGGAATGTGGGATTTCATCCTCCCACAAGAAGAAGATCAAGAAGCATTTCCGGTTAGCACACGAAGCAAAAATCAACTTGATCCTCCCCAAACTACCCCTAAACAGAAGGGCGCAAGCCCTGCAACAAAAGATAAGGTCGCAACAAAGAAAACAACTGCTAGAGTGACCCAATTTAGCCCAGTCCAATCAGATCAAGCACCTCCATCAAGAACACTGATAGTGTTGGATGAAATGGAGTATAACATTATCGATGACATGAAAAAGACTAGGGCTAATATCACTCTTTACGAATTGAGCAAATTGAAACATCAACAGAAAATAATGATGAAATAATTACATGCCGTGCCTACTACATCTTTACCTACATCTGTAGCTTCCCACAACATGGGAAGACCTCCAACCAACATGGTCAATAAGATTGATCCAAATGACATTGCCTTGATTGGAGGAAGATCAAGATCTCATACTCCTCCTTTTCTTCTCACTTATGAAATTTTCAATAAAAACGTGCACAATTGCTTGGTCGATTCTGGTGCTTCAACGAATATTTTACCCAGATCAATATGTGCCAAATTGAATGTTCAGCCACAAAAATCCGCAGTGCGCATAGTTCAACTTGATCGATCTCAAGTCGAAGTGATTGGTGAACTTAACCAGGTGACCATAAGATTGTCGTCTAACCCGAAAGTATGCCAGGTTATCGACATTCTAGTAGCTGATATCCCTGAATTCTATGGTTTAATTCTTAGCAGGGATTGGTCCGAAAAACTCCACGGATATTTCTCAACCAACTGGTCGCACATGTGGTTACCCTACAACGGTAAACCCAATCAAATAAAGGTTGAACGAGAGTTGCACCAAAAGTACATAGTGACTGAATTGGAAGGAGAGAATGAAGCAATAGCATACAACAGCAGTATCATAGGCAATTACTCGGTAGATTCTTTCCTCGGCAATTTCAATGCTCACACCTCACCTTACTTAGAAAATTCAGTTTTATCCCAAGTTGAAATTTTTTCCCAAACTGATGATTCAAAGTGTTTTAAATTTTTAGATAACTCTGTAAATACATCTTTGTTTTGGAAATTATATTTTGATGGCTCTAAATCTGACGAGGGAGCAGGAGCAGGATGCGTTCTGATTAGCCCAGACGGAAACAAGATCATGCTTACATGCAGACTTGAGTTCGATTGCACAAACAATACAGCGGAGTACGAAGCCTTGGTGCAAGGCCTATACAAAGCAATCGGGTTGAATGTTAAGTATCTTCAAGTCTTTGGAGATTCTGAAATTGTCGTCAAACAGGTACGTAACACCATACATTGCCTGTCAAGTCATTTAAAGCACTATCTATCTTTAGTACAAGATCTGACTTCACATTTCATAGCATTCAATATTTCGTCAATCCCAAGACTCCAAAATGCGAGCGCAGACCTGTTAGCTAACGTAGCCTCTAGACTTATTCCCTCCGAAGATTTTAGTCCCGATAGGTTCTCAATAGAATTAATCTTTAGACCATCCATCCCTGACAACATCACCAACTGGAGAGTATTCAACGACGATCCTGACATTGTAAATTTCCTCACTTCTGAAGGATCCTACTCAAATCAAATAATTGACGAAGACCATCATGATCACCAAATTCAACAAAATAGCACTAATAATGCTATACCTAAATCGGTGGTTAAGTTAGAAGATTTATATGATTTGAAAAGTCGGTTTAAAAGGTCTGCCAATTCTAAACTCTACAGTTCAACTCTGAATTATGAATTAGTGAACATAGGAACCGATCAGAAGCCGCAAAACGTTAATCTAGGCCACGACATAGCCCATGAAGAAAAATCAACATATATCCGTCTTCTGAGACAATACAAAAACGTTTTTGCATGGAATTACGATGAGCTGAAGACATACAACACTTCTATCATTCAACACACTATCCCTATGATTGACAATGAAAAACTTGTCCAGCAGAAGCTCAGAAAAATCCACCCCAACTTAGAAAATCAGATAAAGACTGAGCTAAATAAGTTGTTGAGAGCCAGAATAATTTTCCCCGTCAGACATTCCAAATGGGTATCCAATATGGTGCCCGTTAGAAAGAAAAACAGAGATATTAGAATCTGTATTGATTTCCGGAATCTCAACAAAGCCTGTCAGAAAGACAATTTCCCCTCCCACCTATGGAGCAAATACTACAGGCAGTAGCGGGCTCAGAATTAATGTCTTTCCTGGATGGATTTTCAGGATATAATCAAGTGTTGGTACATCCCGATGATCAGTTGAAAACCACATTCCGAACCAAATGGGGCACATACGCATATCGGAAGATGCCATTTGGTCTGATCAATGCCGGTGCTACCTTTCAGAGAGCCATGGACATCACGTTTAAAGGTTTAGTCAATAAATCGGTAGTGATTTACCTGGATGATATAACAGTGTACTCCAAGAAGCGAAGTGACCATCTCAAAGACTTGAAACAAATCTTTCAAAGATGTTTAAGGTATGGGATTTCACTTAACCCAAAGAAATATTTTTTCGCATTAAGTGAAGGGAAATTGCTCGGATTCATAGTGTCGAAATCTGGTATTCACATTGAACCTGACAGAATCAAAGAAATTTCCGAAATATCCATGCCCCATAACAAAAAGGCCATGCAATCTTTCCTTGGACAAATCAATTTTGTAAAAAGGTTTGTCCCGGACTTTTCACGTATTATTTCTCCTTTACAAAATATGATAAAAAGGAATTCAAATTTTAAATGGGGTCAAGATGAGCACGAAGCATTCAACTTGATCAAACAAGCTATCATCAACGCTCCATCTTTGGCTACCCCAAATTTTTCAGAATCTTTTATCTTATACACTTTTGCCTTAGAGAAATCTTATGCCGCGATTTTAACTCAAGCAAATCAAGAGAAGGCGGAAGTTTCAATCGCATTCTTTAGCTCGAACTTAGAAGGTGCTGAGCTCAATTACTCAAACATGGAGAAACAGGCATATGCTGATTTCAAAGCGATCAAATATTTCAGACCTTTCTTACTTAAAGCCCATACCAAAGTCGTAGTACCGTTTCCAGCGGTAAGAAACCTGTTGGTACAGAAGGATGTGGGCGAAAAGAGAGCAAATTGAATTACCGCTTTACAAGAATACGATCTTGAGATCAAACCAGCAAACATAGTAAGAGGTCAAGGCTTCTGCAAGATGTTAGTTGGAGCATCGCAAATTCCTGAGAACTCATCTGAAGAGGTACATACATATGAGGTAAGCCTAAATGACGCAGAATCATTATATGAGGACACCATTTATTATCTTAAGAACGGGTATGCTCCATCACACCTGGATCACACCAAGAAAAGAGCTCTGAGATTGAAAGCTAAACAATACCATCTCATAAATGATGTTCTGTTTAAAAGGAATTACGATTCTGTACTTCTTAGGTGTCTTGAGAAAACTGAAGCCGAAAAGGTTTTGCAGGAACTCCACGATGGACCAGCAGGTGGACACTATGCTGGAGAAGCTACTGCACATAAGATCTTACGTGCAAGATATTATTGGCCCACGCTGTTCAAAGACTCATACAATTACGTAAGGAAATGCCAAATCTGCCAGACCGCTGCAGGGAAACAAAAGAAATCGTCCATGCCACTACAGTCGGTTAACATCGAGCAACCATTCATCCAATGGGGCTTGGACATAATAGGTGAGATCGTTCCTCACTCTTCTAAGCAGTATAGGTATATCCTCACGACAACAGATTATTTTACTAAATGGGTAGAAGCAGTTCCTCTCAAGACAGTTAATTCTGAAAACATTATTGAATTCATAGATCAATTTATCATCACTAGGTTTGGATTGCCAACGGCCTTAATGTTTGATAATGCATCATACTTTTCTGGAAATACAATGACTGAGTTTGCACTTAAAAGAGGGTTCAAACTGAAGTATTCTGCCAACTACTATCCGCAAGGTAATGGGTTGGCTGAATCAACAAACAAAAACCTAATCAGGATTATTAAAAGAACGGTCGACCAAAACCAAAAGAATTGGCACAAAGCGCTGGTAAATGCTTTATGGGCAGATAGAATTATGAAGAAAGCTTCAATCGGCACTTCTCCCTTTAATTTAGTTTATGGGAAAGAAGTGGTTCTTCCTACTCACTTAGTCATTCCCTCTTTGTCTTTAGTACAACACATCGATGAAGTATCTACTTCCTCTTTACAATTGAGACAAATGGAGATAATCAAACTAGAAGAATGACGAGAACAAGCTAAGAAAACCCATGCTCACCACCAAGCGCTAATAAAATCCTCTTTTGACTCAAGCATAATAACCAGAAAAAGATTTCAGATGGGAGATTTAGTTTTGAAATGGGATAAGGCTCATGAAGAAAAGGGCAAGCATACGAAATTTCAGAAGCTGTGGCTTGGTCCTTTTCAGATTGTAGAAGTCATAGGCCCATCGACGTTTGTGTTGCAGGATTTGGCAGGTAGAAGAGATTCTTTGCCTGTGAATGGACAGATTCTTAAAATGTATTTTCCATAGAAGATCATTCTTCTATTTTTGTAGGATAGTTTTAGTTTTTTTTTTTTTTTTTTTTTCTCTTTCTTATAAATAAAACCGGTTGTAAACGATCATTGAAAAGGATTCATGAAAGAGCACACCAACTCTCTATCAGATTTTGATTTCACTTGTACAAATAGCAAAACTTTTCGAAAAATCTGATTTTTATTATTGACAAATAGAATTAACTTTAACCTGAATTTGATATTAGTTTCAACCCCTTTGATGAAAGCAACCTTTGGTAAAAAATTGTTTTATGTCAGCACAATGAAAGGTATCATCAATAATAAAATAAATATTCTCTGTAAAAGCTGTTGTTTTCAAGCTCTATTATTGTCGTCCAGAGCTTTCTTAAGGAAAAACAATGACTTCCTCCCTGCAAAAGGAAACCGCAACATTCAGAGAAACAATCCGAGAAAACACTATATCTCAAAGAATAAGAGGTCTCGTCACGAGCCGGCTTATCATGATCACAGATATTATAACTTGCTGACTTTGCCAATACTGTCTATCAAAACAGGGCAACGACTCAAGATTGTTGCAATCAAAGGACAAGGGGTCTCATCACGAGCCAGCTTGTTCAGCAAAAGTGTAAATCAAGTGAATGACTGTGTCATAATTTGGCCACCAAACCAAGACATTGTTCTTTAGAGAATAAAAAAGGAAAAAGTGTCAAAAAGGATTTTTCTCTGAAATGTTGTAAATAACCTCAAGCAGGAAAAAGGATCATTGTTGGATAACATGGTAACCCTGTCGAGGCTATGGACGCTTACGAGCAGTAGAGGCTCTACCTATGACAAATGAGCATATTTTAAAGCCAGTACGCAGAGAAGACCTTATTTTATCTTTAAAAAGGACCGAGTAATGTCTGGTATGAATGCAAGAACTAAGCCTAAGGAAGCAGACAAATAAAAAGAAGAAGAAAGGTTGAGACAAAGTATCATTGACAGGATAAGGGGTAATCTACTCTATCTGTCCATAAAAAGATTTAGACATATGAAAATTTTTCTGTATTGGAAGTCGAAATGTCAATAGAAAAGCAGAGATAACTGGTTCTTCACAGTGAATCGCCATTTTTGTGGTCACCAACAACCCCCCTCTTTGTTTGGTATTAGCAATAACATCAAGCAAAGGGGGACCCTTAACAAAAAATCCCAAAAATATTTTTGTCAAAATTTTTGTATTTAACTCCCTAAAAGCTATATCGCATCGCAAAGAGAGAGTGAAGCATTTTCCTATGCGCATAAATAAGCTGCAATGAAGCGATGCGACATTCATCGCATCGCATATTTTGAAAGCGCCCTTAAAGAAAACCTAAGGAATCGCCGATGGCCGATGTGCGACGTCGCGTATCGCAACGTCGCATAAGCAGCACACAGTGATCAAATGAAAAATGCGATCTTGCGATTTGCGATCTGCGATCTTACAAACTGCGATCTTGCGATCTGCGATCTGCGATGAATGAGACTATTAATTGCTGCGATGCGAATCGCAGAAACCACTCATCGCAAAGTTTCCTCGGCATGACCTGTTAACCCAAAATTTGAGCGCGCACCTTAAGGGAAATTAATGATTGCACGCCTGAGTATCCAAAGATGATCGTGTTGCGTTTTTCGAAGAGTCAAGTCATTATGAGTGTCATGATTATGCATTCATTAGAACTTAAAGCTTTCATGTAAATATTTTCGTCATTTCTCTTTTCCTTTGCATAAACTGTAAGGCAGCAACTAATATAAATCTATATGCAGGAAACATCTAAGGAAAAGGGGAAAGCGCCAATACTTGAAGAACAGAGAGGAGATGCCTTCACAAATGGATGCCGCATGCAGCAGAGCCGCGGATTCCAGAGTATCACTCCACAGACACTGATGAAAATAGACTATCCAAGACTCAGAGTCAAAGGCGCACAAAAGCATCATGTTTGCAAAAGATCCTGAAGCTCAGACTGGATAAAGCAAAAAGAAAAACGCTAAAGAGGGAGGACGCTCCAGAAAAACCTGGAACAAAGAACAGAAGCAATTTTCAATACGGAAGATTGTTCAGGCAACGAAATCCTTAACTCATTGAGTCATTCGCACGGCCGGAAACCGAAATAGCAACAACACAATCAGTTTGAAAGAAATCTGGGTTATACTAAGTATACACACAGCAAATACACCCAACCAGAGGAAGATTTTCAAAAATATCTTCTAGTTTGTCAGAAAGAGGTGCCAGCTTTTGTTATTTCTACTTTTATCGCTCAAGCAAAAGGAAAAGACAACCAGCCGACTCTTTCCAGGCGAACCTTGCATTTCTTACAGCATTAAGGAGCAGATACAGAAACGGTTAGAAATTAGATTCAATTTTTAGAAATAAATTTGTTTTAGTAAAAGGGCCGTCATTTGAAGCCGTTTCCTAATTTTGTGTAATTAAGATTAGTTAGTTAGTAGTATTTAACCCTTCTCATGGCATAGAAGGGTCCAGAAATTTGTCAAAAAACTTGTCCTCAGAACATGCACTTTTGTACCCTCGAAGGGGGTTTTTGATGAATGGATGGATCGAGATTTATTTATGTTTAAATTTTAATGTCTGGTACTGATGTTGCACTTCTGTACTCTTAGTAGATGTTAGAAGTAAGTAGAGATAAATCGTTATTGCTTGAAGTTTGTGAGTGAAATCAGTCATAAATGGTACTTTTATCTCTTGATTAATTTCTACTCATATTCTTAGAGTGATATACAGCTGAGTTGTTTATATGTTGATGTATGAATGTCTGGGTTACCATTTGGCACTTTTGTACGGTGGAGTCATTTATTTGTGCTTGACATATGAATAACTTATCATGCGATATGCTGTTCACAACTGTTTTGCCTAACTTCTTATGCAGAATGGTTTATCTTAATTGATTTATATTCTTATGATAGCTAAATGATCTTTATTACCAGTTATTGTATGAAATCATTTTAGATCGCATGATGAAAGAATTTTACCCTGGGTTAGTATAGATTAGATGTGTTGTTTTTGTTAGATTACAGTAGCATAGAGTCAGTTTAGAGTTTAGAATTAAATTAGTTTAAAATTACCTCTAGATTAGCATCATCAAAATCTACACACACACACACATCCTTTAAATTGGGAAGCTGGTCCCATTATCCCTAGTCGGACCCGCTACACCAAACGGGCAAGGAGCCGCCAACCAGGTTCCGGACCGGGTGGGTATCCCCCTTGTTGTTTACCCGATTTTAGGGCCCTCAATAGGAACCAAAGTTGTAGTAAGGGGTTGGAGCACCAAAGTTGCAACAGTAAGCAGTGGCATGAAAGTTGTAGTGGTGAGTTGCATCACTAGAGTTGCAACAATGAGTTGTAACGCTAGAGTTGCAAAAATGAGTTGAAGCAATTGAGTAGAAACAACTATGACCAAGATACACCCCACGGAAACATTACAACCTACACAACAACCTTTCTAGCGCTTTGTAATTTCACATTAACTCAAAGAGGAATACAAATGTGATATTTACCGATGTTTAATCATAAATCCACATAAAATACAAAGGAAATTCAATGGAAAACACTTTATATCTAAATTCCTCATGTAAGCGTTAGAATGGACTAATCCATGTTCATAAGAAAGTGAAGGGGAATAAATAATAGGGAAAAAGGATGTAAAACGATTCCAATTCCAACCCTGTTCATGTCCCCCAACAAAAAAAATTTCATTTCCTCATGTAACCTAATACCTCTATATTAGCCATACTGTAGGGACACTTCTTTTATTCCATTGCATACCTCTCTCTATTGTTAACATTTTTCATTTGCCTCAAACGTTTTATTTGAATTATCATAATGCATCCTTCAAACCTAAAATTTAGCATCCTAAACAAGTTTAACGAGCTTGCATAGAATTTGGTGGAGTTGTGACAAGAGTGTTGTAGGAGTAGAAACAAGCCTCTTTTATTCTCTCTATAAACTATTTTTTGCAAGCATACTTGTCCTATTTCACTAATTTTTCTCAAAAAAATCATTACTATCTGATGCAGCGATTTCAAGACATAGACAAATCCTTGCACAAAAAACTGGAGTAGCATCAATATTGTTATAACAATAGTAGAAACAACATCATCACAATTTAAGTGTTATGACATGGTATTTTTCATTTATTACTGTCAATTCTTGTGTAGCAACAATATGAATTACTAGTACTTGTTCTTGTGTAGCAATAATAGGGCTTCTTTATGTTATTATTTCTCTCGAACTTTCTTGTTATTGTTTACACACTAAAAAAATTATATTTATTGTTATACATATCAAAAATCAAGAATGAAAACATTTTTCTATAGTAATGCCTTTTATGGTAGCTTCTTTTGTTGTAGGGTTCTTATGGTTTAGATTTTTCCTCTCTAGATTACAATTTCCTCCTTTCCCCTAAGACAAAAATGAGCTATGGGTTGTTGGATATGCCACTTAAAAATGTGGATTTGAAGATGCTCGTGGATCAAGCAGGAGAGGTATGCCATTAATAAATTTTGACTATCCCTTTCAACTACTTATTTTTCTTTTGCTGGTTCTTATGGAGAAACAACATCTTCTTTTTCATTCTTTATTAGTTCTTGTGTGACAACAACAATGTTTTATATGTTTCTTACCGCTAGCTCTTGTGTGACAACAACAAGGTTTTACACGGTAGCTTGTAATTCTTCTCATGCATAGATATTGGAGTGGAATTAAATAAGATTTGTGAGGGAAGGTTATCGAAGATAATGATAGTGACATTTTCCAACCCTGAAAAAAAATAAAGGATGAGGAAATTGGACATAGGTATAAGTGATTTTTCAAATAAAAATCCATACCATTCAATGAATATAGATTAAATAAAATAAAAGAAGCATATGTGCACCTATCTAAGAGGAGTTTTAGCAACTAAATGATCTAAGTGTTGTTGTAACTAACTCGTAGATGTTGTAGCAACTCACTGATGGGTGTTGCAACAATTGATTGGTAGGTGTTGCACCAATTATATCAACACCTATGAAAGCACTCCTAGCAACACCAATTCTTGTAGAAGCATGTATAGAACAATGTCTCATAAGCTTCACAACATGTGTATGATAACCCGTGATGGTCCATAATGATGCAATATTCTAGGAGAATGAACAATGTGGATCTTGGATTCTTGGATCACCATTTGAGTTGTAAAGTATCTTAAACAACCTTTTGTGCAAAACTTGTGACTCATTAAAAAGTAGTTGAAACTTGAAGACAAAATTTTATTTTTATTTGTAGGATGTATTTTTCCAGCAAGCTAGTCTTCAAATGAGATCCATGCAATTGCACCCAAATAATTTTCACAGTTAGAAATTTTATTTATTCAAAGAATTATATCGAACAAGATAGCTTTCAAATATCCCAATTTTTTATGGTGCCTAAGACATGTTTTCACCATGAAATTTATTAAGGAAATAGATAGGATAACTTGGTAACTCAACATTGCAAGTGAGTTAATTCGCTTTATTACATGGGTTAGGGATGGTCTAAGAAATAAGTAGGAAGTGATGAGGTTGAAGCTGTGATTTAATGGTAGTGAAAAATATTAAGCTTAAAGGGAAACCACATAAACATAAGAACTTAATCATTATTACCATGCAATTATTTTGAACTTGGAAGAAGGAAATGCATGGGAATGCCATGATTTTGATGAATAAGCAACATGAATAGCGAATTTGATTAAAAAACTTCATCTGCAGGGAATTAGTAATGTAATTATGAGATTTGATTTTTGGATCATTGATCTTTACTTTCATCTTCACATCTTTCATATCACTTGTTCTTAATCCATTTATATCTTTGGTGAAAAATTATTATTGTCTTTGTTTTTAATTGAGATATTGTTGGGTTATTGTTCTAGGATTTTGATATTTAAATCATAGTTCTTGCAAGGACTCAAATCCCCTTATTTGAATATTTATAGAGTATGCCCTTTTCTTGAAATTTTATTTTTAATAATTGCTTGTGCATGGATTGACCTTCTTGTTCTTCTCAAGATGTGCAAAAACTAGAAGTTATTTGTAATAAAACATGGGATCTTGGGAGAATAAAGGTGATCAATATTTCTTCACCCAATACATATGAAAAAATTCACAAATAGTAATAGTAAAATAGATCCAAAGAAATACAAACTTTGGAGGTGTTGCAACATCAATTCTAGGCATAGTGCAACAACAAGTTGCAATAATGAGTTGCAGCAATGAGTTGTAGTAGTGTCTTGTAGAAAAGCTATATCAAAATGTTAATAGTTGCATGTTAGGTCCCTATACTACTAGTGTAACCCCCCTATTGTTATTAGTGCAACCCCCTTATTATATTATTGTGCCCGTTTAGTCCCAATGTTGTTATTATTATGCCCCATAGAAGCCCACTATTGTTATTGTTGTGCCCCTACAATATTATTGTTATGTAGGCTCTGATTGTTTGGGACCCCTTAGACTCCTATATATAGAAATGAGGTCTTGTCATTTATATTATCCAAGAATTTTTCATTTTTTAAATGTAAAGGAGGTTTCCCTCTCAAAGAGACTTATTCTTAAGTCACCGATCTATCTTTTTGTGAGTTGGTTTCATAACATTTGGTATCAGAGCTTTGGATTCTAGGGTTTCGCTACTCCAAACAGGTCATCATGGAATTTTTGATATAACTTTTTCTCTACGCAGTTTCAGAAGCTAAACCCAAAATAGCCATTTGAGTTGCAATCGTTTTGAACCTCAGGTCCAAATTTCTTATCTTGTCTCACTATATTTTTGGAGATATGATCTTAGTATGTTAGGGTTTTTTCAAGTTCCAGAATTCCATGGCAAACAGGACATTGTGGAATTTTCACTATACGGTTTTTTCTACGTAGTTTCAGACTATGAAATTAAAACCCATTTGAGTTGAAATCTTGATTAAGCTCAAGCCCAAATTTCCAATCTTGTTTCGCTATATTTTCGGATATATGGTCCAAGACATTTAGGGTTGTTGCAGGATCCCGAATTACATCCCGAACAGGTGACCTGGAGAAAATCATCATAACTTTCTCTTTGAGTATCAGATTGAAGTTTCGTAAAATGTTACAGAAAGTGGAAGGCCTGTAGTTTCCTATGTATCATTTGAAGGTCTTAAGGTCTAAACAGTGACATGTGGCGCTTCATACAAGTTATCTTTACTGAACTAGTCTATAATCAGGTCATCATGGGAGATTTAGCATAACTCTTCCTTGGAGAATCCAATATTGCTCAAACTTATGAGGATGGAAAGATGACTCAAAGGGATATGTCAGGACGCAATTTCAGACCTTAGAGATCCAAAATTATAGAGATAAAATAGATTCAATATCAAGCTCCTACAAAGTGAAAAAAGGTGTGTAGGTTTTTTAAAGTTTTGCATAAGTTTGGTTGAAAAATCAGTTTGAAGGAATTCAAAGGGCATGGAAGCTAAGATGGATGGTATAGAAGAAAAATTTAAAGGCAACATGTAATATTTGAAGACAGATTTGACAAATTTTCTACAATAAATGCTTACTAATGGTGAAAGGGTAGTAAAGGAAACTCATGATGAGAACAAAAGAAATGTTAATCATGATTCCATAGACTCTAACATTGGATTGAAGACCCACCATGTTCCAACGATATATATGAGGAAGTTTGATGGCAAGGATCCCGTAACATGGATACTATAGATGGAGCAATATTTTGATCTCCATAATGTGTAAAACACACAAAAGATATGCATTACAACTTTATATTTGGAACCAAATCAATTTGTATGGTATCGATAGCTTTGCTCTCGTAAACAATTTTTCACTTGGGAAATTTTTACGGAAGAAATTATAGCACATTATGAGGATACAAAAAGCAACACCGTTTTTAGCCAATTAATAAATCTCAAACAAAAGGGTTCAATGATGGAGCACATTGAGGACTTCCAAAAATTGAATATAAGGTTAAAAGATATTCTAGAGGAGCATAGGAATGATGTGTTTGTAGGGACTTTAAAGGATAACATCCAACATGAGGTTTTCCTTTGAGAACCTAATTCATTGGAGAAGGCATTCAGGTTGGCAAAAAAAATTGAAAGAAAAATTATGGCAACAAGGAAGCCTACCACTCAGAACTATAAAGATAGAAGTGTTGTTTCTCCTAGCCTTTCACCACCTACAAGGTTGACACAACAACAATTGGAAGAAAAAGAGAAAAAGGGCTTTGTTACAAATGTGATAGAAAATACACTAAATGTCATAAGTGTGTTTGGAAGAAATTAATTTACATACATGGGGAAGAGGAGTAAGAAAATGAACAAGAAACGTCAAAAGAAGAGGATATACACCAGTAACCAATCCCAGAGAAAGAAGAAATGAATCTGACCATATATTCTAATGCATTGATAGGAATTACCACTCCTCAAACTCTCAAGATAGAAGGGCATATCAAGAAGAAAAAGGTAATAGTGTTGATTGATTCAGGTGGTACCCATAATTTTATTCATTGTAAGATAACAAAGGAATTGCTTCCTATATCCAGCACCAGAGTGTCAAGTAATGGTTGAAAATGGAGGAACCATAAATTTCTCTGGAAAGTGCCATAATATGAAGATATCCATGGGAGAATATGTGTTGAATAGTCCAATGCTTTCCATTCCAATGGGTGGTGCAAATATTGTACAAGGAGTCCAATGGCTACAATATTTGGGTACGATAGCTTTTAATTTTCAAGAAATTTTCTTGAATTTTTTTTAGGAAGGAAAGGAAGTTGAATAAAGGGGTATCGAAGGGAAACCAGGAAAGATAATCATATCTAACAACATAACAAAGCTTCTAAAGAAAGAACAACAGGGCGTAATTGCACAATTATGTTCATTAGAGGTTCCCACATCGAAATCATCTATTTCTCCATATCTTCAAAATGTTTTGGACAATAATTCCAGGGTATTTGAGATTCCCAAAGGCCTCCCACCCATTCGTGATCATGATAACTCTATTCATTTGATTCCAGGAAGTGTTCCCCCAAACATCAGGCCTTACAGATATCCATAAGCCAAAAAGAGTGAAATTGAACGTATGGTTGCAGAAATTCTAGAGGTTAGTATAATTCAACCTAGTCAAAGTTCTTTCTTTGCTCCAGTGGTATTGGTACGCAAGAAGGATGGATCATGGCGCATGTGTTTGAATTATAGGGAGCTCAAAAAGCTTACTATTAAAGATAAATTTCCCATTCTTGTCATTGATGAATTATTGGATGAATTACATGGAGAAATTTACTTCACCAAGTTGGATCCTCATTTAGGATATCATCAAATCAGAATGAAGACTGAAGAAATTCCAAAAACAACATTTAGAACTCATGAGGGTCATTATGGATTTTTGGTCATGCCTTTTGGCCTTACCAATGCACCTTCTACATTTCAAGGTTTGATGAATTCCATTTTCAAACCCTTCCTTAGAAAATTTGTGTTAGTATTTTTTGATGATATACTAATCTACAACACGTCTTGGAAGGATCATGTTCAACATGTTGACATGGTGCTCAAACTATTGGAGGAGAAACAATTATATGCAAAAAGCTCCGAACGTTTCTTTGGAGTACAAGAGGTGGAATATTTGGGTACTCAATTAGCTCATAGCTCATCTTATTATCCTCAATCTGATGGGAAAACTGAGATAATGAACAAATTTTTGGAAGGATATCTTTGCTTATTTGTATCTGATAAACAGACACAATGGTTCAAGGGGTTGCCTCTGGCTAAATGGTGGTATAACACTGTTTTAGGAATATTTAGTTTTCTTGGAAAAATGACTAACCCTCTAGATCTAGTAGCTGATCTAGAAACAACAGTCAAAGCAATCTTAATTCTTCCTATAAACAATAGATAAAATAATGGAACATAGAACCTACTTGTAACTTCCGCTTTTTCCTTATCTCCCTTGACCGATTTCACTGCTCCTTCCTGTACTTAAATCGATTGAGAAGTACCTGCACAACTTACAGAAACAAAACCCGTCAAAGCATAATCATCTATTGTTCATAAATAACATGGAATTGAAATCATGATATACATATGAATGCACTAACATATAACACAAGCTTAAGGGAAAAATCTTGAAAACTTTATTGATAAGAGGAAAGATTACAAATAATGCGAGTTCGATCCAATGTCATCTTTCCAATTCAATCCTTCTTCACCTCATGAAAAGCAAGACATTCCAACACTATGACAATACTTACACTCAATCCTAATCTCATACCACCAACATCTCTTTACAACTCAATATTTTCCAGCCCTTGATCTCTTATATGAGTGATCTATTTATAGGTGAGTGAAGGAGGTTATGCCATCAATGGTGATGATGAATGCCATTCTAAATTTAGAAATCAGTTCCATGGAAGAAGGGATAGGGGATTGATGTTTCCTAATTCCCTTTCTCATCCAAATGTGAACTCAAAGGAGTAGGTGGCATTGAGAAACTCGTAGAGGCTTCCAATGGATAAGGAATCGTCAAACCCTCACGGAAATTTGCTCAAATTTGCTCAGCGTAGGCTTAAGTGCGCTGCATAGCACCCTGTCAGTGTATGGTTTGCAATGTAGTGCACCCTAATGAAGGCCTGCCTGCGCTGATCTTCTTAGAGCTAGTTTTTGGATGTTTTCAGTGATGAAACATCTTGGGAAGTAAGGAATTCTGATGACTAGCTTCTTTAGGGCATGTAACAACTGCACTAGGGGTTGATGAGCCCTAATATCATCGATCTGTAAGTTGGGATTCATGTGCCCAAATTGATCTATAACAGTTTCCCACTAAAGCATGAAGTCATGAATATATATGTTAGGTGAAATGCTTTATCACGAGGAGAGGAGGTTTCAAAATGGAAGGTGACCTGCATCAATTACAATACATATATCATGACAATTTGATTTTTTTCATGAACTAGCTGAGGGAGGCATACCCATGCTCAACTTATAAACTTTCATTACATGTAAAAATATGATCGTCTACAGATATAGACCCATGAATGGTTGACCATGAATGTAAGGCCATTATACATTTGATTTAGTATTCCTAAAAATATCGCAGCCCGGATGGATGAAACTAGATCTGGGGTCTTCAAACTCGTCCAATCTTTCACTCAAGTACAAGTCTAACCATGTGAATAGATGTTCTGAAGTCGAACATGGAAAGACATCGTCTAATTACGAGCCAATGATGTAAGACATTAACAGACACGAGAGGAATCACCGATAATAATAATGACCCTCAAGGTACTACAATACATTTCGCATGGTGTGAATAAATGATTTGATGTCGAACACCATACAAAGTCTTTCGGTCGAAGGCCATTGATGTCAACCTATCACCGAAAACGAGAAACCTGCCATTGATGTATGTAAGATTCAAGGTACTAAAAGGGTGTTTCTAAGTTAACTTCTTGGATGATGTGCTGATGTCGACAAGAAGCAAATCATCACAGGAGGGCCTTGATGTATCCCACATATACGACACGAAATGAGGTAAATGATTTTGGAGATGAAAAATTGATTGATGACACAAGGTTCAGGAATGGCAGTCATGAAAATGAAGGTTTATAGTATTGCAATGGATGAAGTTTGAACTGAATGAATTCTCTTGAACATATTGGCGACATTGAATGAATTGGCAGCATTGACCCAAAACCAAGTAATGGATGGTATGATAAACCAATGGTGTGATAACGATCAAGCAGATAACCCAACCCAAATAGTCACGGAGATGAAGCGAAAGTGTCATGTTCAAGAGCGACTTGCTACCATAACGTTTTCTCGACTTTTTCCCATTTTCCCCAGTCATTGTTGACCCGTACCTCTTTATTTTTTATCAAGCTTGAGGAGGATAACATATGCTTGTTTTATAATTTCACCCTTCGAGTGAATCTATCACTATTTGATGCTTTAACGAGTCTAGCGAAGGTGAAACTCGGTCTTGTCTAGCTGGAAAAACTTGTCGCTATTTGCTGTTTTTAACGAGTTCAACGATAAATACAACTCGGTCCTTTTCATGTTTAGAGAGTTTGAAAAGGGATGAAAAGGAAGCTCCGCAAGTTCTTTTTCGTAAAATAATCTCTCAAGTCCGAAAAAGTGTAAAATAATATAAGAGAGATATCATTTCCAATCCTTTAACGACCTGGAAAGGACAAGCGCTCGACAATCTTTTCATATTTAGAGAGTCTGAAAAGAGCTTAAAGAGGACTCCATTTTGAGGAATGAGTGGTGTCTAGGGTAGCAACTGGTTCTGGTAATGTTGGAACTTCTCAAAGCATGTTGATTTATGTGAAGAGGCTGGCTAATAAGACCACTCATTGCAACTGTTCCTCAAAAAAGGTAAAACAACCAAGTGAAAGCGTATGATCAGCTAACCAAGGCTCATCTAACAAAACAGGCTAATAGAATGGCAATCACAAGGGTTAAAAATGGAAATGGGTTCATTTTTAGACAAGCTTGAACCATAGGGAACTATGATTGGATTCAATTTCATGTTTACACAAGCTTGAAATGAAAAACTATGCTTGGATTCAGTTTCATTTTTACATAAGCTCGAAATGAAAAACTATTCTTGGATTCAGTTTCATTTTTACAAAAGCTTAAAATGAAGAACTATGCTTGAGATTGGTTTACATGCTCCTAGCATGATGAAAGGGAGAGTCTCCTGTAACGAGATGGAAGTCACTGCGGTGAATCAGGACGGTTATCCAACACCTTTTTGGCTTCGTCTAGATAGTGACAAAGGTGAATGGGGTGATTCCCTTCACATAACCTACAGGAAAACTTAACTTTACCATTAGTTGCATGCCCCCCAAGCTTCATTACATTCACCTAAGTAGACTAATCGTGGCTATCAGGTGGATGGAATGAAGGTTCTTTTATGAGATCAAGTGAAAGACTCGACTAGGATTTTACGATATCTCTTCAGAGACTCGACTTGGAACTTTTCTCCAGGCAACCTTGTTTCATTTTTTAATGAGCTTGACACAAGACAAGGAACTATGCTCATGGACCTGTTTTCATTTTCTAATGAGGTTGAGACAGTAAAAGAACTATCCTCAAATCCTTGGTTTCATTTTTTAACAAGGTTGACACAAGATAAGGAACTATCCTCATAGGACCTTGATCACAACTCATAAGAGGTCATGAAAGAGATATCTGGTTCCAATTCCCCCAGTACATGATGTACAACATCACTGGATTGATTGTCAGTTGATGTAGGTATGGAACAGGTTGCCACATAATTAATCTGTGGCGGGGATGATGCCATTGGTACAAAAGGACCATTTAGGGAAGATGGTTGTCTGGAAGCCATATTTGAACCAGGAAATGAAAGTTGGTCAATGGTGACAATTCTGCCTTCATGCAGGAAACAAATCACTCGAAAGAGTGTTGAAACAATAGCTCCCATGTCATAAACATAGTCACGCTCAAGAAGTAAATTGTAATCTAATGGACCTGGGACTACCATCATGTTTAGATAAACGATTTTTCCTCCCAAAGTAATAGGTAACTGAGGGAGGATCCCTAATGGTCAACTGGTTCCTCTGTTAAAAGCCAACAGATTCTGGGTAATAGGCACAAGCAGTGGCAAACCAAGTGCTTGGCAAGCAGTCGAGGAAAGGATGCTCACTGATGCACCTTCATCTATAATAGTGCCAGATACAATCATATTACAAACTTGTACTATGATCTAGAAAGGCGCATAAGAAGGAAGATGAAATCCTGCTAGTCGATTCCAATCAAAGGAAGTGACTAGACTACTTGGATGGGGTACCGTAGAAATAAGAGAATTAACCCCTTGTCTTACGAGAACTGGAATATTTTCCTCCTGTCTTGATGGAACAGGCAGATTGCCCCCAAGCTCATTAGAATCTCAATAAACAAAAAGAACTTGAGTGGTATCATATTCACTCTCTTTGGGAAAGGTACAATTATTTGAAGGTGAAATTGGGTTAGCTGTTACCTCAACCTGTTGATTTGGATCGAGTAAAGACTCATAGGATTCACTTTCAGATAGAGAGGCTTTGACCGACGGTTGATTTGAGTCAGTCAATTCATCAACTAGTGAAGGACTTAGGGAGAGTTTCCTGTAACCAGATGGAAATCGCTACGGTGAAGTACGACGGTTATCCAACACTTTTTTGGCTTCATCCAGATAGGGACAAAGGTGAATGGGGTGATTCCCTTCACATAACCCACAAGGAAACTTAACTCTACCCTTATTTCCTTGAACTTTACTATCACTAGTTGATGGTGTGTCACCAACATGATCTCGAGAAGTTGATGACACAGGATGATGTGAACGAGAAGACCATTCTTCTAAGATCTGAGGAATATCAAGACAATTTCGAAGAAGATGGTTTCCCGTACAAAGTTTGCATGGATATCTAACTTTGTGAGGCTTGACAGATGGTTTCTCATCAGACGTTGCATTCAAAGCAATGGTTTCTTGGTTTCCCCTTTGTTGAATTTAATTCTTCTTATTCTTCTTCCCTGTCTTCTTCTTAGCCACCTGGTTACTAGTACCAATATTGTCACCAGGCAAAGAGGAGGAAGGGGAGGAAGAAACAAACAAGGAAAAAAGCAAAGGGTCAACTTTAGGATCAACTGTAGGTTGATTTTGTCCAGTTGGAGGTGTACTCGATTGCAAAGAAATCACGACATTTTGAACCAAGGAGGTTGAAAACAACCATACTGGCAAGCCAATGGTAAATCTTGGAAGGGACAATGTAGCCATATAAGGGGCACCAATATTTCCAAAAGAAGGAAAAGTACTAGGATTCCCATCAAAAGGAATTCCTTGATCAGTGGACTCCGGATTTTTTGCCATATGTTTCAACCTAAGATCAACTAAGGAGTGAGCATGGAGAATGTTATCTACGGTCAATTAATTTAATTTTAATCAAATTAACAAAATAAAACAAAAGAGGGATGTTCTAGGCAAAAGGATTACCAAGTTATTGTGAACTACAGAATACCTACTGGCGAACCAAGAAGTACGGGCAGGCAATCTCCCCGAATGCTATGTTTGGTGTATCACATTGTACAAGACAGCCGACTCGGTTACCTAAGGATGGATAGCAACCTAGTGTTGTCCTCCCATATATACCCGAAGGTACATGGAGGCCTAGTTCGTATAAGTGTTGTCTAATGAAAAACTGCACAGTGAGATCATTCCCATATACTTTATGTACTGTAACACCGCCCTATATACCCGAAGGTACGTGGACAAGCTATGATATACTCACGTACGTGGAATGAGGTATCACACTCGAAATGTATTGCAGACAAGTTAGTAACAACTGCTTTGTTTTACGACGTCAAAACATGTCTCTAGCCTAGACCTCTAAATGTTTCTCGTTAGGTGACAATGCTCCATTAGGTAAATTTAGAAAAATTTTAAGTTGATATTATTTAGAATTTTCCTTTCAAGGTTCACCACGTGATGTATGTTTGAAATTCCTAAAATGCAACTAATATGACAAGCATTCTTTCTATTCAATTTAACAATGAAAATCCTAGCTACTAGGGATAAAGCAAACAAGTACTTTTTGATCAATCAACAAAGAGCATAAACTAGATACAATTCCCTAAACCATTCCTTTCAAGCATTCACAAACTTTAATATGCACAATGCATGTTTTTATTTTAAAATCACTTAATGTTATGATGAACAAAAAGGAAATATGAACAATCGATCAAAAATCTCTTTTCATAAAAAGGACAATTTTGCGGCAATTTCTTTTCAAGGAAAGGAAGAATCTATGACACTTTCGATTTCAAAGAAATGAGGAATTACGACACTTTCAATGAAAAGACAAACCATATGCACATATAAATCAATTGATATTTTATGAATGAAGACTTTACGACAATTCAGTTTTCGAAGGAAAAGACGATTTTACGACACTTTCTTTCGAACAAAGATTAATCATATGCACACATCAATCAATCAATATTTTATGAGTGAAGAATTTATGACAATTCAATTTCCGAAGGAAAGGACGACTTTACGACACTGTTGTGTCTAGCAACAACCCCCCTTCTTATATAGTTTTATCACTAATACCAAATAAGTGGGGACCCTTATTCAATTTTTTTTTTAAATAAATTAGTGCTTGTATTCCCTTTTTGAATAAAAATTACTATCATAAACTTAAGAGAATACCTTCAAAATCTAAAAAGACTTAAGTTTTATAATAAAGTTCGAATAAAACCACTCTCTCAATAAAAAGCATTGCATCACAAAAAGGTAATGGATGCCTTCCTACAAGCAGAATCCTAAGATTGTGAAATCGCGATGTGAAATCACGCACTAAAAGACACTCATTGCATCGCATGCCTCAAATATCATTTAAGGTGAAATGCCTCAAACCGCCGATATGTGATGGCACATCTCGAAAATCGCACTTCGTAGCAAACACATTAATGAATGATTTCCACACACAACGGATTAGCGATATTGCGATCTGCGATATTACGAAGCAAATCGCAAAATCACCTTATCGTAGATCTACAGGGCTCGTCGTTCGAAAAAGTTTTTTCCATAAACTGATGCCCAATTATGTGCGTTAATGTTAATTAATGAGTTAGTTGGAAATCATTAATGAAATATGGTTTTGGTCTAATTGAAGAGCCATTTCACGTAGGGTAATATATTTTATATGTTTTCGGCATTAAAAGCTTTCCCATCACCTTTTTCTTATCATTACTCTTGCCTCATTTGTAAACTGCAGGAATGAAGAGCAGAGAAGTATACATAGTAGTGTTCAGAATATTATGGGAAGGAAGGGTAAAGCTCCGAGTTCTGAAGATAAAGAAATGACGCCCTTGTACACAAACACCACCTGTAATAGAGATGCTGGTGTTACTACTTGGGAAAGCATCTTCCTAGAGTAATGTAGGTTACAGTGACTGCAGATTCACGGGGGTCGTCTGAGGCGTCGATTATAGAACTAGCATGTTCGTTCTTGCACCGGATAGCGGCGAGGCCCAAGATTCTTCCATACACAGACATGGTCAAATGGGTACTGGATAGTGATGATATCACAAACAGACAGTTTAAGATTCAGGGCCAAGAACTCACAGAGTCGTTCTTTCCACAAAATTTAAGGTTTATATCCTCTAAAAAAAAGCATGCAAGAGGAAAACAATAGCACCAGGGAAGCCTGGATCGAGAAATGGAGGCAGTTTCCGATTAATTTCGCATCGCCAGGCAAAACCCCTTGAGAAGGAAAGCCTCTAATCGCTCAGTTGCCTGTAAACCCAGAAAATTGTAGGAAAAAGCGCTAAAGGTGAAAGGCAAAACTTGAACTCTAAAAACCAGTGGTATTTATTAGGGATATCCTCAAGTGGTATGTAAATTTCTACCAAATGTACAGCATCTGCAGACAAGCTGGAGACAGAAGGCTCAAGAAAGAGTAGAGTCAATTAAAAGGTTAACCAAGTTGAATTGGGATTCTTACTGGACGTACTTGGTAAAACCAAACAGCTAGTGCATGACTCTCAAATGTATCATTAATTCTGTCGAGAAGATGGTGCCAACACTTGCCAATTTCATTTTCGCAGGATAGCTAAAGTCGGAAGTCGGCCAGCCAACTCTCCTCAAGCCAATGCTGAACGCTTGCAACTAAAAGGAACAGATACATAGATAGTTAGTTGCCAGTTTTAGTTTTAGATTCAATTTTAGTTTTAATTTATGAGGATGGTCGTTTAAACTGCATCCTACATTTTTGTAATAAATTATTTTTAGATTTAGCTAGTAGTATTTAAACCCTTCTCATTCATTTAGAGAAGGGTCCTGAAATTTGTCAAAAACTTGTCCTCAGAACATGCACTTTTGCACCCTCCGAGGAGGTTTTGATGAATGAATGGAACAGGATTTATTGATATCTGCGTTTAATATCTAATACTGAAATTGCACTTTTGTACTCTTAGTAGATGTTGGATTAAGAAGAGATAAATCGTTATTGTTGAAGCTCATGAGTAGAACTAGTTATAAATGGTACTTTTATCTCTTAACGATTTCTTCTTATGTGTTAAGGTGATATTCATGTTCAGTTATTTATGTATGAATGCTTGAATTCTTGAGTTATCATTTGGCACTTATTTACAGTGCTAGTTATTTATTTATGCTTAATATATGGGTGACTTATTATGCGATATGTTTTTCACAATTGTTTCATCTAACTTTTTATACGAAACGATTTATATTTATTGAATTGTTTTCTCATAGCAATTGAATGATATTTATTACCAATTGCCATTAGAAATTATTTTAGATCGCATAACTGAAAGATTAAGTCACGAGTTAGTTTTTTAGAATTAGATATTTATGTTCATTAGAATATAATTGCATTAGATTTAGAATAAAAAATTTTTACTTAGAAAGTATTAGGAAGGAAATATCAATTCTCAACACACACACACACATAAATTTGGAAACTGGTCCCATATCCCCAGTCGTACCTACTATACCAAATGGAAAAGGAGCTACTAACCAAGGTCCGGACCGGGTGGGTATTCCCCTTGTTGTAGACCCGATTTTTGGGGCTTCAACATATTTGGCGCTAGAAGGAGGGCCTCGAACTGTGAATGGCAAGTAAATCTAAATCTAAATACCATTCTGAGAGTAAATTGCCCTCACCATCGCCCCCGACTTCTCCATCACATTTAGAATCTGTAAATCTTGAGCAAGAAGTCGATAAAACAACAACCACTGTCACAAACCCAAACATTTCAAAGAAATCTACTATTGAACCTCCTAAAGTTGAATCTTTGATCCATAAACTTTAGTGATTTTCTATATCACCCCAAAGATCTGAAAAATCTCAAGGTAGTGTGACTTCACAATATAACCCTGCTCATCCTCTTACCAGATTAAAGAGTGAAAAGTTTGGTATTGAACCAACTGAGTTACCTCTACCTACAAGGAAGAGAGCAAGGAAATCACCTAAAGGGTCTGATAGTGAGGATCTTTCGTCATCATCATCCATTTCAACCTCTCCATCGCCAAGTCAACCATCCACCCCTCCACTTCAGATTATTGTCCACAAGTCCACTGGAACTTCCACATCTCCTTCTAAATCATCTGGAACTATAATATTCTCATCTTCACAACCACAGGGATCATCTTCTGTGCTTTCCTCTATTAGTAGTTCAATGATGGCCCAATCTCCATGGAATAACCAAGGGGCAGTCTTAATGCTTGCGCCCTTGAGTCAAATACCGACCCATCCTGAAAAATGGCTGCCTAAGTTTAATCCTGAAGCAAGCATGCTAGTAGAAGAACATATAAACAAATTTATGTGATCTATAAATCTAAATGGGGTTACTAATGAAGACGTTGTTTTCTGGCTCTTTCCTTACACTTTGCAAGGAGTAGTTGGATCATGGTATTTCTCATTACCATCCGGATCTATCACTAGGTGGGATATTTTCCAAGAACAATTCTTAACTAAGTTCGGTGATGACAGGTATACTGCGACATTGATCAATGACTTGTCTAACCTTAGGGCTGAGTCAAAGGAACCTATCAAAGATTTTAACTCATGTTTCAATAAACTGTTGAACAAAATTCCTACCGTTTCGAAGCCTAGCAAAGAAGTTCGAAGTGAATGGTACATATCTGCTCTACCATCAAACATAGCAATCTTCATTGATAGGGCTAACAAAACAACTTTAGCCAACAATATGAAGGAAGCAATAGTGGTAGAGAAACGTATCATAGCCTTAGAAAAGAAAAAAACTGTTGATGAACGAAAATCTAAGAAGGTTACTTTTAAAGAAGATCCAAAGAAAAAACAATCGAAAGACCCATTTGATTTAGAAGGATTGCAGAAAGTTTTGAAAACCATGTCTAATGAAATGGTTGACATTAAGAAAAAAGTAGCAGAGACTTGTTCTAAAAACCTTACAAGCTTTATAGAAGAAATCATTCAACTGATTCAAAGCCTCCCAATGCTATCACAAATGCTAAATCAGAAGAAGAAGAAGAGGAAATTTCCAAAGAGGATCCTACTGATGAAGAAGAAGTTGTAGAAGTACAAGGAATGTGGGATTTCATCCTCCCATATGAAGAGGATCAAGAGGCATCGCTAGTCAGTACTAGAAGTAGAAATCTACTCGATCCTCCTCAACCTACTCCTAAGCCAAAGAGCGCAAGCTCAATGACTAAGGATAAAGTCGCAGGTAAGAAGACGTCACCCAAAGCGACTCAAATAAGCCCAGTCCAAACAGATTCACCAACTCCATCTAAAACATTGATTGCTTCTGATGAGCTGGAGTATAATATCATAGAAGACATGAAGAAGACTAGGGCTAACATTACTTTTTATGAATTGAGCAAGTTAAAACATCAACAAAAGATACTTTTGAAAGAGTTACAAGCAATACCAGTTGCACCTCTGCCCGCCACTGTAATCTCGCAAGCTTCTCACAAGATGGAAAGAACTCCAACTAATGTGACTAGTAAAGTTGATCCAAACGATATCGCTCTAATTGGAGGAAGGTCAAGATCTCATACTCCCCCATTTCTTCTTACTTATGTAGTTTTCAACAAAAATTTGCATAGTTGTTTAGTAGATTCAGGAGCTTCATCTAATATCTTACCTAAATCGATATGTGCAAAGTTGAACGTCCAACCTCAAAAATCTATTGTACGCATAGTTCAGCTCGACCGGTCGTAGGTTGAAGTAATCGGTGAACTAAATAAGGTTACCATAAGGCTGTCATCTAACCCAAAGGTATGTCAAGTTATCGATATTTTAGTTGTAGACATTCCAGAATTTTATGGCCTAATTCTTAGCAGAGATTGGTCTGAAAAGCTTCATGGATATTTTGCAACTGACTAGTCGCATATGTGGCTCCCTTACAATGGTAAACCAAATCAAATAAAGGTTGAGTGAGAAAGAAATCAAAAATACATAGTAACAGAATTGGAAGGAGAAAATGAACCTGTAGCATACAACAACAATATAATTGGCAACTATTCTATTGATTCTTTCTTAGGAAATTTTAATGCTCATACTTCCCCATACTTAGAACATTTTGTTTTATTTAAAGTAGAAATTTTTTCTCAAACAGATAGTTCTAAATGTATTAATTTTATAGATAGTCCTGTAAATAAATCTTTATTTTGGAAGTTATTTTTTGACGGTTCTAAGTCTAATGAAGGAGCAGGAGCAGGATGCGTATTAATCAGTCCAGAGGGAAACAAAACTATGCTAACTTGTAGACTCAAGTTTGATTGCACCAATAATACTGCAGAATACGAGGCTTTAGTCCAAGGATTATACAAAGCAATCAGATTAGATATCAAGTATCTACAAGTCTTCGGAGATTCTGAAATTGTTATCAGACAGGTACAAAATACTATACATTGTCTATCAGGTCATTTAAAGCATTATCAATCTTTAGTACAAGATCTGACTGAACATTTTATAGCATTCAATATTTCATCAATTCCTAGACTCCAAAATGCTAGTGCTGACCTCTTGGCAAACGTAGCTTCCAAGCTCATTCCCTCAAAAGACTATAGCCCAGACAGATTCTCAATCGAATTGATCTTTAGACCCTCAATTCCTGATAACATTACCAATTGGATAATTTTCAACGATGATCCTGATATTGTAAGCTTTCTCACATCAGAGGGATCTTACACCAATCAGATAATTGATGAGGACCAACATGACAAACAATTACAACAAGATAGCACTAATAATGTTATGCCAAAGTCAGTAGTCAAATTATAAGACCTATATGATTTGAAAGATCGATTCAAAATATCTACCCATTCAAAACTTCAAAGTTCAACTCTGAACTATGAATTAGTAAATCTAGGAACTGATACCAAGCCGCAGAATATCAATCTAGGCCTTGGCCTAGCCCCTGAAGAAAGATTAACGTATGTTCGTCTCTTGAAACAATACAAAACTGTCTTTGCCTAGAACTATGATGAACTTAAGACTTATGACACTTCTATCATTCAACATACTATCCCTATGATAAACGATGAAAAACCTATCCAGCAAAAGCTGAGAAAGATCCATCCTAATCTAGAAAATTAGATTAAGTCTGAGCGCAATAAATTATTGAAAGCCAAAATCATTTTTCCCGTTCGACATTCTAAATGGGTTTCCAATATGGTTCCCATTAGAAAGAAAAACAGAGACATTAGAATTTGCATTGACTTTCGAAATCTTAACAAAGCCTGCCAAAAGGATAATTTTCCTTTGACTCCCATGGATAAAATATTACAAGCAGTTGCAGGATCAGAATTAATGTCCTTATTGGATGGTTTCTCCAGCTACAAGCAAGTTTTGGTCCATCCCGATGATCAATTAAAGATCACGTTCAAAACCAAATGGGGTACTTATGCATATAAAAGATGCCTTTCGGTCTGATCAACGTTGGCGCCACATTTCAAAGGGCCATGGACATCGCATTTAAGGGATTAGTAAACAAATCAGAAGTAATCTAATTGGATGATATAACTGTATATTCCAAAAAATGAGGTAATCATCTCATAGATTTAAAAATGATCTTCCAATGTTGCTAAAGGTATGGAATTTCACTTAACCCAAAAAAGTCCTTTTTTGCATTAAGTGAAGGAAAGATTCTTGGATTTATAGTGTCAAAATCTGGAATCCATATTGATCCTGACAGAATCAAGGAGATTTCCGAAATACCCTTGCGTCACAACAAGAAATCTATGCAATCTTTCCTTGGCCAGATTAATTTTGTAAAAAGATTTGTTCCCGACTTTTCAAGAATCGTATATCCCTTACAAGCAATGATTAAAAAGAATTCAATCTTCAAATGGGGCCAAGACGAATATGAAGCATTCAATCTGATTAAACAAGCAATTGTAAACGCTCCATCTTTAGCAACTCCAAATTTTTCTGATCCTTTCATTTTGTATACATTTGCCTCTAATAGATCATATGTTGTGATACTCACTCAAGAAAATCAAGACAAGGCGGAAGCCCCAATTGCCTTTTTCAGTTCAAATCTACAAGGAGTTGAATTAAATTATTCAGACGTCGAGAAACAAGCTTATGCTATTTTCAAAGCGATCAAACATTTCAGACCCTTTTTGCTTAAAACCCATACAAAAATCATAGTACCGTTTCTAGCGGTAAGAAATCTCTTAGTACAGAAAGACGTGGGTGAGAAAAGAGCCAATTGGGTTATTGCCTTACAAGAATACGACGCTGAAATTAAACCAACAAATATTGTAAAAGGTCAAGGCTTTTGAAAAATGATGGTTGGAGCATCGCTTATTTCTGAAACACCATCTGCAGAAATACAAACGTATAAGGTAAGCCTAAACGATATTGAATCTTTATATGCTGATATCATATTTTATCTAAAGAATGGATATGCTCCTTCAAATCTAGATTATACAAAGAAAGGAGCCCTAAGGTTGAAGGCTAAGAAATATCAACTCGTAAACGATTTACTTTTTAGGATGAATTATGATTCTGTCCTCCTTAGATGTCTTCAGAAATTTGAAGCTAAAAAGATGTTGCAGGAACTCCACGATGGACCAGCAGGTGGACATTATGCTAGAGATGCTACTGCGCATAAAATCTTGCATGCTGGGTACTACTGGCCTACACTATTCAAAGATGCGCATAGCTATGTAAGGAAATGTCAAGTTTGTCAAACTGTTGCTGGGAGACAAAAGAAACCATCGTTACCTTTGCAACCAGTCAATATCGATCAACCCTTTGATCAATGGGGATTGGATATAATACGTGAGATCTTTCCTCACTCTTCTAAATAGCATAGGTATATCCTTACAACTACATATTATTTTACTAAATGGGTAGAAACAGTTCCTCTCAAGACAACTAATACCGAACACATCATTGATTTCATAGATTAGTTCATAATCACCAGGTTTGGTTTACTCTCTCCTTTAATGTTTGATAATGCATGATATTTTTCTGGCAATGCTATGACTGAATTTGCGCTCAAATGAGGTTTTAAGCTTAAATACTCTACCAATTATTACCCACAGGCGAATGGGATAGCTGAATCAACGAATAAAAACTTAATCAGAATCATTAAGCGAACCATTGATCAAACTCATAAAAATTGGCACAAATCCTTAATATATGCTCTACGGGTAGACCGAATAATGCAGAAAGCCTCCATTGGCACTTCTCCCTTTAATTTAGTTTATGGGAAAGAAGTGGTCCTTCCAACTCATCTAGCAATTCCCTCTTTGGCCTTAGTTCAATATATTGACGAAGCACCAACTTATTCCTTACAACTAAGGCAGTTGCAAATCCTTAAGCTAGAAGAGCAAGGACAACAGGCTAAAATAACTCATGCTCATCACCAAGCATTAGTAAAATCTTCTTTTGATTCAAACATGATATCCAGAAAGGACTTTCAGATTGGAGATTTAGTTTTAAAATGGGATAAGGCTCATGAGGAAAAGGGAAAACATACGAAATTTCAACGAATGTGGCTTGGCCCTTTCCAAATTACAAAAATCATAGGTCCATCTACTTTTGTGTTACATGATTTAATAGGAAAAAGAGAATCTTTACCTGTTAACGGGTAGATCAAAAATAATTTCCATAGGAAATCATTCTTCTATTTTTGTAAATTAGCTTTTTCCTTTATTTTGATAATAAAACCAGTTGTAAATGGTTACATTTGGAATTCACAAAAAAGATAAGTATTTATTTTAGATTTTGTTTTTTCACTTGTATAAATAGAACTGATTTAGAAAATTGGTCATTATTATTGAAAGATACAGTCAAAGGCTATAAGCCTGAAAATGATACTAGTTTCAACCTTGTAAATTTTGATAAAAAACGACCTTTAGTGGGAATTTGTTTTATATCAGTCAAATGAAAAGTATCAATAACAAAACGAAGATTCTCTGTAGAAAATCTCTTTCCAAAAACTCTATAATTGTCATCCAGAGTTTTTCTTAAGGAAACAATGACTTCCTCCCCACCTAGGGAATTACAAGATTCAAGGAATAATCCAGAGATACACTTTGACTTAAAGAATAAGAGGTCTCATCACAAGCCGACTTATCATGATCATAGATATTATAGCTTGCTGACTTTACCAAGACTGCATACCACAATAGGGCAATGACTCGAGATTGTTGCAATCAAAAGACAAGGGGTCTCATCACGAGCCAGCTTGTTCAGCAAAGTTATAAATAAAGTGAGTGGCACTATCATAATTTGGCTACCAAACGAAGGCATTGTTCTTTAAGGATTAAAAGAAAATGAAAGCAATAAGTGTGGATATGGATTTCCCTTTGAAAATCGTATATTTCTGAAAGTAGGATACAGTATCATTGATGGATAATAGGTAAACCTGTCAAAGCTATAAATGCTTGCTGGTAGCAGAGGCTCTACCTACGACAAATGAGCATATTTAAAATTGATTTATAGAGAAGGCTTTGTTTTTATCTTTATAAACTAAGTAGTGACTGATGTAAATACAATGACTAGCTTTAGGAAGTAAATAACCAAAGTTAACATAGAAGAAAGAAACTATCATTGACAGTTGAAAGCATGGTGTACTTTATCTTTCCATAATAAAGTTTGATTTTCTGGAAAAGCTTTTTTTTTGGAAGTTTAGAAAATTCAAAGAAAAGCAGAGATAACTAGTTCTTCCAAGTGAATCGCCAATTGTTGTGGCCAGCAACAACCCCCCTTCTTATTTAGTTTTATAACTAATACCAAATAAGTGGGGACCCTTATTCAATTTTTTTTAAAATAAATTAGTGCTTGTATTCCCTTTTTGAATAAAACTTACTATCATAAACATAGGAGAATACCTGAAAAATCTAAAAAGACTTAAGTTTTATGATAAAGTTAGAATAAAACCACCAAGGATAATTTTAGGGGCGAATGTTCTTAAATTTTTAGTGGGCGAATATTTTGTATCATAGTACATTTTTACAAATCACCTCAAATAGCCCACCTTATTTTAAGGAAGAGGGTAAAAAAGGTAAATTTAGCCCTTGAAATTAGGACTTACAACCTTCCATTCGCCCATTTTCAAGAATAGGTTTTATTTAAGTGAATCCATTCGCCCATTTTCAAGAATAGGTTTTATTTAAGTGAATCCTATGGGCCAAATACCATGTTTATAAAAGAGGTATGGTAAATTAATAAAAATTTAAATAAATGAGAGGTATGGTAAATAAATAAAACATTTTTTATATTTACTCCACAAGTCACCTTATATACATGTAAGGGTGTAAACAAATAAAAATATAAGTAAAGTGGAGGTATGGTAAATAAATAAAACGTCTTTTTATACTTACTCAAAAGGTATGGTAAATAAATAAAAATATAAATAAACTAGACGTATGGTAAATAAATAAAACCTCTTTTTATATTTAGTTCATAACCCTCGTTCTATTTATGAAGGCTCATGAAAGAGGTTTTATTTAAGTGAATCCTATGGGCCAAATACCATATTTGTAAAAGAGGTATGGTAAATTAATAAAAATATAAATAAACGAGAGGTATGGTAAACAAATAAAACATTTTGTTTATATTTACTCCATAAGTCACCTTATATTTACGAACACTCAAAAAATGGGTTATATTTAGGTGAAACCTATGGCCAAAATACTATGGGACAAATACCATGGACTAGATTGTTATTAATACCATGCAAAAAACCATTATTAACCCTAATATTAGAATTAATAAAAATAAAAATGGCACATGGTATCACCAAAATGGCACATGGTATTGACCCATGGTATTCACCTGGAATGTAGTCTATTTAAATGGGGGAATTAAACCAGCATGTAGCCTATGCTAAGATTCACTAGGACTTTACAAAGTTTTATTATTTAGTGAAAGACTCGCCAAGATCTTACAAGATTTTATAATTGAGTAAAATATTCGCCATGCCTGGTGAGAGATTCGCCAAAAAATTATATATACATATTATATTATTCATAAAATTGCCTTCCATTTTTCCTATATACCATGGAGATTCGCCCATTTATTATATTTATAAATTTAGGGGGGGTTCTTAAAATTTTCCCTGAAAACCACTCTCTCAATAAAAAGTGTCGCATCGCAAAAAGGTAATGGATGCCTTCCTACAAGCGGAATCATAAGATTGCGACATCGCGATGCGAAATCACACACTAAAAGACACTCATCACATCGCATGCCTCAAATATCACTTAAGGTGAAATGTCTCAAACCGCCGATATGCGATGGCACATCTTGCAAATCGCACTTCGCAGAAAACACATTAATGAATGATTGCCACATGCAATGGATTAGCGATATTGCAATCTGCGATATTGCGAAGCAAATCGCAAAATCGCCTTATCGCATATCTACAGGGCTCGTCGTTCGAAATTTTTTTCCCATAAACCAATGCCCATTTATGCGCGTTAATGTTAATTAATGAGTTAGTTGGCAATCATTAATGAAATATGGGTTTGATCTGATCGAAGAGCCATTTCACATAGGGTGATATATTTTATATGTTTTCGGCATTTAAAGCTTTCCTGTCACCTTTTTCTTATCATTACTCTTGCCTCATTTGTAAACTGCAGGAACAAAAAGTAGAGAAGTATACATAGTAGTGCTTACAATATTATGGGAAATAAGGGTAAAGCTCTGAGTTCTGAAGATAAAGAAATGACACCCTTGTACACAGACACCACCTGTAATAGAGATGCTAGTGTTATTACTTGGGAAAACATGCCTAGCCTACTCGAGGAAGAAAATCCCAGAGTAATGGAGGTTACAGCGACTGCAGATTCACCCGAGTCGTCTGAGGCATCGATTACAGAACTAGCATGTTTGTTCTTGCACCGGATAGCAGCAAGGCCCAAGATTCTTCCATACACGGACATGGTCAAATGGGTACTGAATAGTGCTGATATCACAAATAGACAGTTTAAGATTCAGGGCCAAGAACTCACAGAGTCGTTCTTTCCACAAAATTTAAGGTTTATATCCTCTAACAAAAAGCGCGCAAGAGGTGAAAAATAGCACCAGGGAAGCCAGATTGAGAAACGGAGGTAGTTTCCGATTAATCACGCATCACCATGCAAAACCCCTTGAGAAGGAAAGCCTCTAATTTCTCAGTCGCCTGTAAGCCCAGAAAATTGTAGGAAAAAGCGCCAAAGGTGAAAGGCAAAACTTGAACTCTAAAAACCAGTGGTATTTATCAGGGATATCCTCAAGTGGTATGTAAATTTGTACCAATTGTACAACATCTACAGAAAAGCTAGAGACAGAAGGCTCAAGAAAGAGCAGAGTCAATTCAAAGGTTAACCAAGTTGAATTGGGATTCTTACTGGACGTACTTGGTAAAACCACACAGCCAGTGCATGACTCTCAATTGTATCATTAATTCTGCCGAGAAGATGGTGCCAGCACTTGCCGATTCCGTTTTCCCAAGACAGCTAAAGTCGGAAGTCGGCCAGCCAACTCTCCTCATGCCAATGCTGAATGCTTGTGACTACAAGGAATAGATACATAGATAGTTAGTTGCCAATTTTAGTTTTAGATTCAATGTTAGTTTTAATTTTTCTTTATTTTTGCCTAAAATGAGGACGGTCATTTAAACCACATCCTACATTTTTGTAATAAATTATTTTTAGATTTAGCTATTAGTATTTAAACCCTTCTCATGCATTTAGAGAAGGGTCCTGAAATTTGTCAAAAACTTGTCCTCAGAACATGCACTTTTGCACCCTCTGAAGAGGTTTTGATGAATGAATGGAACAAGATTTATTGATATCTGCGTTTAATATCTACTACTGAAATTGCACTTTTGTACTCTTAGTAGATGTTGGATTAAGAAGAGATAAATCATTATTGCTGAAGCTCATGAGTAGAACTAGTTATAAATGGTACTTTTATCTCTTAACGATTTCTGCTTATGTGTTAAGGTGATATTCATGTTCAGTTATTTATGAATGAATGCTTGAATTCTTGAGTTATCATTTGGCACTTCTGTACGATGATAGCTATTTATTTATGCTTAATATATGAGTGACTTATTATGCGATATGTTTTTCACAATTGTTTCATCTAACTTTTTATACGAAACGATTTATCTTTATTGAATTCTTTTCTCATAGCAATTGAATGATCTTTATTACCAATTTCCATTAGAAATTATTTTAGATCGCATAACTGAAAGATTAAATCCTGGGTTAGTTTTAGAATTAGATATTTATGTTCATTAGAATATAATTGCATTAGATTTAGAATAAAAACATTTTACTTCAAAATTATTAGGAAGGAAATATCAATTCTCAACACACACACACATAAATTGGGAAACTGGTCCCATATCCCCAGTTGGACCCACTATACCAAACGGAAAAAGAGCTGCTAACCAAGGTCTGGATCGGGTGGGTATCCCCCTTGTTGTAGACCCGATTTTTGGGGCTTCAACAGACACTTTCTTTCGACAAAGATCAATTGACCAAAAACTAACTTTGACTATAAACTGATAATGACAAAGAAAACAATTAAAGAAACATTAATCAATCCAATCAAAGTAGGGAAAGCTAAGGAGATGAAAAGATTGTTTTAACAGATAAGACATCATTGATATTCAGCAAGCAATTCAAAAATGATGAAAATTGGCAAAAACTTGAGCTCCTAGCTTGTAACTCCTTCGATGTTTTCTACCACATCTGAGTTGCATCTATATGGTGAATCGTCCGTCCCAATTGGTTACCAATCATTGTCTAGAACCCACTCAGGGGTTGCTTCTGCACCATGGTCAACACCCATGTACTCATCCAGAATTCTACCTAGTTTTTCTCAAATGGGAACTCAACAATTTGATCCTGCACATCAGTATCAATTTGGGCAATCTAGTCATCAAAGACCGGTGTATCCATTAAATACTGGATTGCCACCATATGGAGAGCAATATGCTTATTCATCATATCCTCCCTATTCTGGAGGACAACCATATGGTAATTTCCCACAATATTCAAGTCAACCTGGAATTAGAGTTTGTCAATGGCAACCAGTAATGCCGGACCAACCAAGGCTTGTGTATCCAACACAACCAATGCAAACCATGTCAAATATCCCTACTACACCTATTGTTACTATTGTGCCACAGTCACAAGCTCAAACTGTTGTATCTCAACCGGTACAAACTGATCCTTCTTCCTTGCAACCACAAGTTTCAAGTCAAGAGGTTCAAGTTTCTCAAGTTGTTATACAACAACCACTTGTTTCTGGAGCCCAACAACAACCTCAGGTTAGTATACCTTTATCTGGAATGACCCAGGCTTACACTGGTATAGTTGATCCACAACTTGGTCAATCTTTCATTACTGGGCAACAACAGTTGGTTCAACAACCATGGCTATCGAAATTCCAACAACCCCAATTCCAACAGTCCCAACCCTAGTTTGGACTCGGTTCACAAGCTCAAACTAGTTTTGGTCAATATCAAGCTTACCAAGGACCTGGGCAACAAGGCTTTGCAGGTTATGGACAACCACAATTCCAATCTGGTTATCAACGACCACCTTACCAAGGTTAACAAATGCAGATGCCCTATGCTGGTATGCAAAGACCTATTGCACAGGCAATTCCATCATATCCTGGGTATGCTCAACCTGCATTGAATAGACAGTTCCCATTCGTAGAAACTTTAGAATTACCAGATTTAAACTGGCTCACTAATTATCCAATTGCATATGCACTGTGGTGGCCAGTGATTCCTCATAAGTTACCATCTAATATTCTGAAGTTTAATGGAAATCCTGGAGAAGACCCATCGAATCATGTTATGACCTTTCATCTATGGTGTTCATCCAATACTTTGAATGATGATTCGATCAGACTTCGTCTTTTCCAAAGAACACTTACTGGTCCAGCTGCTAAATGGTACATTGAATTACCAAGAGCTTCTTTCGATAACTTCACCATTTTAGCCACTACCTTTTTGACCCACTTCCAGTTACCTATCAGATACGAGACTGGAACAGAACTCTTGACCAACTTTAAACAAACTACCTCCACCCATATATCAGATCATATTCATGAGTGGCAGTGTCGTCGTCAAATGGTTAAGACATATGTTCCCTGTTAGTGTCAGTCTTTGTAGCCTTCCTCCAGTGATCGAACATGCTCTTACAAAGTGATTTTAAGGTGTCAAAGTCAAATTTTGTCATTTCAGTGAGTCTTCAAGTAAAAATTTGGTCACTAGGTATTAGGTCTATGGTTTGCTTTTACTCCTTTCAAAGTTGTCCAAATATTGGTTCATGTCACCATTCAGCTGAGTGTACCATCATTCAAAGGGTTGTCATCATCATGTCAGGTTCCAATGAGTCATTTTACACCTTGTTCATGCTTCAATTGTGCCTAGGTAAAGTTCATTTCCCTCTCCTAGGGTTTTGAAGGTAATTTCTCTTGGATGGTCAAATCATCAGCAAAACTTGTATCCTGATATTCATACACCTTCCCCTATCCTTAATGTACCTTATTAAACACTTCCCATCACTAATATCCTTCAAATTCCTTATTTTCCCACAAACCCTAGTTTCTTGCTACAATTTGACAATTTTCTAGGCTAGGCCTGTGTTTTGCCTTTTATACCCCTTCCCCTCACTCAATCTTTGAAATTCCACTTTCCCATGCTTCTTAACATTCCTCCCCACTTCAAAAAAATATTCTCAAGAATTTATAAGCCCTTTGTCCCCTTCATTTCACTTCATTTCGACAAGTCCCCTGTTCCACACATCGGGATAGGTTTTACTCCAATGATGTTTCTGAGAAATAAAAGATGAATTTGGGAAAACTGAGAGAGGTTTTTGTCCAAAATAGGCCAAGGAAGAAAAAAATCCTTCACTTTTTACACAGATGTCATGGTTTTAGAGAAATGTCAAAAATACAATTGCCTCGGGAGAATTGATGCACCTCTGAAGTGACCTTGGGAAAATCAAAGTTTCTCCTAGCTTGGTTGGCCAAATGACTTTTTTAATGAGTCAAATGATAACTAAACACAACGATATTTCCAATGAGCTATTATGAGCTCAGTTTGGAGTTGAGGAAGACCTTCAAACGTTGACTGCAACAGCACTCTGCCTTTAGGCAGCCTCATTTTGCACATTTTGACCAGTCTTGGGAGATTTTATTTTTGATAGGGCACATGAACTCAAAATTGAAAATTTCTAGTTGATTTGGAAATTATATTCAATAACCTTTCCAATGAGCTATCCTGCGCCCAATTTGGACACCAAGAAGGCCTCCAAAAGTCTCCTACAAAAAGCGCTACGCATAGGGTTTGGCGGCGCGACTCATAGAGCTAGAAGCCTGATTTCACTTAAAAACTCTCCCAAATTGCAAAATTTGCTCAATCTTCTTGTGTTCAAGTAAGTTAAAATTTTTCCCATGACCAATGAATGAGTTACCTTTGTATTTATGGTGGTTTAGTGAGACAAAACTCAAACCCTACCTCCTTGCAATTTTTTCTCAAAAAACCATTGCTTAGGGTTTACACTTGTGTTTTTGCTGCCAACTCCAAAAATTTCTCACTCCCTCACTCTTTCATTCTCTCATTACATTTTATCAAACCATTCCCCCAATCCCCATATCCCTAAGTCTACTAATTTTAAAACCCTAATTGCTTTCCCACACCTTAGTCAAATATCCCCAAACCCTAATTGTTGTCCCAAGAACCTAAGTACTATTCCCTAAACCCCCTATTTCCCAAAAAACTTGTCAAAAACATTCCCAAAACCCCTCATACACTTTCCCCTTCACAGTCCCTCATATATTTTTAACCTTGGTGGCAGAAAATTGAAAACACCATAAATCTCCTACTACTCATCAAGAAAACTCACCCACTAGCAAACATGGAGTTTGATCCTTCATATGATCATGATGAAGAGACATACAATGGAGAAAAGAAACAAGCAGCTTGAGGATCAGCAAGTGATTATGGAGTTGCAAAACATTCGAGAGAATCGCCAAGCTGCGCAAAGGAGGAGGGTAGAGCTTACATCACTTGAGCAAGAGATCAATGCCGATCAGGAGTCTTGGCTTGAAAGAGCCAACATCCACTTAGAAAGATTGTTGGAGAAGGCAAATAAGGAGAAAAACTTGTTGAGACACATGACTTTTCATTACATGGCGAGGAACAAAGTTTGCAAGGCAAGAATCAAGAGTTTAAAGGCAAAATTGAAGAAGGCATCAAAGAGGCGAAAGGAGCATGATTGACTTCAGATATTGGCTGAGGCTTCCTTGGCCCAACATAACTCTTGATGGAGAAGACTCAGCCCAAATTTCAAAAAAATTGGGGCACATTTTTCATTTTTGAAATTTTTGGCACAAAAAACAGAGTTTTCTGCCCTATGTGCTGCGCCATGTGGTGCTCGCTTTTGCTAGGAGCCTCCAAAGCACAAAAACTCAGCATTTTTGGATTTGGCATGGAAAAATATGCTTTCCTACCAATGTCTAAGAAATTTGGGCAGGTTTTGAGCCCTAAAAAAGGTCAAAAATACTCAAAAAATGACCTTACTGCCCCTATTTTGACACACAGGAAGCAGTGTATGGAAAACTGAGTTTTGGAGGGGCAAATGGAGGCCAAATTGACAAATTCCACTTAGGTTAGAAAGTAGACAGGCAGACCTTTCCAACAAGAACACTTGAAGTGAATTTAGACATCAGGAAGGCCTCCAAACGTGGGTCCAAATAGGCGCTACGCATAGAGAATCAGGCATGGCGCATAGAGGAAATTTTGCCAGTTTGACCAAGTATTACTCTGTTTTTTGCCTAGCTTTTGCCAGTTTGAATTTTTCACCTTCTTAATGTCAAATTTGTGATGTAATTTAATGCACATTGATGGATCATGATGTAAATATGTCAAATTTTCACTTATGGAGGTAGATTCATCTGTTAAAAGTTGTTTGAAACTGAATGAATCAGTTCCCTTTTTTCTAGAGGCATGTTGTTCCATTGCCTAATTTCTAGTTCTCAGTTTAGAATTAGTTGGAACAGCTCTTAAACATGTGAGCTCAAGCCCTAGAGGCTAGGATGAGCTATGGTTTGTCTATATTATGTGGTTTTTCAGTCAGTAGCATGGTTGGACTTTTGAGAAAGCCTTGAGCTTCATTGTACACTCATATCAGCATTTTGGCTAAGGAATTGAGATCAAGGTTTGCAACACTCTTTGGGATCCATGTGGAAATTTGTCTTGGTATATCATTTTCTTTTGTAAGTGTGAATTTTCTTATGTGTTATGTATGCCATTCTCTATCTTTTTTCTTCTTAACTAAATCAAACAAGAGTGTAAGTAGAATCCATTAAAATTGCAAGTGCTCTACTTGAGGTTTGCTTTAGTTTCTTGATGTTTTCAGCAATTTGGAGAGGATCTATGACTTTCCTTGCCCTCTTCAGCTCCTCACCTATCTAATCCTTCCATATCATTCAATTTGAAGTGCCAAAAACAATTACCTACCTTGCCCCATTGAGATCTTTGCAAGACTGAGCCTCATTCCCCGCACCCAAAATCTGCCTTTCCATCTGAGCCAACAAATCATCATCTTATTCAGTCAAAATCTTGCACACACATACCTAGCCTAAGATCAGTAGTTAAATCAGTCATCTCAAGCCTTTAGTGATTATAATTTGCTGAGATTGACCCGGAGAGAGCCCTCTCCCGACCTGGCAGGGCTAGCTACCAGGTTAAGCATGGTTTGATGTTGGCCCTGGATCCTACCTTGCTCAGCCTGAGGTAAATCTAGGCTCTAACATTCCCGATCAGCTTTTAGCTTAGTGGTTCATAAATCCTTGCTGCCATCAATCACCAAGGATGTGGAAAAAGGAGGAGTTGTCACAGAAGAGCAAGTTATCGCTCGTGCCCAATATCTGGATTTGATTTACATAGAATCTGGCACGCTTTATGATAAAATTCCCAATGCACCTAGACCAGCCTTCATTGTTCCACCACCTCCAAAATCAAGTAGGGACTCTCATGCTGGCGACGGTGTGATCAATTTTTCAAGCACACAGGTGGCAAGAGGACCATCTGGTCAAACTCTTGCTATTTCCAACCAAACTGTAAATACATCAGAAAACACTCTTGCCTTGGAGATTAATGCCATGTCATCTAACAAAGGCAAGAATCCAAGCATAGTTTTTCGTTTCGAGCTTGTGTAAAAATGAAACTGAATCCAAGCATAGTTTTTCATTTCAAGCTTGTGTAAAGATGAAACTGAATCCAAGCATAGCTCCCTATGGTTCAAGCTTGTCTAAAAATGAACCCATTTCCATTTTTAACCCTTGTGATTGCCATTTTATCAGCCTTTTTTGTTAGACGAGCCTTGGTTGGCTAATCATACACTTTCACTTGGTTGTTTTACCTTTTTTGAGGAACAGTTGCAATGGGTGGTCTTATTAGCTAGCCTCTTCACATAAATCAACATGTTTTGAGAAGCTCCAACATCACCAGAACCAGTTGCTACCCTAGACACCACTCGTTCCTCAAAATGGAGTCCTCTTTAATCTCTTTTCAGACTCTCTAAATATGAAAAGATTGTCAAGCGCTTGTCCTTTACAGCTGTTAAAGGATTGGAAACGATATCTCTCTTGTGTTTTGGACTTGAGAGATTATTTTATTAAAAAGAATTTGTGGAGTTTCCTTTTTGTCCCTTTTCAAACTCTCTAAACATGAAAAGGACCGAGTTGTCTTTGTCGTTAAACTTGTTAAAATATCAAATAGCGACAAACTTGTCCATCTAGACAAGACCGAGTTTCACCTTCACTAGAATCGTTAAAACATCAAATAGCGATGGGTTTTCCTGAAGGGTGAATTATAGAACAAGCATATGTTATCCTCCTCAAGCTCGATAAAAATAAAGAGGTACTGGTCAGCAATGACTGGGGAAAATGGGAAAAGTCGAGAAAATTTTATGATAGCGAGTTGCTCTTGAACATGACACTTCCACTTGATCTCCATGACTATTTGGGTTGGGTCATTCAGCTTGATGATTATCACACTATTGGTCTATCACACCATCCATCACTTTTGTTTTGGGTCAACGCTACCAATCCATATTAGTGTCGTTGATATGTTCAAGAGAAGTCATCCAATTAAACCTTCATCAGTTGCAATACTGTAAACCTTCATTTTCATGACCGCCATTCCTGAACCTTGTGTCGTTAGTTGATTCTCATCTCCAAAAATCATTTACAATGTTTTGTGTCATAGATGTGGTATATATCAAGACCGTCCTGTGACAAAGTTACTTCTTGTCGACATCAGCTCATCATCCAAGAAGTTGACTTAGAAACACCCTGTTAGTGCCTTGGAGCTTGCATACATTAATGGCAAGTTTCTCACTTCCGGCGATAGGTTGACAAAAATGGTCTTAGACTAGAAGACTTTGTATGTTGTTCAAAATCAAATCATTTATTCACACCATGCGAAATGTATTGTTGTACCTTGAGGGTCATCATCATTATCGGTGATTCCTCTCATGTCTATTAAAATCTTACATCATGGGTTGGTAATCATATGATGTCTCTCTGTGTTCGACCTCAGAACATCTATTCACATGGTTAGACTTGTACATTGAGTGAAGATTGAACAAGATTGAACACCCGGATCTAGTTTCATCCATTCGGGCTGCGACATATTTAGGAGTACCAAATCAAATGTACAATGGCCCTACAGAGACAGTCATCCTAACCATGGATCTATATCTATAGAAACATGAATCTATATCTGTAGATGACCATCTGAGTTATGTACATGTAATGAAAGTTTATAAGATGAGCATGGGTATGCCTCCCTCAACTAGATCATGTAGAAAATCAAATTAGCATGATATATGTATTGTAATTGAATGCAGGTCACCTTTCGTTCAAAAACTCCTCTCCTCGTGATAAAGCATTTCACTCAACATAGATATTTACGACTTCATGCTTTAGGGGGCAACTGTTACAGATCCATTTGGGCACATCAACCCCAACTTACGGATCGATGCTAGTAGGGCCCATCAACCACTAGTATAGTTGTTACATGCCCTAAAGAAGATAGTCATCAGAATGCCTTACTCCCAAAGAAGTTCCATCACTAAAGACATGCAAATACCACCTCTAAGAACATCAACGTAGGTAGGCCTTGCTTAGGGTGTGCTGCAATGAAAACCATGCATTAACAGGGTGCTATGCAGCACACTTAGTCCCTCTTTGACCTGTACTAGGCAAAGTTGAGCAAAGTTCCGTAAAGGTTTGAAGATTCCTTATCCTTTGGAAGCCTCTATAAGTTTCTCAAATGCCACATGCTCCTTTGAGTTCGCCTCAGATGAGAAAGGGAATTAGGAAACATCAATTCCCTATCCCTTCTTCCATGGAACTGATTTCTAAATTTAGAAAGGCATTCATTAACCTCCATTGATAGTATAACCTCCTTCACTCACCTATAAATAGATCACTCATTTAAGAGATCTGGGCTGGAAAATATTGAGTTGTAAAGAGATGCTGGTGGTATGAGATTAGAATTGAGTTACTGGCATTTTTATGCTTGTGTTATATGTTAGTGCATTCATATGTATATCACGATTTCGATTCCATGTTATTTATGAACAATAGATCATTATGCTTTGATGGGTTTTTGTTTCTGTAAGTTGTGAAGGTACTTCTCAAGTGATTTAAGTACGGGAAGGAGCAGCGAAATCAGTCAAGGGAGATAAGGAATAAGTGGAAGTTTCAAGTAGGTTCTCTGTTCCCTTATTTTATTTGTTGTTTATAGGAAGAATTAATATTTCTTTGACTGTTTTTTCTAGATCAGCTACTATATCTAGAGGGTTAGGCGTTTTTCCAAGAACACTAAATATTCCCAAAACAAATTGGTGACTCCACTGGGGAACATTTTCCCTTTTTAGTAGCTAAGTAACCTCTTAGAACATTCCAATATACTGTACTTCCTGTCGTTTATTGAATTCAAGTCTAAATTCACTGAAAATTGAATCAAATTTAAGCCAAAAACACCTTCAGAATTGCTCATTGTCATTAGTGCACTGTCTCTAACTGAGACCTGCACTGCAGTGCACTTCCCACATCAGTACAGAGTGATTCAGCGCACTATCTATCGCTATAGCCTGCACTGATCTCTTGAGGATCAGTTTCCCATCCAAGAGCTGAAGGTTTTGTCAATTTTCATCATTTTTGAATTGCTTGCTGAATATCAATGATGTCTTATCTCTGAAAACAGTCTTTTCATCTCCTTATCCAGCGCTACTTTGATTGGATTGATTAATGTTTCTTTAATGTTTTCTTTGTCAATATCAGTCTATAGTCAAAGTTAGTTTTTGGTTGATTGATATTTTTCGAAAGAAAGTGTTGTAAAGTCGTCTTTTCCTTCGAAAATTGAATTGTCGTAAATTCTTCATTCATAAAAGATTGATTGACTAATGTGTGCATATGATTAATCTTTGTTCGAAAGAAAGTGACGTAAAGTCGTCTTTTCCTTCGAAAACTGAATTATCGTAAAGTCTTCATTCATAAAATATTGATTGATTTATATTTGCATATGGTTTGTCTTTTCATCGAAAGTGTCGTAATTTCTCATTTCTTTGAAATCGAAAGTGCCGTAAATTCTTCCTTTCCTTGAAAAGAAATTGTCGCAAAATTGTCATTTTTATGAAAAGAGATTTTTGATCGATTGTTCATATTTCCTTTTTGTTCATCATAACATTAAGGGATTTGAAAAGAAAAACTTGCATTGTGCATATTAAAGTTTGTGAATCCTTGAAAGGAATGGTTTAGGGAATTGCATCTAGTTTGTGCTCTTTGTTGATGGATCAAAAAGTACTTGTTTGCTCTATCCCTAGTAGCTAGGATTTTCATTGTTAAATTGAATGGAAAGAATGCTTATCATATTAGTTTCATTTTAGGAATTGCAAACATACATCACATGGTGAACCTTGAAAGGAAAATTCTAAAGACTATCAACTTAAAATTTATCTGAATTTACCTAATGGAGCATTATCACCTAACGAGAAACATTTAGAGATCTAGGCTAGAGACGTGTTTTGGCGTTGTAAAAAAAAGTAGTTGTCACTAACTTGTCTGCAATACATTCTGAGTGTGATACCTCATTCCACGTACGTGAGTATATTGTAGTTCATCCACGTACCTTCGGGTATGTAGGGCGGTGTTACAGTACATAAAGTATATGGGAATGCTCTCACTGTGCGGTTTTGCATTAGACATCGCTTATACGGACTAGGCCTCCACGTACCTTCAGGTATATATGGGAGGACAACACTAGGATGCTATCCATCCTTAGGTAACCGAGTCAGCCACCTTGTACATTATGATACACCAAACATAGCGTTCGGGGAGATTCCCTACCCATACTTCTTGGTTTGCCAGGAGGTATTTTGCAGTTCATAGTTACTTGGTAATCCTTTTGCCTAGAACATCCCTCTTTTGCTTTGTTTTGTTACTTTGATTAAAATTAAATTAATTGACCGTGGATAACATCCTCCACGCTTACTCCTTATTTTATCTTATGTTGAAACATATGGCGACAAATCCGGAGTCCACTGATCAGGGAATTCCTTTTGATGGGAATCCTAGTACTTTTCCTTCTTTTGGAAATATTGGTGCCCCTTATATGGCTACATTGTCCCTTCCGAGATTTACCATTGGCTTTCCGGTATGGTTGTTTTCAACCTCCTTGGTTCAAAATGTCGTGATTTCTCCGCAATAGAGTAGACCTCCAACTAGACAAAGTCAACCTCCAGTTGATCCTAAAGTTGACCCTTTGCCTTCTTCCTCATTTGTTTCTTCCTCCCCTTCCTCCTCTTCACTTGGTGACAATATTGGCACTAGTAACCAGGTGGCTAAGAAGAAGAAGAGAGGGAAGAAGAAGAAGAAGAAGCAAATTCAACAAAGGGGCAACCAAGCAACCATTGCTTTGAATGCAACGTCTAATGAGAAACCATCCGTCAAGCCTCACAAAGTGCGATATCCATGCAAAATTTGTATGGGAAACCATCTTCTTCGAAATTGTCCTGATATTCCTTAGATCTTAGAAGAATGGTCTTCTCGTTCACATCATCCTGTGTCATCAACTTCTCAAGATCATGTTGGTGACACACCATCAACTAGTGATAGTAAAGTTCAAGGAAATAAGGGTAGTGTTAAGTTTCCTTGTGGGTTATGTGAAGGGAATCACCCCATTCACCTTTGTCCCTATCTGGATGAAGCCAAAAAAGTGTTGGATAATTGTATTGCTTCACCGCAACGATTTCCATCTGGTTACAGGAAACTCTCCCTAAGTCCTTCACTAGTTGATGAATTGATTGACTCAAATCAACCGTCGGTCAAAGCCACTCTCTCTGAAAGTGAATCCTATGAGTCTATACCTGACCCAAATGAACAGGTCGACATAACAGTTGACCCAATTTCACCTTTAGCTAATCATACCTTTCCCAAAGAGAGTGAATATGATACCACTCAAGTTCTTTTTGTTTCTTCAGATTCTAATGAGCTTGGGGGCAATCCACTTGTTCCATCAAGACAGGAGGAAAATATTCCAGTTCTCATAAGGCAACGGGTTAATTCTCCCATTTCTATGGTACCCCCTCCAAGTAGCCTAGTCACTTCCTTTGATTGGAATCGACTAGCAGGATTCTGTCTTCCTTCTTATGTGCCTTTCTAGATCATAGTAAAAGTTTTTAATATGATTGTATCTAGAAATATTATAAATGAAGGTGCATCAGTGAGCATCCTTTCCTCAGCTGCTTGGCAAGCACTTGTTTCACATCCGCTTGTGCCTGTTACCCAGAATCTGTTGGCTTTTAACAGAGGAACCAGTCGACCATTAGGGATGTTTTCAGTGATGGAACTTCTTGGGAAGTAAGGCATTTTGATGACTAACTTCTTTAGGGCATGTAACAACTGCACTGGGGGTTGATGAGACCTAATATCATCGATCTGTAAGTTGGGGTTCATGTGCCCTAATAGATCTATAATAGTTGCCCCCTAAAGCACGAAGTCGTAAATATATATGTCGGGTGAAATGCTTTATCATGAGCAGAGGAGGTTTCGAAATCAAAGGTGACCTGCATCAATTACAATACATATATCATGATAATTTGATTTTTCTCATGAACTAGCTGAGGGAGGCATACCCATGCTCAGCTTATAAACTTTCATTACATGTACAAATATGGTTGTCTATAGATATAGACCCATGAATGGTTGACCATGAATGTAAGGCCATTATACATTTGATTTAGTACTCCTGAAAATATCGCAGCCTTGATGGATGAAACTAGATTCGGGGTCTTCAAACTTGTCCAATCTTTTGCTCAAGTACAAGTCTAACCATGTGAATAGATGTTTTGAAGTCGAACATGGAAAGACATCGTCGGATTACCAACCAATGATGTAAGACATTAACAGACGCGAGAGGAATCACCGATAATGATGATGACCCTCAAAGCACTATAGTACATTTCGCATGGTGTGAATAAATGATTTGATGTCGAACACCATACAAAGTCTTTCGGTTGAAGGCCATTGAAGTCAACCTATCGCCGGAAGTGAAAAACCTGTCATTGATGTATGCAAGCTTTAAGGTACTGAAAGGGTGTTTCTAAGTTAACTTCTTGGATGATGTGTTGATGTCAACAAGAAGCAACTCGTCATAGGAGGGCCTTGATGTATCCCACATCTACGACACAAAACGAGGTAAATGATTTTGGAGATGAAAAATTGACTGACGACACGAGGTTCAGGAATGGCGGTCATGAAAATGAAGGTTTATAGTATTGCAACAGATGAAGTTTGAACTGAATGACTTCTCCTAAACATATCGAAGACATTGAATGAATTGGTAGCATTGTCCCAAAACCAAGTAATAGATGGTATGATAGACCAACGGTGTGATAACCATCAAGCAGATAACCCAACCCAAATAGTCACGAAGATGAAGTGAAAGTGTCATGTTCAAGAGCGACTTGCTACCATAAACTTTTCTCGACTTTTTCCCATTTTCCCCAGTCATTGCTGACCAATACCTCTTTATTTTTTATCAAGCCTGAGGAGGATAACATATGCTTGTTTTATAATTTCACCCTTCGGGTGAATCTATCGCTATTTGATGCTTTAACAAGTCTAGCAAAGGTGAAACTCAGTCTCGTCTAGATGGACAAGCTTGTCGCTATTTGATGTTTTTAACGAGTTTAATGACAAAGACAACTCGGTCCTTTTCATGTTTATAGAGTTTGAAAAGGGATGAAAAGGAAACTCCACAAGTTATTTTTCGTAAAATAATCTCTCAAGTCTGAAAAAGTGTAAAATAATACAAGAGAGATATCATTTCCAATCCTTTAACGAGCTAGAAAGGACAAGCGCTCGACAATATTTTCATATTTAGAGAGTCTGAAAAAGGCTTAAAGAGGACTCCATTTTGAGGAACGACTGGTGTCTAGGGTAGCAACTGGTTTCGGTGATGTTGGAACTTCTCAAAACATATTGATTTATGTGAAGAGGCTGGCTTATAAGACCACTCATTGCAATTGTTCCTCAAAAAAGGTAAAACAACCAAGTGAAAGCTTATGATCAACCAACCAAGGATCATCTAACAAAAAAGGCTAATAAAATGGCAATCACAAGGGTTAAAAATGGAAATGGTTTCATATTTAGACAAGCTTGAACCATAGGGAACTATGCTTGGATTCAGTTTCATGTTTACACAAGATTGAAACGAAAAACTATGCTTGGATTTAGTTTCATTTTTACACAAGCTCAAAATGAAAAACTATGCTTGGATTTAGTTTCATTTTTACACAAGCTTAAAACAGGGAACTATGCTTGAGATTGGTTTACATGCTCCCAGCGTGATGAACGGGAGAGTCTCCTGTAACCAGATGGAAGTCGTTGTGGTGAAGCAGGACGGTTATCCAACACCTTTTTGGCTTCATCCAAATAGGGACAAAGGTGAATGGGGTGATTCCCTTCACATAACCTACAAGAAAATTTATTTCGGGAATATTTAGTGTTCTTGGAAAAACGTCTAACCCTCTAGATCTAGTAGCTGATCTAGAAAAAATTGTCAAAGCAATCTTAATTCTTCCTATAAACAATAGATAAAATAAGGGAACAAAGAACCTACTTGTAACTTCCGCTTGTTCCTTATCTCCCTTGACCGATTTCGCTGCTCCTTCCCATACTTAAATCGCTTCAGAAGTACGTGCACAACTTACAGAAACAAAAACCTGTCAAAGCATAATGATCTATTGTTCATAAATAACATGGAATCGAAATCATGATATACATATGAATGCACTAACATATAACACAAGCATAAGGGATAAATCTTGAAAACATTATTGATAAGAGGAAAGATTACAACCAATGCGATTTCGATCCAGTGTCATCTTTCCAATTCAATCCTTCATCACATCATGAAAAAAAAGACATTCCAACACTATCACAATATTTACACTCAATCCTAATCTCATACCACCAACATCTCTTTACAACTCAATATTTTCCTGCCCCTGATCTCTTAGATGAGTGATCTATTTATAGGTAAGTGAAGGAGGTTATGCCATCAATGGTGATGATGAATGCCTTTCTAAATTTAGAAATCAGTTCCATGGAAGAAGGGATAGGGGATTGATGTTTCCTAATTCCCTTTCTCATCCAAATGCGAACTCAAAGGAGCAGGTGGCATTGAGAAACTTCTAGAGGCTTCCAATGGATAAGGAATCTTCAAACCGTCACGGAAATTTGCTTAAATTCGCTCAGCGCAGGCCAAAGAGGGACTAAGTGTGCTGCATAGCACCTTGTCAGTGTATGGTTTGCAATGTAGTGCACCCTAATGAAGGCCTACCTGCGCTGATCTTCTTAGAGGTAGTTTTTGGATGTTTTCAGTGATGGAACTTCTTGGGAAGTAAGGCATTCTAATGACTAACTTCTTTATGGCATGTAACAACCGCACTAGGGGTTGATGATCCCTAATGTCATCGATCTATAAGTTGGGGTTCATGTGCCCAAATTGATCTATAACAAACACTTCCTTCCATACTACAACAAAAATGACCCCATTTATGGAACTTTATGGATATCATCTACCATCGATCACATAATCTTTAAAAGAAAATTCTAAGGTTCAAGCAGTGGAAGATCACATCGAGCATGAACAACAAGTTCTCAAACTCTTAAAGGATAACCTCACTTTGGCGCAGAATAGAATGAAACAACAGGCATATCAACATCGCAGTGAAAGAAGTTTTGATGTAGGTGACTGGTTATTTCTACAACTACAACCATACAACAAATGTCCCTCAAGAAATCTAAGAAGGATAATAAATTATCACCAAAGTATTATGGTCCGTACAAGGTGTTACAAAATATTGGTACTATGGCATACAAATTGGAGCTTCCTACATCTTCCCGAGTGCACCCAGTTTTCCATGTTTCATGCTTAAAGAAGGTTATAAATAGAAGATCCCAGTTCAAACAATATTGCCAGAACTTCATGAGGAAGGAAAAATTATATTGGAATCGAAAGTAGTCACAAAAACAAGAAATCAACAGCTACGGAATCGATCAATTTTAGAGTATCTTATCAAATGGAAGACATACCCGCTAAAGATTCCATAGGGGAGGATTAGAATTTTATACAGAAGCATCTAGAACTACTCAAGAATTGAGGACAACACTTTTTGAAGGATAGGGGCATGTTAGGTCTCTATACTACTAGTGTAACCCATTGTTGTTATTAGTGCAACCCCCTTATTGTATTATTGTGCCCATATAGTCCCCATGTTGTTATTATTATGCCCCATAAAAGCCCACTATTGTTATTGTTATGCCCCTACAATATTATTATTCTGTAGGCTCTAATTGTATTGGGACCCCTTAGACTCCGATATATAGAAAGGAGGTCTTTTCATTTGTATTATCCAAGAATTGTTCATTTGTGTAATGTAAAGGAGGTTGCCCCCTCGAAGAGGATGATTTTGAATTCGTTGATCTATATTTTCTATGTTTTTTTGATTTGGTTTCATAACATTGAAGCAACCATATATCCCTTTAGTATCACCTCTAGAGGTACCTATACAAGTTGATCTAAATTTTTTCTCATGATTTCACATTATTCAGCGTTTATTTTTACCTGCTGCGAACTGTTGTCTAGCTAGACTACTCCACAATGCTTTTATAATAAATTATTTATTTGAAGTCTAATTAAAGTGATTTTGAATCCAAATGAAATTATATTCAATAGGATATATCTATAAGGAAAAAGTTTTGAATATTCTATGAGATGATATGTGAAATCTTCTTTGAAACAACCAAAATAATAAAGTTGTTTTCAAATCCTTGCGTAGACCAATAATTACTATTTTAGGTATAAATTTTTTGTTTGTTGATAGATTGAAATTCTTCCAATTGAATATGAAAGTATATTTATTAGTGGGTCTTAAATATAATTCTTTTTTAAATTCTATGAAATGATGTGTCAACTATGATGACGAACAACTTGTATGAGAGATTTGTTTTTGTTCTTCGTCCTAGACCAACAATCACTAAATCAAGTTGTTTATGTTCTTCGTCCTAGACCAACAATCACTAAATCAAGTGTAACTTTTTCATTTGATGATATATTGATCTTATTCCAATTGGAGATATAATTATATTCATGTAGATATATATAGTATAAATAGGTTTTAAATACGACAAGAATTGATGAGTCAAATATGCCAGTGAATAGACTAGGAAATAAAGTTTTAAGCAATGTAGATATCAGACAAGAAATTAGTATTTTAGGAATAACTTTATTGTATGATATTGAAATGGAGTGATTTAATTTGTGTTGTGAAATATATTCATAGGTGAATATACCTTAAAAATAGGTTTGAAATATATATCCATTTAGGCATCCAAAAATTGATTGTCCCAACTCTGTTCCTAAATTTCATGTTTGATAGTGAGTGTTTTGACCACAAAATTTTCATTTGGTATCCCAATTGAGAAATTCAATTTGGATTAGAAACTAGATTCCAAGGAATATTTTAGGTATAAATAAGTTTTAAAAACAAGTCCACTATCATTTCTAAAAATAGGATTATCCCAACTTTATTTGAGTAAATTTATCAAGCCGACATGCTAAAAAAAATAAAACAACGTTTTTTTTTTTCCAAAATATGGTATGGTACTAATGATAAGGTAGAAATGGGATCTTGACATGACCATCATGGGAGTCCAAGAAGTGTCCCATCACTTGCGATATGATAATGTTGAACTCAAGCTTTAGGGAATTTGAAAAGAAACAATGTTGTAGAAAATAATTGGCTTAACTTTTCATGTAAGTACATGATTTTTGGAATAATGATTTCCCTATCATTTACTTGTAAGATATTATTTAAAGAAATATATTAGCTAGGAACCAACCATAACTTTGGGCCAAATACTAATATAAGTTGATCGAGAACCAAATTTTCTTCAAGGTCAAACATTAACTACGACTAAACTATTAGTTATCATATGGACACATTCCCATCTACCAAGACATTTAGGTATCCAAACATAGTGGTCACTAGTTCTATAAGAGAATGGTCTAGATATGAGATGTATCAGTGACAATCTTACATTCTTCATAAAGGAATATTCATTCACCAAGAAACAATAAGGGAAAATGAAACATTAAAGTCTATGGAGGGAGCTTGGATTATATCTATCAGATGATGATACTCCTTTATGCACTTGCAAGGCTGTGATGTAACATCCCTGGTGAAAACTTCATGTAATAAAAGTAAATAAAGGAAAAAAATAACCACGGATGATGGGACACTTATTCCAAGTTGAATGTTGGGCAGAATCCTAGTGATGGGATCACTTGTGATTGTTTATGGCTAAGGAAATTGGCAAAGGGAATGGCTAAGGCTATGGAAGGGAAAAATGGCATTTTTGGCACATCTATTTATGAAAATAATGGAAATTAGGAGAAAAAAGAGGTAAAAGGTCACAGGTTGCATGTGAGGAGGAAAATGAAGAAATTAGAGGCCTCATTCATAAAAAGGCTTATGAGGATTAGTTGGTAACCTTTTGTTAGTTCAATGTTTGAGCTCTCTCTTTGATACTCTTGGATACTTAGAGTTTTCTTGGAGCACTCTTGGTGGGTATGGCATACTTGGATTCTTGGAGCAAGAAGACAAGGGAAGAGCAGGAAAGTGCAAGAAGGCATCGATATTAGCAGCTACATCAGATTTTCTTGCAAGTATTGAGTTGCATGTATGTTTCATTCACTATTTTTGGCATGCATGGAATATGCATGTGGATTCTTGGTCATGATCTGTCATTGACATGGAGGATTTCCTGGATCAACAGTCAATTGCCTAGCCTTGCCATTTCCTGGCTAGCCATGGTGATTGTGAGTTTACTTCCATTGCTTGTTTTTTGTTGGTTCTCATGTTTCTTTAGTTGTGGGTAGAGTTACTAGTCTTAGAGACTTGGTTGGAAAAATTCTTTGGAACCCTATATTAGCTTAGTTTGAGTTACTAGTCTCGTAGCCTTGGTTAGACAAATGCTCTGGAGCCCTTGGTGGGTTGAGTTAATAGTCTTGTAGCCTTGGTTGGACAAACGCTCTGGAGCCTGGTAAAATTTGTGCATTGACTTACTAGTACTGGAGCCTTGGTTAGAGAAATGCTCTAGAGCCCAGTAAAAGTTGTGGGTTGAGTTACTAGTCCTAAAGCCTTGGTTGGACAAATTCTCTGGAGCCTTTGATGGATGGGATAGAGACCGATATGATGATGATTTTGTGATGTCCGATCGTGAGGTGGAATCATTGTTTGATAGGTGGAGGTGGATGGCCTTTGGAAGCCCTGGATGATTTTTATTGATGTGTTTTATGATATCCCACATTCATGCTTGGAATATGGCATGAGGGTGAATGGATGAAGAGAGATATGGCTCATCCATTCTATGGTCAAGTGGAACATGGAAGTCCCATCCCGGGTTTGGATTTTGCATCATTAATGAAAGGTTATTTCTCCTTGTATTTCTATGAGCATTTTCATGGTTTATATGATTGTACTTTCATGTGTATTTATGCTGCTATTATGTTGGTTATGTATGTTTTTTATGACGACAGTCATGTGTGGATTTCATCATGTTTTTACTTGTACTTGAATGATAAATGTATCTATAACCTAATAGATGGAATGGCAGTTGATGTGTTGAGGCATAAATGGTTCTTAGTGATTCTCAGCTAAGTATGAGACCCCTATGCTCAGAACTGTGAATTACACCTGTAGATTACACATTTGCAATATGTTTGACAAAATGCCTATCATGGCTAGTAGGGGTCCAGTCAAGGTCTTAAACAATATTTTCTTCAGTACTATCATTTCCATGTTATTTTATTGATTTGTATATATGGATCAATTATGGGAATTGACTTGGGCTCTGGGCCTGAAAAAGTGGCTCAAATCCCGGAGTTTCTATCATAGCACTGACAATTTGGGTCTTTGGTCACTAGAAAGCAAGCTTTTGGGAGTGACTTTGGGTTTCTGGTCGCCCTCATGCCTATAGCATGGGAGTGACTGAGCCTTAAATTGTCCAAAATATCAGTGGGACTCAAAGGCAAGTTGTCTAAATTATTGGATTGGTTCCTGAGGGTCCTGTACCTAATGTTTAATGTTTGTATGGTGTGTTTCCATCGGTTCCACTTCATTAACGTGACATAGGAGGACAAATCATATCATAGTGGCCTTTCGTCGCATGTTTACCCCGACTGGTCGGTTGCTTGGGTAGATGTGGGAGGACAGTTTTATAGAGTGGTATCAAAGCATGGTTGACCCCTCTAACTGGATGGGTTATGTGTTGGTCATGCATGCATGTCAGTTGCATGTGTGTCTCTCACCCTTGCATTCCATGTGTTTGTTGCATTAGCATGATGTTGAGCTTTGTTGTGGTGACGTCTTCATGTGGAACTTATTGTGCCTTTGTGGGATGCATCGTTGTGAGTGTATGACTGGTTATATGTCGCTTACATGTATCATTTGGTCTGCTTGGTTACATTCTTGTATGATGAGTTACAAGTGTTGTTCATTTATGCTTGACTATATGCATTATGTGTGGGTGTGGTCCATACTTGTGCTTGAGTGTTATATGCATGTGGGCTGGTGTATTGTCTACATTGTGGTTGTGCATGGTCCACATACAATGGTACAGTTTATGTCCTCATGCATAAGGTCAGGGTATGTATTATGTGTTGCTTATGCATATTCCTGATTGCATGTATCATGATGTAGTGGATGTTTTCATGCATGAGGTTGTAGTGTGCATTGTTGTTAAGGCCATGCATTAACGATTGGACCCTAGCTACAATGACATTTGCATGGTTATATGCTTATGTACTATTTTCATATATTGTTATGATTATGTTATACATATATCATGTTCGTATGTTTATCTTGTAGACAAGGTATCCTCCTCGAGCTATACTAAGGTACGTTGGTTTATTGTGAGTTTTTTTAGCTTACATGATATACCTTGCAGGAAGAAATATCAAATGGCTAGTAAGATGGTTGACTACAAAGACTCTCCCTATGAATCCGAAGAGCAATATTGTTTTGGGAACTCTTCCGATTTGGTAGTTACACTGAGAAGCTTAAAGGAAGAAATATGGAGTTGTAAGGTTGATAATGACAGGATCATACAGGCACAGGAAAAGCTAGCAGAGCTAAATGCAGTGATACTTCAAAGCTTGTTATATTTGCAGCAACAAGGACCATTTTGGATCAGTCATGAGCAGGAGGACAAAACTAATGGGGCATATGGTAGTATATCACATGGTGGTCACTAATCAGATAGAGATGACACAGTCAGAGATGGAAGATTGTTGGACAATCTGGATAGGAGAGGGGATAGGCATAGGTATGATTCTAGTTCTGATTCAGATAGGCACTATGATCATCATCGTTATCATCCCTACAGGAGAAGTGGTAGGGGATACTTACTAGATGAGTTTAATAAAGAAAAACCACCTAATTTTAATAGAGAGGTAAATAGATCATAGGATGCAGAGGAATGGTTGCTAGGTATGAAGAATTTCTTCAAGTTGCATGACTACTTAGAGAACATGAAGGCTAGAGTGGCTACATTCACTCTTAAAGGTAAAGCAAACATATGGTGGGAAGATGTGAAGAATGTCAGAAGTATAAATGAGGAAGACTTGACTTGGAATGAATTTGAGTAGCTATTCAAGAAGAAGTATCTGTTAGAGAGATACTTTGATGATAGGGAAAAACAATTTTATGAGCTAAAGATGGAATATATGACAGATGACGAGTACACTAGTAAGTTCCTAGAACTATTGAGGTATGTGTCTTACCTCAAGGAGGAGAAGGCTAAGATTCAAAGATTCATTAGTGGACTATTGGTTGCATTAAAAGACAGGATTGAGTTCGATGAGCCTAGATCATTAGAGGAGGCCATTCAAGAGGTAAAGCATGGCTATGAGAAATCGAAGCACAGATCTGCGACCAAGCCAGATTGGAAAGATAATGAAAGGAGCAAATGAAAATGGGACAAGAAGCGAGCAAGACCATAGGTTTCGGGAAATAAGGAAAATGTTGCACCACCTAAGAGGTTTAATGCCTCAGATAGAGTACAAGGACATCAGCTTGAGGAGCAGAGTGAGGAACTCATTTATTGTTGGACTTGTGGAGGGGATCATCGCAAGAGAGATTGTCCACAGTATCATATTGGTAGACCTCAGATATACAGTGCGTAAGAGGCACAGACTGTTGGGGATGTCAGTAAGAGCATCCCATGTATCTATGCAACATTGGATAACAAACAGGAAAAACACGAGGCATTTATCATTGAGATGGACAGTGATGAGCCTTAGTATTGCAGCAAGGATGCTACAAGTCCTAGGGCTACCAAATTTACTTTATCAACCTAGGGTTTCATACAAACTTTTAGGTGACAATACTATATGCACACTAGATGCAACATTCTACTCATGTCACTTCTCAACTGGGGCGCTAGACCATGTTGTGGCCAGCAACAACCCCCTTCTTATTTAGTGTTATTACTAATACTAAATAAGTGGGGACCCTTAGTCAAAAAATTTAAAAATCAATTAGTGCTTGAATTTCCTTTTTCAATAAAACTTACCTTCATAAACTTAGGAGAATACCCTTGAAAAATCTAAAAAAAGCTTAAGTTTTATGATAAGGTAGAATAAAATCACTCCTTAACAAATATCACATCGCAAAAAGGATAATGGATACCTCCTTACAAACACAATTCTAAGGTTGTATGCGAAACTTCATCGCATTACATGCATCAAATATCACTTATGCTGAAAAACCTCAAACTGCCGATATGCGATGGCGCATATCGCAAATCGCATTTCGCGGAAAACACATTAACATATGATTGTCATATGCTATGCTCCAGCGATATTGTGATACTGTGATGTTGCGATGTAGCGATAGAGCGATATTGCGATGTTGCGATTTGCTATATTTCAAAACAAATCGCAAAATCGCTTCATCGCAAATCTTTCGGGCTCGTTGTTCAAAAACGTATTTTCCATAAACTGAGACCTGGTTATGCACTTTAATGCTAATTAATGAGTTAGTTTTTTATCATTAATGAAATAGGGTTTCGTGCTTATCGAAGAGCTATTTCATGTAAGGTGGTATATTTTATATGTCTTCGGCATTTAAAGCTTTCCCATTACCTTCTCCTTATCATGATTCTCACCTCATTTGTAAACTGCTGGAACAAAGAACAGAGAACGATACAAAGCAGTATTCAGGATACTATGGGAAAGAAAGGCAAAGCTCCGAGTTCTAAAGATCAAGAAATGACGCCCTTGTATATAGACACCGCCTATAACAGAGACGCTAGTATTACTACTTGGGAAGGCATGTATAGTCTACTTGAGGAAGAGAATCCCAAAATAATGGAGGTTACAGCTACTGTAGGCTCACACGGGTCTTCTGAGGCGTCTATTACAGAGCTAGCTTGCTCATTCTTACACCGAATAGCGGCGAGGCCCAAAATTCTTCCATACACGGACATGGTTAAATGGGTACTGGACAGCGCCGACATAAAAAATAGACAATTTAAGACTCAGTGTCAGCAACTTACGAAATCATTATTTTCACAAAATTTAAGCTTTATATCCGCTAACAAAAAACGCGCAAGAGGCAAAAAATCGCACCAGGGAAGCCCGGATCAAGAAACAGAGGCAGTTTCTGATCGCGCTAATCGCGCATTGCTGGGAAAAACCTCTTGAAAGGGAAAGCCTTTAATTGCTCAAGTCACCTGTAAGCCCAGAAATTTGTAAGAAAGCAACTCTAGAGGTACAAAAGTAAAACTCGAATCCTAAAACCAGTGGTATTTGTCAGAAATATCTTCAAAATGGTATGTATATATGCTCAGCAACTACAGACAGGCTGGAGACAGAAGGCTCCAAATGTATCATCAATTCTGCCGAGAAGATGGCGCCAGCTCTTGCCCATGCCATTTTCGCGGGATAGTTAAAGTCGGAAGTCGGCCAGCCGACTCTTCTCAAACAAATGCTGAATGCTTGCGATTTCAAGGAATAGATACAGAAATAGTTAGTTGTTAGTTTTAATTTTAGATTCAATGTTAGTATTAATTTTGCTTTATTTTTTCCTGAAATGAGGACGGTCATTTAAACTGTATCCTACATTTTTGTAATAAGTTATTTTTAGATTTAGTTAGTAGTATTTAAACCCTTCTCATGCATTTAGAGAAGGGTCCTGAAATTTGTCAAAAACTTGTCCTCAGAACATGCACTTTTGCACCCTCCGAGGAGGTTTTGATGAATGAATGGAACAGGATTTATTGATATCTGCATTTAATATCTACTACTGATGTTGCACTTCTGTACTCTTAGTGAATGTTGGATTGAGAAGAGATAAATCATTATCGCTTGAAGCTCATGAGTAGAACTACTTATAAATGGTACTTATATCTCTTAACTCTTTTTGCCTTTGTGTTAAAGTGATATTTATGTTCAGTTGTTTATATATTGATGTGTGAATGCTTGAGTTATCATTTGGCACTTTAGTACAGTGATAGCTATTTATTTATGCTTAATATATGAGTAGCTTATTATGTGATATGTTTTTCACAACTGTTTCGTCTAACTTTTTATACGAAGTGGTTTATCTCTACTGAATTCTCTTCTTATAACAGTTGAATGATCTTTATTACCAATTGTTATTTGAAATCATTTTAGATCGCATAAAGGAAAGATTACACCCCGGGTTAGTGTAGAATTAGATATTTTTGTTTATTAGAATACAATTGCATATTATTAGATTAGAGTTTAAGTAAAAGCATTTCACTTAGGAAATTTTAGAAAGGAAATATCAAATCTCAACACATACACACATAAATTGGGAAACTAGTCCCATATCCCCAGTCAGACCCACTATACCAAACGGAAAAGGAGCTGCTAACCAAGGTTCGGACCGGGTAGGTATCCCCCTTGTTGTAGACCCGATTTTCGGGGCTTCAACAGACCACTAGAGTTTCAAACCAATCTTCTATTAACTAGAAGAATTCCGACTACTAACAGTAAATGTAAAGTTGGTTCTAATGCAGGAAAGTAAATTCTTATCTATTTATGGAATGAAAGTTACTGAATGGAAAACGCTATGAAATTCCATAAATCATCTAGCTAGGAAATGACACAAATTACTTGTAGAAAGGAACTAGGCTAACCTTGCAATTTATCATCTAGCTATTTGGACTATTTGGACATGGAAAGTTATGTTATAATCCTATGATCAATATATGCATGCACTAATTATCTCCTTGTACATTTTGCAGAGGAAGAGTATTTTAATTGCTAAATTCAGAAATGTAAATGTTAGGCTTATTTTGTCTGATCTTGCAAGTGGAAAAAGGCACGGGAGAGTTGATCTTAGGTGGGACTTATATGCATGGAATCCATGAGGAGGGACTAAACTACCCTCATACTAGCCTTTCTGGTCAAAACAGGGTCAAACAGGCTGCTACAGGAGATCATGTTGCTGCTATAGGAAACTGCTACAAGATGTCCTAGTTTGCTACAGGATGTCCTAGTTTGCTATAGGAAATTAGTTGAAGGCTTTAGGAGGGAAATAATAGTGAGATGAGGTGTTGGAGAGATGTATGATAGTGAGAGAGGGTGTAGGGAAGGTGAAAATTTCCCAAGACTAAGTCCAGCACTTCAAGAAGGTTGGATTTTCCTAAGGTGGCTCGCTCATGGTGGCTGCAAAACAGAGATTCAGATTATGGGTTGGTATGCCTTGGTAGAAGGTGGAGAAGCCTTAAATGAAGCTGGTTGATGAGTTCCTCCCTACAGATCAACAATCCTTGCAATAAAACCTATTTTTCTTTTCATTTATGCATCACTACATCTCAACATGGAAAATATGAGTTGAATTTGAGAAAGTTGATCTATCAATTGCTAATGACTATATTTATGAAATGGAATGCCTGTTATGTTACAAAAAACTTAAGAAACAAGATAACAACTATTGGTGCTTCCAAGATATCATAAACAATGATCTACCTAAGAATGGAACCTATTCTATGTAATGACCAAAAGACACTTTGTTTTTTGGGCTGTGAGAGTGGAGCCCTCTGATCATGATCCCATGAGGGAGATGAGGATGAGGCCACTGTAATAAGATTTTCTGATGTACTTTCCTTCCCTACTACACCACTGGTCTACTTCTTCGAACTAATGGAAACAGGATTAAGAAATCATTCAAATACTTGTTAGGCTAAACAAAGCATAAATAATTTCAATAACTAACTATCATCTTAATCTAAGAATACGGATACAAAAAGAGGAACTTATGTTGCTAGGGTTGGGCCCTAACCCAAGAACTTCAGCCCTCTGAGTCAACTCAGTGCTGGTTCAAGGTCAAATTTCTCATTATCATAAAAATGTCAAATACAACATAGAAAATAATAGTCACAATGTTTTAGCTCAATTTGCCTCTATGCTACAACAAAAAGTTGAATCCTAATGAGTCCCTTGGCTCTCTTATTTATACAAACTGAAGCTATCAATATCTTCCTAAAAAATAGGTATACTTGGCTCCTTAACTCGAGAATAATTTGTGTTTAACTGCCACTTGCTTGGCTGCCAATGAACTTGGCTTGCTTGACTACTAGTAACTTCGAGCTGGTGAGATATGGTGGATGAATCTTCGAATGATTTGAGGAGTAAAGGAGGGAGAAAGATCTCCTAAAATCTCTCTTTCTTGCCCATCTTGAGTTCCTACACTTAAATCAACCCATAATTGCTCGAATTCCTACATTTAATACATATTAGGCCACATGACATAGAAACTCACCTTCACCCTTCTCATTAAGCAAAATATAACAAAATATGTAAATAAATGTGAGAAAAGTAAATTTTAATAAGCTTGAGAGTGGCATTGTGACCCATATAGTTTACCTATTGATGAGCCTCATCAGACATTAAGCTTTGTGATCAAGCTATTTCTATTTTGATTGACCCTGGATCTAATTATATCTATGTTAGTCTTGACTTGGTGGATAAGTGTGGTTTGAGTAAGGAATTGCATGTAGAATCTTGGTTAGTGCAGTTGACTATAGGTACAAAGAAGCGAGTTCACCATTGGGTAAGAGCTTGTGCATTTGACTTGAATGGTATGCCTATCGTAGCACATTTGAATATATTACCATTGGGTTCATACAGTATGTTGTTGGGTATGGATTGGTTGTATATTCATAGAACCAAGGTAGATTGTTATAACAAAGCTATTGAGTACTCGTATGACAATGGGGAACCAAGAGTCTTACAAGGTAAGAAGACGACCACATCAGTTAGGAAGGTGACAACTATGCAAGAAAATTGCAGCCGCAGGAAAGGGTGTAAGCTATTTGTGGTGCACATTTCTAGTTATAAGGGTAAGGAGGCTGAGGATGCAGATGTGTTGAGCAGGTACCCAGTGTTACAACAGTTTAAGGATGTATTTCCTGAGGACATTTCAGAGTTGCCACCTCACAGGGAGGTAGAATGTTCTATTGAGTTGGTGCCAGGGGAAGCTCTAATATCGAAAGCACCTTACAGGATGAGCACACCTGAGTTGGTTGAGTTAATGTTGTAGTTGAAGGAAATGTTGGACAAGGAATATATTAGGCCAAGTGTATCGCTATGGGGTGCACCAATATTGTTTGTGAAGAAGAATGATGGAACACTCAGACTTTGCATTGATTACAGGAAACTGAACAAAGTGACCATCATGAATAGGTACCCTTTGTCGAGTATTGATGACTTGTTCGATCAGTTGAAGGGAGAAACAACGTTCTCGAAGATTGATTTGAGACCTAGATATCATCAGGTACGCATCAAAGAGGAGGACATTCACAAGACTGCATTTAGGACCAGGTATGGGCATTATGAGTTTGTTGTAGTCCCATTTGGTTTAACTTATGCTCCAGCTACATTTATGTGCTTGACTAATAATGTATTGTGTTCGTATTTGGATAAGTTTGTTATTGTATTCATTGATGATATACTGGTATATTCTAAAAATGAAAAAGAACATGTTGAGCATTTAGTAGCAGTATTGAAATTTTTGAGAGAGCATTAGTTGTATGCTAAGCTCAGCAAGTGCAGTTTCTTTCATACTAAGGTACACTACTTGGGGCATGTTGTCTCCAAGGAGGGCATTGTAGTAGATCCAAAAAAGATAAAGCCATCATGGGATGGGTAGCTCCTAAGAATGTGGATGAGGTGAGATCTTTCATGGGTTGGGCAGGTAACTACAGGAGGTTCATCAGGAGCTTCTAGTAGATTTCTTATCCTATTACATTTTTGCAAAGAAAAGGTAAGAAGTTTGAATGGATAGAGGAATGTGAGGCTAATTTTGAGCAGCTCAAATAGTTGTTGACACATGCACCAATGTTAAAGATTGCAAATCCGGACAAAGAGTTTGTAGTGTGCGCAAATGCTTGCAAGAGGGGAATTGGTGGAGTCCTTATGCAATATGGGTAGGTAGTATGCTATGATTCGTGGAAACTGAATGAGCATGAGCAAAAATATACCACGTGTGATCTTGATTTGGAAACAATTATACACGCATTAAATATGTGGAGACACTATCTTCTAGGAAGGAGGTTTACATTGATGAGTGATCACAGTGGTTTGCGATATCTATTTGACCAATTGAATCTAAATGGTAGGAAGGTTCGGTGGTTAGCTACGATCAGTGAGTTCGAATTTGAGATCAGATACATCAAAGGTAAAGAGAACATAGTGGCATATGCTCTCAACAGGTGGGTACAGGTAAATCACGTAGTAGTTAAAAGCTCTTATGGGATAGACTTACAAGACAGTATCTTGTGGGTAGGACATCAAGATGTCAAATATAGGGATATTGTGCACAGGTTAAAACAAAGTACAAGTATAGGTGCAGGTGCACAAGATATGGACTATTGTTTTACAATAGATGGATTGGTTAGATTCTGATATAGGATATATGTGTTGGATGACAGTAATCTCAAGAAGGTGATCTTGAGGGAGTTTCATACGAAACCATATTCAGGTCACCTAGGTTACCAGAAGATAATGACAACAGTGAAGAGACCTTACTATTGGCCGAATCTAAAGAGGGATGTAGTAGAGTCCGTGGCTAGATGCTTTGATTGTCAGCGAGTGAAAGAAGAGTGTAAATATCCAGGTGGACTACTATAGCCGATCGTGATTCCCAAGTGGAAATGGGAGGTCGTTTCCATGGACTTCATCACAGGGTTTCCAAAGACACTGAAGTAACATGATTCCATCATGGTCATTGTGGATAACTTGACAAAGGTTTCACATTTCATTCTGATTAAGTCTACGTTCTTAGCTAGTGATGTGGCACAGGTATTCATCATAGATGTGGTTATACTACACGGTGTTCCAAAGAAGATTGTGTAAGACAGGGATGCGAATTTCACTTCCGAGTTTTGGAAGGAGCTATTTGCATGTTTGAGCACAAAGTTGGCATTCAACACAACTTATCATCCACAGATAGATGGACAGACAGAGAGGGTCAACAAGATACTAGAGGATATGTTGAGGATGTATGTGATGAATCAACAATGGAAGTGGGAAGAGTGTCTCCCTTTGGTAGAGTTCCCGTGCAACAACAGTTATCAGGAATCATTGAGGATGAGTCTGTTTGAGGCATTGTATGGGAAGAGTTGTAACACTCCCGTCAGTTGGAGTGATCCAATGAATAGGGTATTGAATGGACAAAATATGTTGGAATACATAGAACAGGAAATGCAAGTGATAAAAAAGAATCTAAAGGCAACACATGATAGGCATAAGAGTTATACAGATATGAATAGGTTGTTCAAGGAGTTCCACGTTGGGGAACAGGTGTACTTTCATATCAAACCGAGAAAGAGCTCCTTGTGGATTGGATCATGTGCCAAGTTGGCACCACGATTTTGTGGACCCTTCAGTATCATTAAGAGAATTGGGTTAGTATCCTATCGACTTTCACTGCTCTCGACAGTGAAATTCCATGATGTTTTCCATGTCTGATTACTTAAGAAGTATGCTAAATATGTTGATCATGTGATTGACTGGTCTGTATTGCAGGTGGAACTAGATGGAGAATTTCAATCGGAGCCTTAGTGTATATAGTAGAAAAAGGTGCTCATGCTCTGAAATCGAGCAATCGAGCAAGTTAAAGTGAAATAGAAAAACTTTGGGCCCAATGAAGCTACATGGGATATGGAGGATCAGATGCAGGTTACGTATCCTTCCTCATTTTCGGTTGAGGCAAAGAAACTTCAATATGTTGGTGTGGTATATTCCTTATGGTGGTTTGGTATTTGTGTTATGGTGGTTTGATATATGCTTTATTGTGTTTTGATATATGATTTGATATGATGTTTTGATATATGCTTAGATATGGTGTTTAGTATATGTTTTGATATATAATTTAGTATATGATTTGGCACATGTTTTGGTAAATATATTTTGATGACGTTTCTATATGCACACATGTGTATGGATGTAAATATCGTAATGAGCTATGTTATAAAGCCCCACTATGTGGTATAGGTGTCATGTCATTATGGTTATATTAGTATGCTATCATGTGGTTGTGTTATCATGATGTTATGTGTCACGTGGACTGGCACTCAGAGCGATGAAGATTGTAAATACCATAACGAGCTATGTTATAAAGCTCCACTATGTGGTATGTTGTCAGGTTGTCATTATGTTTTAATTTTGAGTAGGCCTTTCATTGTAAATACTGCATCGAGCTGTGTTATAAAGCTCCATGAGCAGTATGTCTTCTTTCAGTAGGTTGTTGAGGTGTTTGTGTGATTGAACACCAAGGATGGTGTCCCCCAAGGGGGAGGGTTTTGTAACAACCCTCGTGAAAACTTCATGTAATAAAAGTAAATAAATGAAAAATAATAACCACGAATGATGGGACACTTATTCCAAGCTAAATGTTGGGCAAAATCCTAGTGATGGGATCACTTGTGATTTTTTTGGCTAAGGAAATTGGCAAAGGCAATGGCTAAGGCTTTGGGAAGGAAAAATGGCATTTTTGGCACATATATTCTTGAAAATAATGGAAATTAGGAGAAAAAGGAGGTGAAAGGTCACATGTTTCATGTGAGGAGGAAAATGAAAGAAAATAATGGAAAATGAAGAAATTAGAGGCCGCATTCATAGAAAGGCTTCTAAGGATCAGTTTGTAACCTTTTTTCAATTTAGTGTTGGATCTCTTTCTCGTTATTCTCTCTCTCTCATACTCTTGGATACTTGGAGTTTTATTGGAGCACTCTTGGTGGGTGTGGCATACTTGGATTCCTAGAGAAAGAAGGCAAGGGAAGAGTAGGAAAGTGCAAGAAGGCATCAAGATCAGCAGTTACATCAGATTTGCTTGCATGTACCCACTTGCATGTATTTTTCCTTCACTAGTTTTGGCATGCATGGCATATGCATGTGGATTCTTGGTCATGATCTTCCATTGGCATGAAGGATTACCTGGAGCGACAATGGATTTCCTAGCCTTGCCATTTCCTAGTTAGCCATGGTGATTGTGGGTTTACTTTCATTACTTGTTTTTGATTGGTTCTCATGTTTCCTTAGTTGTGGATTGAGTTACTAGTCATGGAGCCTTGGTTGGACAAATGCTCTGGAGCCCTGTATTAGCTTGGGTTGAGTTACTAGTCCCATAGCCTTGGTTGGACAAAAACTCTTGAGCCCTTGGTGGGTTGAGTTACTAGTCCTAGAGCCTTGGTTGGGCAAACACTCTGGAGCCTGGTAAAAGTTGTGGGTTGAGTTACTAATTCTAGAGCCTTGGTTGAACAAACTCTCTGGAGCCCGATAAAAGTTGTGGGTTGAGTTACTAGTCCTGGAGCCTTGGTTGGACAAATGCTCTAGATCCTTGGATGGCTAGGATAGAGACTGATCTAATGATGATTTTACGATGTCCGGCTGTGAGGTGGAATCACTGTTTGAGGGTTGGAGGTGGACGACCTCTTGAAGCCTTGGATGAGCAGTATTGATGTGTTCTATGAGATCCCACATTCATGCGTGGAATATGACACAGGGGTGAATAACTGAAGATATATTTGTCTTATCCATTCTACGGTTAGGTGGAACGTGGAAGTCCCATCCCGGGTTTGGATTTTGCATCACTAATGAGAGATTATTTCTCCTTGTATTTATATGAGAATTTTGATGTTTATATGTGATCTATATGACTATACTTTCATGAGTATTTCTGTTGCTAGTATGTTGGTTATGTATGTGTTTTATGACAAAAGTCCTGTGTGGCTTTCATCATGTTTTTACTTGTACTTGAATGATCAATGTATCTAAGACGTAATGGATGGAATGGCAGTTGATTTGTTAATGAATCAATGTTTCTTAGCAATTCTCAGCTAAGTATGAGACCCCTATGCTCATAACTATGAATTACACATGTAGATTACACATTTGCAATATGTTTGACGAAATGCTTGTCATGGCTAGTAGGGGTCTATTCAAGGCCTTGAATAAGTATTTGCTTTAGTACTATCTTTTCCATGCTATTTAACTGATTTGCGGAGATAGATCAATTATAGGCAGTGTCTAGGGCTCTAGGCCTGAAAAAGTGTCTCAAATCCCGGAGTCACTGGCATAGCATCGACAATTTGGGTCTCTGGTCACTGACAGGGAACCATGTGGGAGCGACTTTGGGTTTCTAGTCTCCCTCATGCCTATAGCATGTGAGCGACTGAGCCTTAAATTCTCTAAAAGCTTAATGGGACGCCAAGGCAAGTTGCCTAAAGTATTAGATTGGTTCCTGAGGATCCTGTAGCTGATGTTTAATGCCTGTATGGTGTGTTTAATGTTTGTATTATTGGATTTCTAAAAGATCGACAACTATAAAAAGTTTGGTAACAATTCATCATTTTGGTAACATGGAGTTATTGCCAAATTTTTGGAAATTGTCATGAAATTGTTGAAATTATGGTGACACTTTGTCAATCACAAATTCCATTCTAAATACTCATCAAAATATGGGAATCATTAGAAATTAGTTATTAAATACCTCATGAAGCTTACTTGAACTGTAAACGTTGTAAAATATATAAATGCAATAATATAAGTTATGAAGAAGTCAAGATGAAAGGTTAAAATAGGCAAAAATGAGCTATCTAGCATTGTAAAACATGTCAAAATCGAGGTTTAACAAATTTAACTATAGCATTTCCAATAGAATCAAAATAGTCTTTTTTCAACAAAGAATAAGAGAGTGACGAAGTCTAACCCATATAGGAACATAATAAGGAACATAATTTTTGAGGTTGAAATTTGGTTTCCACCTATTTAGATAGATGCCTTGCGTTCCACAAAAGTACATAGATCTTCGAAAAATCAAACCTCTATCCCCCTTGTGTTGAAAATGGCAACAAGAAATTGCTAAAAATAGAAGTGCTAAAAATAGCAGTTTGAGTACCAGTGCTGGATTGGGCAACAGGGAATGAAAAATGGTACTAAAAATATAAGTTCTATTTTTAGCAGTTCAGGATGGATTCCTATTTTAGTCAGTCCCTGGACTAGAAATAGGAAGTAAAATTCGAATTTGATATTAACAACAGTTTGTAAATTAATTAATTAATTCAGTTTGAGTTAATTAGTTAAGGAATTATGAACTTGAAGTCTATGTGAGGACATGCAACAATTTCTCCTTTGATTGAGGGATTTAACCATTAGTTAAAGAGATAAGGATGAGTTCTAATTTGAGTAGTAATTAGTTGGCTCAGTTAACTTAGTCAAGTCCAATTATAATTGATTTAAATAGTTTTTTTAAATTAAGTAAGTTCAATTAGTTAATACATGCTTTCATATAACTGCTCCACTTCAGATAACTGAAGATTCTCTCATGAATAACTCATGCATGTCAGTTCAGACAGAGACCCAGTTGAGATCAGAGAAGGGACAGTGTACTGTCAGTTGGATGAATATTTTTCCTATAAAGGAAGCTCATCCATAATGAGGATTTATCTCCTTCAGGACTGCGTAGTTGGATCAGAGGTTAGTGAGTGTGTGAAGAGGCCAATTCACACAAGTGGCTGCACTGGAACCCAATCAAAATTGCACAAAGAAATAGGAGGCTTGGAGGGTAGACCAGAGGTTAGATAGAGGCCTTTGACTATCTATGAGCAACAGAGGTATTGCAGAGAGAGTAGGATAGCTTTTGAGTTGATTCTTTTTGTAATACTGGCTATATTTCCACTTGTATGATAATACAAAGTTGGGGTTTTAGGCTGAGGCTTTCCCTTGGTTATATCTTCTATGTTATGTGTGATTGATTTCTCTATATCAGTTATGTCTGTTCTTATTGATGTTGCTCATGTTCGATTAAGCTTCTGCTAAATTGGTTGTAGAAGTAGATTAAGTATTTTGCTTTAGTCTATTGCATTATCAGGTGATCTATAGTTGGGAATTTCTACACCTTGTGCTCAAATAAAAAAGTGTTAAAATTGGCAACTAGGGCCAAACTCCATGTGGGTCAGCTTATTTATGGCAGCTGATATTATTATTGGATCCCTCTCATCAAGAGGTGTAGGATTGATCTAAAGATCATTCGATTCCGATAAGTATTTATGGAGATATGAATTTATTTTGATTATGGAATTATTATCAAGCCGACCAGCAACTTATGTAGGCTCAAGAAGCCCAAACATCATGTCTATTCAACCTAAACAATTTTGGTATAAATAGAAGAGGATTTGATGTCATTTGCAACACACATTCTTGAGGTGGTCTCCTCCTCTCCACGTCTTGGGTTTTTGGAGGAGTGAGACACCAAGCGTAATACGTTGGCCTAATGGTGATGCCATAGCTACGGGTCAATCTATGCAGCAAACAGAGACACCTATAAGCTATCTAAGGAGATCCATACGCTGTCCAAAGTTGTAGTCTAGGAGGGTTCCTTATGCAGTTAAAGGAGGCTCTTACACGCAGTAAAGGGGAGGCCTTGTCCGTAGTTCTAAGTGCCCTAACTACGGGCCTGACCTGCTGCTCTTGAAGAGCCCTCGTCCGTAGTCCAACAAGGAGTATTCTGGCCGCAGTCAAGCCATGCCCTAGCTGCAGTCAAGGGAGCTCCTATACACTGTCAACGTGGTTATGAACAGGCCCTAATACACACTGTCAAGAAGCCTTATGAACTGGCCCTAATATGTTACTCAAGAAGCCCTATGAAAAGGCCCTAACACGCTGACAAGAAGCCTTATGAACTAGCCCTAATATGTTGTTTAAGAAGCCTTATGAACAGGCCCTAATACGCTGTCAAGAAGCCTTATGAACTGGCCCTAACACGCTATTAAGAAGCCTTATGAACAGGCCCTAACACACTGTACAAAAGCCTTATACACTACGCTGTCCAGAAGTAAAACATAGTCAAAGGAGACATGTAACACTTGGCCTCCGAGTATAGTAGCCGCAGTCAAGAAGTGAACTGAACTTGGGTACAGGGACCAGCATTCAAGGGTGATAGAGAACAGCAAGGTCAAATAGACAATCTCAGCATAGAGATGTCTCTGAGGTACAACCATAACTAGGAGGCGTAAATGATGAACAACAGTGGTAGAATGACATATCTGTAGCAGCCCTATCACTATGAACTGTAGTGATAGAATGCCATCTGTTAGGACAACAGAATGGTGATGATGCACAATAGTATGGGCAGCATGATGATCGATAAGATCATGGACATGGGCATCATGAAGTTGAATGAGATCATGGACATGAAGGGAAGCATGAAGTTGAATGAGATCATGGACATGAAGGGCAACACGATGATAGATAAGATCATGGACATGAGCAGCATGATGATAATCATGATTAGTGCAGCATGGTGCAGTATGCAGTGGTACAGCTAGAGAACCAGATGCAGCACGATGATTGGTGAAGGAGTCACCTTGGAGAATCAGTTGAAGCAGAATTCCTTCAACTGATCTCATCGTTATACGAAATGATCTATGCTAGATCTAGATAAGTCAAAGTGTTGACTTCTATTCTAAATGTACTATCTCTCTCTCTCTCTCTCTCTCTCTCTCTCTCTCTATCTATCTCTCTCTTTCTCTGCTGAAATTTGAGGAACATAAAAGAAGAATTGATCAAGGGTTTCCCCACATTGGGGTTTGTCCCTGGCTAGCGCCACATCTTGTGTCCTCTTGTTTTGGCTTGTCTTCTGCAATTTATATTTATGTTCTTTCTGCAGTTTATCTTAATGCTGATGTGATTGCTAACTGTGAAAATTTAAATAAATTTCTCTAGCATAGAACATACCTAAACTTAACAAAAAGCAAGAACCCATGGGAGCCAATCTGAAAGGAGATATTTCCTTTAATAGATCTATAAACTATTGTGGATTTTACACTTGATAGTTTGTCACAACATATCTGTTAAAATAAACTAAAATCTATACTATAAAGGTTAAATTCCTTTCGATTCCACCTTTGTTAATTATTGATTTACTATTTATGCATGAAATAAATAAAATGAAGAAAATGGAGAAAAATAAAATACAATCACACACCAACCAAAATGAACACAAGATATTCTCTGGGAAACCCTTACAAAGGAGAAGCCAATTGGAAGGTGAGGTTTTTCTACTCTCTCATTCTTTGAAATCAAAATAATTCAGTACAAAGGAGAAACAACTTTGCTTGGAGTTATCTTATATATATTGCCAAATTGGTTTCTACAAACACTAAACCCCTTATTTTATGCTCTCTTACTACTACTTTGAATTCTATACTCTACTATGAAACAAGATAGAATCGAATAGAATGGAACCCCTTTTTCCCCCGATGGCTTGGTTATGACATAGCTTGATAGCCAACTAGGGGTCAGATTTGACTCCTTCAACTCTCAACTAGAGTTGCAACTTTGAACCTTCTTGAGTCTTCTTCATAGTTCTCATGTGACTATAATGCAAGAGTATCTAACCTAGGATTTCCTTTACCAAAGGGGTTGGTTCCCAAGTTGGATTTAATTATTTAATTTGAATTTATTTTCCTATGTTTCTAGGAGAATTGGACAAGAATTTATTATTAATTATAGTGTTTCCCTACAAGGAAATTTGAGTGTATATGTTATTGAGTGCATATTCCTGTTGTTTGCTTGTATACTTTCACTATATCATTGAGTGTATACAAATTTATATACAGGATGAGGTGTTTCCTGCATTAGGCTAGTCCCAAATGAATGAGCAATAGGGGTTGGCGTGGTGTCCATGCTTACCGTGGTGGTCAAACACAATATGTCAACTTTTTGGAGACATAAATTTTGCCTTAGAACTCTTCTTGACACGATTATTGTACCATTAGAAAGGTCTTTAAGTATGTAATGTTTTCGTATGGACCAACACTTAAATATGAATTTTTTACCCTTGAAAAAAGTCATTTAATGCCTCAAAATGACCCCTAAAGGTTCCAAACTCTAATTTTAGAAATTGGATCTCACCGATAAAATTGTTCATGCAAGTTTATTTCTCTATTTTTTCACTTTAAAAGCATAAAAAAAATTGACAAACAATATAATGATCCAACCTAAATCCTTAATTATAAAAAACTATTTATAACATATTAAATTAATTAATTAATATTAATATCTATAAATATAAATCATAAATAAATTATCATAAAAATATATATATCATATAAGTGAAATGTTATAATAGTTATTAGTAATTTAAAAAATGAAAATGAAAATAAAAAATAACTTATCCTAATCCAATACAAATGTATATAACATTAAATACAAATATATTAAAAAGTTTCTTAAATTTTGAGTAAAAAATTGTTTTTAATTAATCAAATTAAAGAGTAAGGAATCAACGTTCAAAATTGAACACGTCAGGCCCTTTCAAAGGGCCTCTGGCACGTGAGAGAAGTAAGGAGAAATTTTTACGCGTCAAAAGAAATTTAAAATATGATTTTTGTCATTTAAAAAAAATTGGAATAATATCTTAAAATTTTTTAAGAAGGGCTGTTAAATTTTCAACATTTTTTTAAATTTCATTTTTTCTGAAATTAAAATTTTAAGAATGTTGAATTTGTGAATTTCTTTTCATGTTAAAACTTAAATTCCATTTGAGAAACTCCCATTTCAAAAACAACAATTTCTTTTTGGGTTGTTTTTTCTAATTGTGCATATGATGCAAGTTCTTATTACTTATTATGTCAAAATTACCTTTTCATACCATTACATTTGGCAGTTTCTAAGTTGCTCTCATTTAAAAAACAACAGTTTCTTTTTGAGTTGTTTTTTCTAATTGTGCATATGATCCAAGTTCTTATTAATTATTATTTCACAATTACCCTTTGATACCATTTCATTTGGTAGTTTCAATTGAGAGCCACTAGATGTCAATATGGGTCATGTATTGGGTCTGTAATTTTATTGGGTTGTGCCTGAAGGCTGCCCAAAGCAAGGTTTGACAACGATTTAAGCTGGAGAGGATCATAGATTCATGATTTAGCAAACACCTATCAAGCATGGTTTAAGCACAATTTATGGTTGGAGAGGAGCGCATTCCACTGGCTTCCTAACGTACTGGATTTTATTTGTTTGCGGATTCCCAATTCCTGGTATGTTTTCATATTCCCAATTTCTGAATGAGTTACTTGTATCAGTGTTAGTAAATGTGCTAGTGACTTGGAGGCAAGATACTAGTAATCAGAGAACAGATTTATCTTTGTTCATAATAATTCTAGATGCCACCCCAAATCTGGAAAGTATGTTACAGAATGCTTGTAGTTTGCTTAACTTATTTTTCTAGAAAACAACAAGTCATCCACAAACATGAGATGTGAAATACCAGTGGTTTTTATTACCCCGCATCTAGCAATTAGTCCATTTTCTCTAGGCAACATCATATAGTCATCAAAATTAGCCTTAGATCTCAACAGCATTATACACAACACCTTGTTAGATTAAGCTAATGATCTGAACCCTCAAATACCCATAAGAAATATTTGAGTGTGGTGTTATGGCCTATAGCCTAACACATAGTTTTCCTATAGCAGCATAAACATTACTCTTGATCTTCCAATGATATCCCAACAGGTTGATCCACTGCTTCTTTTAACTCAGCGTCCTTACAAGAAGGAACCATCCTCACACAGTTGCAAGAGGGAGGCTCAAACCGTCCCTTAACTTATTCCAGTTTCATTCTGTATGATGGCTACTTTGCTGTGGCTAGATGACAACAAATAGAATCCCTTCTAAACTGCATATTTAGGGTCCTTATTATAGTGTATGGGTTCACTACTGATCAACTCTCCTTCGTTGCGAATAGGGCTTCATCATAACTGTGGATTAGGGCATCATCAAACAATAGATTAGTAGGCTTCGTTAGGGCTCCTTTGATAGCGTGTAAGTGTCACCCTTAATTGCGGATTACATCAACCTTGAGGATTGTAGCTAGGGCAGCTTATATAGACTCCTCTTTGACTGTGTCTAGGGCTGGTTAAGGCCTCCTCTTCCTAGCATATAATGATCCTCTTCTTGCGACGTAGACAGGTCTCCTTTTGCTGCATGTAGAAGGGAGACTAATGAGTAGTATCAATTTTGCAGCCAAGTATAGGGACTATAGTTCCAATAATTTGAGATGTGCAAATATTGGAAGTCTCAGCTTTCCAAAAGAGTTTTAATAGACAATAGAATAGTGAGTTGGTCAAATTTGAAGTTTATAAGCTAGAATTACACTAATACTTCCTCTATAAGCTAGAATTTATTTTTAATTTTATAAATGAGACCTTCCATATACTTTTAATATAAGTATTTTTGTTTCTTCGTATTTTTATTTTTATTTCAATTTCATTAAGATATAATTATGCCTATATGTTTATTTTTTGTACTCATATGCAGTTTCCCAACTATGATTTTGTCCCTATAGTTGGTTCAATTGTGGCTGAGTTCAAGGCCTGCGCAATATGATCTTATGTGGTTACATTTCTCAATCACATGTGTAAGAGTAATTCATTTACTAATGCAGCCTTTGACGTAGTGGTATCTTTTTGTTTGTGAAAAAATAAAAAGAAATTTGAAAATAATTTACTATTGTCAATTGAATTGCTTTTTTTTTTATGCTTTTCATTATAGAAGTGCGACCTAGATGTGTGACCTTCTAAATGAAATTAAGACTTGCCCTTCAAATTTGATCACTGGATGGAATATCAATCATATATCTTATATTTAGATTTATAAGTTGAGTAGGATTTAATAGTTGTGAAAGAAGTTGGATTTATAAATTGAGTAGGATTTAGACATTGTGAGAAAAGTTGTAAAGTTGTCCGAGTGGATTCCAATTATAAATGAATTTAAAATTACTTTTTTAAAATTAATTATCATAAATTATTTATGAAAACATTTTTTAATGTGTGTTTTTTATTATAAAAAATATTTATATTAAAATAATATTTATATATTTTTAAAATTATTTTTTATAAAAATAAAATTATATATAAGTTTTGTAGGACTATATTTTCATCATGTTTAATATATCACCTTGATCTGGGTAGGGAATTGAACCGGGGACTTCACGTTAAGAAGAAGAAGAAGAAGAAGAAGAAGAAGTTATTTTAACGTCCACAGGGCTAAAGATTGCCTATGGGACAAATTGCTTCTGCATCTAAAGATAACCTATGGGACAGATTGCTTCTTCATCTGCTTGATGTTTTTGGCCCTTTTTCTATGAAGCTTCAAAATAAATGCTCCCAGCTTCTCGACAAACCCCTCGCTAAATAGATTATCCCAAGAGCTAGTTGCCAGCATATCTACATAACTTTCTCTGTTGTCTTTGAAGGCCTCACATTCTAAAATGAAATGTTTTTTTGTTTCCACTTTTCCGGAAGAACAAAAAATGCATACTCTTTCCTCCCACACTTCCGTTGGTCTTTTCCAACGCCCTGTTTCACAACGAAGTTGATGAGAATTAGTCCTTAACTGAGCAATAAGAATTTAGGCTCTCCAAGAGATATTGGCCTCTATGTATGCTTTTGGTTGATGACTATGAGTTGGATTAAACACTTCAATATAGTAAGTTTTCTTTCTTCCTAGCTCATTATCCCAAGTATGCTTGTGGAACTTTTCCATAACAAAAGCTTTTATCTCTTTGTTGTTTATGGGACACGCATTCAAGCAAATACCCCATTTACTAAACCATTTGTTATTTTGTTGCATCCAGGTTTTTTTTTTCTTGAACAATCTATCATTAAAGACAATCTTAGGCCATCTACCCTCTTCCATTTGCTAAAAAAAAATTTAATACCTTATGACTCGCACAATAGCGATTGCTTCTAGGAGCAGTCCTTGTTTCACTTAACAAGATAGCATAAGGAACTGCACTTTTAATCTTAAATTTGTTTGTAATCAAACGCTTCTGAATTTTCTCAGTTTGTCTCCACTTCATGTCGAATGTACTGTTGGCCCATAGTTCACAACCATAGAGAATCACCAGAATCACTAGAAGCCCAAAAAGAGTTCGAGTGGTTTTCCAATCCCATAACTCTACCTCTCTACACCTATTTTGAAAGGCATAAAATGCTTTCCAACCCCCCAAAGTTCTTTTCTTTCTACAACCATTCCAGCTTAGATTTTTGTTGAAATCAATTCCGAGGTATTTGTAATCCGCAACTTCTTCCAGAATGTTGCCTTCAAGGTAGAACTTATGTTGGGGTCTTAATGTACTTGAACCTACGACTTCATATCAAGAAGTGTCTTAATCGAGCACCAGATTGAACCGGGGACTTCACATTAATGTACTTGAACCTGTGACTTCACATCGAGTGCCTTAGCAACCGGATCACCCTCTATCCAAGACCCCATGGACAAAATTATATTTTACATTTTGAAAAAAGATAATTACTTTTTGAGAAATCTTTTTTGAGTGAAAATCACATAAAGATTCATTTGTCTACGCGTTTCGAACCAGCGATTGTGGTTCATCGTCACGACAAGATGAAGAATTAGATTATGGAAACTAGCTAAATATAGATGGCGGTCATTCCAACCTGTAAATTGCAATGGCTACATGTGACCGGGTTATAAATTAGGTAAAGGAATAATTATATAGTAATACCATTAATTAAATAAAATATATTCAAGATAATAAGATCTAAATTAAATTAGAATTATATTAAGGATATGAAAAAACTAAAAACACATAAATAAAATAAAATTAAAGAATAAAAAGCGAATATACCAAAAAAAAATATAAGATTTTATTTAAAAAGGAAATTGTGAAAAAAAAAAAACAATTACTCATAATACAAAAATAAAAAAGAAGGCTAAGGATAAAGAAGAGAATCTAAATCCATAGGATATATAAAACAAATCTACTTTAGGACAAAATTATCAATCAACCATCCATGCATTCAATTATGAATCATTACTTTCGAGCTTAACATGATATATTTTGAATAACTTCAAATTGGATGGCATCAATGTAATAACACATCATAACTCATTAATGTATTGAATTATCAATCATTATTTTAAAATGAGATATTCTGAACAACTTTGAAATTTTATGACATCATTTTTTAAATATATTGAGTGCATCATAATATCATCCTATTTTAATAGGAAATCTGGAAATAAGGAACATGTTAAGACATATATTATAGAAGTTTGGAAGCAACGTATTGAATTATCAATCATTACTTTAAAGCTTAAAATGAGATATTCTCAACAATTTTGAAATTTCATGACATCATTTTTTAAATATATTGAGTGTATCATAATATTATCATAATATTATCATACTTTAATAGAAAAATTGGAAATAAGGAACATGTTAAGACATATATTATAAAAGTTTGGAAGTGTAGAGAGTCTCTATGTAAAAATGACATAATCCTAAAAGCTTAAAATGAGATATTCTGAACAATTTTGAAATTTTGTGACATCATTTTTTAAGCATCATACTTCAATAACAAATCTGGAAATAAGGAACATGTCAAGACATATATTATAAAAATTTGGAATTCTAAAATGACTCCATGTAAAAATTACATAACCCACATAATCCTAAAGTTCCGGTGAACATTTCCCCATGTAAAAATTACATAATCCTAAAGTTCCGGTGGACATTTCCCGAGTCCTCTCCCCGATCTCTTGTAAAAATAGAGAAAATTCACTACGACCATTACTGGAAGCTATGGTCGTCTATGCCATTATATAAAGACAAACGCAACAAATCCAGAGACGACCATAGCTTCAGCCATTATATAAAGACAAACGCAACAAAAGGGCGCACACAGAGTATCTCAAATGACAATTTCACAAATCTCAAAATGACAATTTCTTCTGTCACTGGAATTCTCTAGCGATAATACCAGTACTGAGTACAGCACTGTCTGAGGAAGGCAATCAAAAGTTCTGTAGATATTTTAAAACAACATAAATGCAAGATAATCACCACTAATGTCGAACCTCTTCTGACTGCCATTTCACACCTGAAATAAGCAAACAATTGCAGGTTTAGAGGAGGGCACTCTGAAGTCATCGTCAGTTTGGAACGTATTTTCAAAAGTATGAAAATGCATAGACTTGGCTGCATACCCATTAGAATAACTGACTTCAATTAGCTGCCCGGAATTGACCATGGAAATAAATTCAGAAAGTCGGGTGAGGCAGGCCGTTGAAATCCACATCAAACGACAAAGAGCCATCATGCCAGTGAGGCAGACCGTCGAAATCCACATTAAACGACAAGGAGTCTCATCATGCTAGTCTTACCTTTATTTAATTTTATTATTTGTTTTACTTTTTTATTGTAATTGACTTTTAATTAATTAATTTTCATTGTAGATTGGAGTCAATTTAACTAATTTCTTTATTAATTATTAATTTAAATTTCTATTAATTTTTAGTTTTATTTTTTATTTTCACTTCTTATATTATTTCTCATCAATTCGTTATTTAAGATTTAATTATTTCTAAACAATTCATTGTCAATTCGTTATTTAAGATTTAATTAATTTCTTATATTTTATTAATTATTAATTTTAAATTTCAACTAAATCTTATTTTAACTAATATTTTTTTTTCAATCCTCAATTTAATTATTAACTTTAATTCTTAATTCTCTTTAATTTATTATTTTATTTATTTCTTTATTTTTCTATTCACATTGATTATTAACTCTTATTTGTCATAATTTATCATAATTTAGTTAATAATTAATAATGTTTAATCTGTGATTTATATATAGTGTGTTTTAATTAATCAATTTTTACATTTTCAAGTATGAATTTGTTATTTAAGATTTAATTATTTCTTATCAATTCGTTATTTAAGATTTAATTGATTTCTTATATTTTTAAGAAGAGTTTCGACGTAAATCACATGTAGAAAGATGATTGTTTGTTTCAAACATTTGTTGAAAAATTCCATCCAAACATTCCATTGAATCATTTCACTATGGAAAGGTAGGCCAAATGAGTATATATGTCCCAATTTTGTGTGGCGTCCAATCAAACAATTACAAAGCAATTAAACCACAACTTTCATATAACAATGTAATCAAATTATCCAAAGGGGCAAGGACTAGCTGCTTTGCAACTTATCCCACTTGTTTTAAAATATCTACTAAACTTTTGTTTGTCTTCCTTGGACCATGGTAGTATTGCTAGAGAAGTTGAGTGAGAAGAAATTACCATTTTGAGATTTTTGCATATATATTCACAAAGTCCTTTTTATTGTTTGTGTTGGAGAAAATTATGTCATGGTTGAAGCTATTGTTGTCTCCACATTTGATGGTGTGGGCATAGGCAAAGTAATCTACTAGATTCTTCACGAAATAAGGATTTTATTCATGGTAGGAAAGAATTGGGTTCTCATGAGCGTTTGGTAAAGGACATCCAACCTATCATCAAGTAGCTCCAACAATACATAGTGACAATGAAAAATAAAATTGGAATCCCCACTTCTTAGTGCTATAACAAGGTTTCGACCATAATTTACAAAATATGATGTTCAATTTAAAAAAGTATAAGGTTGATAAGATAAGAGTCAAAGTACATAACACCTTTTTGGTATATATTAATATTAAGAAATGGCACATGAGGCAAGCTCCACACATTTTTTTAGTTGTAGTCAAGTAACCTTTATTGACTTTACAATTTCAATTAGGACATAATATCTAAATGTGGTGACTTTGGAATGCCACTTGGTGGATTTAACATTGATATTGATATTTGTATCTAATTAGGAAAGTTTTCCCAATTCTATAATATAAGGCATTAAGTCAATAGATCATTTATTTAATATAATATATAGTGTGTAAGGAACTTATTGAATTTGGCAGGGACATTGGTAGTTGAAAAATAATATCGAAACAAAATATAGGTAGTTGGAATATAATATATACATGAAAGGCTTTCGCAATGCCACTTGTTGGATTTGACATGCATATTAGTAGTTGGTGACTAAGAAAATAGAGTCTTCCTAATCCTATAACACAAATTTTTAGATTATTAAATTATTTATTCAACATAAAACATATTATGTAAGATTACTGGATTTGACACGAATATTGTCACTTGAAAACTCTCAAATCTATAACATAAAGTCTTAGATCATTCTAAAACATCCCTATTCTATTACATAAAATCTTATATCATGTTGAAATATTCCAATTTTATAATATAAAATCTTAGATCACATAAAATCTTATATCATATTGAAATATTCCAATTTTATAATATAAAGTCTTAGATCATTAAATATTAGAACCTATAAGTCTTAAATAATGTTAAAACATCCTAGTCTTAGATCATTAAATAATGGAAGCTAAGATATAAAATCATTGAATCACAACATTAAACACACTTTGCAACTCTATGGGTTAGATTTTTGACATATATTTAAAAAATCTTCCCAATCTTATGATCTTAGAGCATACGTCCACCATTTTGTCTTCTCGACGCCGACTGCCATCCTCACTCGCCTTATTGACCACATAAATTTGAAACACCAAACGTCAAGATTGCGAACCCCGCAGCCGTCCTCACTCGCTTTATTGACCATAGAAATTTCTAACCCCACCTTACGCAAGTCAACTCAATATTCCAAACCCCACATTTCTTACGTGATAAGTTAGGGTTCCAAAAGGCACATTACCCACCATTCCAAACCTAAAGTTCTCCTTTCACAACTCAAATGGTTCACTCATCTTGACGACTCAAATGGTTCACACTCAAATTTGACAACAAAAATGGTTCACTCATTTGATTTGTGATATATCAGTCAGAAAAGCTATGGAATTAGTGGCTACTAACTTGGATTTAAGTTGCTTCAAAATATCTACCGAACTTGTGATTGCCTTCCTCAAACCGTGGTAAAATATCTACCGAATTATTGTTGGGCAAGTCCAGTAAGAGATGAAATTATCATTTTGAGACTTCTGAATATATTTTGAAAATTTCATAGATACTCTGTGCGAGTGCTTTCGTTGGGTTTGTGTTATACAAAATTACATGATGGACGAAGCTGTTGTTGGATTTGTTGGTGTTGGCATAGAAAATTTAATAGAACACTTTAAGTTTGGAGAGTTGGGTAATCATAAATATGATTTCAAGGTTGTTGCCACTCAACACTATGCAAGAATAAAGTATGGCTGGATGTATGCTCCAGTTATTTATGTAGAAGAAGAAAAGATAAATATTTCTTTAATGATGCCAAAGCAATTGAAGCAAATAAAGGAGTAAGTTCCTTTAAAACTACAAACAACCCGGAACATTTAGAAAAGGAATCACAAGAGAACATGTATTTAGAGGATAAAAGAGTCGAATTTAAAAGAAATAAAGAATAGGAGGCCAAGAAAGAAAGGAAAAATAAATAAAGGGAAGAGAAGGAAGCTAAAAAGAAAGCCAAGGATGAAGCCAAAAGAAAGAAAGAAGAGGATACACAAAAAAGGCGCAAAAGGAAGAGGAAATGAAGAAAAAGGAAGAACAAGAAAAACAAAAGTAGGAAGCACTGAGAAAGAAGAAGGAAGAGGAAAGAAGAAGAAGCCAGAAAGAAAAGGGCGGAAGAGGAGAGAATGAAACAAATGAAAAGAAAACAAGTTGAAGAAGCAAAAAGAAATATGAAGGAAGAAGAGGCATTGGCCACGCAACCAGAAGAGGAATTACTTGCCAAGGAGCTAGATGATAAAGCAAAGGAAGAGGCTAGGTTGAATTTTTTTTAAGCATAAACAATATTGTCTACAATGAATATCCACTTTTCGACTAGTAAAATGGGGGTCACATTTGAAGAGGAAGACATGATACTAGGCCTTTTAAGCTTCACATTTGATTAGTTCAATTTCAAAATTACCTAAGAAAGGTGAAAGTATTTTCCCAGATAATGCTATATCGATCACCTTAGAGAGGGAAATTGTGATGGAAATTAGAACAAATCCTACAACAATAGAGCCTCTGTCGACATTGTATTTGTGGCTGCAGCTAAGAAGAATGTAGATCTTTTGACAAAGGAAGTTGAGAAATTAAAGGGAGAATTGGCCATTGCATAACAACAAAATGATCAACTTCATGGAGAATTTCATACCTCGTCAGCAACAAACTCATGCAAGGAAGATCTATAGTCAGCAATTCTTGAGGAATTTAAAGTTCCAGAGGAAGTAATAAGGCGGGTCTATGATGAAATCATGGTCTTACACAAGGTAGTAGCCCCACTCCCCGAGATGCATGGAGAATTAGAAGCGAGATGAGCATTGATAAAATTCACTCTTAGCCATGGATTACATCCAAGAATGGAGCATGGAGTATCCTAATGCACTGAAAAAACTATCCAAAAAAGGAAGATTGACTGTGGAATTGGACAAGGTGGAAGTAAGGATGTTTGTGCTATCACATGGAAAGTAGGGTAAAAACATGGCTATAATGATATCTGCTTATCAAAAGATTCATAGTCACAGTTGGAATCTCTCGTCAAAATGCATAGAATACCCTCTATTGGTGCATCGAGAGAGATAAGGCTAGAAGAAGAAGTTAGGTGAGAGATTCAAGGGGTATTAGATCCTATAAAACAAGTTGTTGTATGGGATGATTGATAAGTTACAAAGGAATCAATTACACAGTATGTTGCAGAGCCAACAATGTTGTAAACAAAGATTTCGATGCTTTTCAGCTAAATGAAAATGAAATCAAAGATGTTTATTCATGATGCCTCGGAATGCCAAGTAAGATTTGATAATGAAAAATCACAAAAAGTCAAATCGGTTGCTACTAAATGCAAGGCTTGGCACACATACATGACTTGGGAGTTACACATTGAGGCACGTAACATGCCTATTATGCATCTTGCTCCATGAACATATCTTGTTTTCTTAATTTCGATTTAATGTTTGTAAATGAAAGTATTTTGAAATTAGAAATATAACTCAAGTGGAAGTTAAAAAGTCATGAGGGTAATTGAAGAATCATGAAGGGAGGTGAAGAGTCACCTCATTTTTGTATAAATATAACCTCCTAACTAGAGAGAAGGGACTTTTATTTTTGGACTCCATTTTGAGCACCTTCTTTAGGAAATCTTGCACATCCTTTTGAGAAATCTAATGATAACTTAGCATTTCCAATATTGGATTTCATGGGTGATTCTTTTAATGGTTCACTAGACATTTCAACATAAGCTCATTGAGCCATGGCAACTATTCATACATGTATTATTGAGCATTGTGGGACTTATCTTGTGGTGATTTAGTGGCATGTATTTGTATTTACATGTGTCAAAGTAAATGAACTATTTCATTTGGTTTATAAAACATGTCTTATTTGAAGTTGTATGTTATTCATGATTTTATCGTTGTTCCTAGTTTCGAACTAATTCATAATTGATAAACAAATCCTTTCTTTATCCATGTATCCTAATTGAATTATCCTCATATACTTTAAAGATTCATATTATTTATTTTGGTTGTGGATATGTCTTTTGTGAGTTACTTGCATAGTATTTCATAAAGCTATTGTAACTTGTGTTTTTCAAGAGTTATAATAGTTTTCTCAAGCATTTCTCTTTTCATCCAAAAGAAACCTCAAAAAAGCATGGTGGTGGCTTGGCCCACATACCAAATGGGACTCCTACCCCAAACGGTGTAATGTCTAATTAGGACCTTGCACTGGGATTATCCAAAAATTCATGACTTTTCATATAAAATTGATACATGACCCATCTCAGATTGGGATATGCAATATTTAAACTTTCAAAAACCATGAAGATGTCCACTATCACAATTATAAATATACTATACAAGTTATAGTAGGAAAACCTTTTGGTTTTATTACTCCACTAATGTGATGAATTGAAAACCTAAATGTATTCTTTTGTCCATGGAGTCGTGTCCTTTTTAAGAGAATTGAGCTAAATGATTTCTTATCTTGTTGTGAATATTTATGCCGTAAGGCGTTCCCCTCTAAAATCAACTTCCCAAATTTCCATGTGTGTCGGTCTAGAGCGTCAGATTGGATGTTAGACGAATAAAATTGTTTATGCGCTTGGATTAATAATTAGTTAAGAGAGGAGAAAGGAGAACAGTTACACAGTTAGGGAAAAATACATACAGCCTCCGGAACAACAGTCTAGTATTAGATCCGGTAATTGATCTCAGCGCCTTCTTCAAGCTCTGCCCATCTCTGGCTTCATCGAGTCGGCCTTTTAATCTACCTAGGGACAGCTGCAGAAATGGATGGAGGAAAGGCCTCGCAAAGGTCGCAAAATCGGCGTATATGGTAGATTGAGAGTGGGAAAGACGTCCCTGCTCAAAACCTTGCGTGGCAGGGCAGAGCAAGACTGTTCCCTTTAGCTACCAAATGCATAGAACAAAGAACTTACAGATGAGTCTTCCAAAGGCATTTCGATGAATTCCTTGGCGATTCCCATCATGCTTTTCATGACCTCCAATACTGAGTAGATTGTGCCTCAATCCCAACGCCTTCTTCAAGCTCTGCCAGACTCCGGCTTCATTGAGTCAGCCTTTCAATCTACTTGGGCATAGCTACAGAAATGGTTGGAGGAAAGTCCTCACAAAGGTCACAAAATCAGCGTATATTGTAGATCGGGAGTGGGAAAGATTTCCCTACTAAAAATCATCTACAATTACTACAAGAAAGAGGTCAGTGGTTTCTTTGATGTCTTCATTTGGGTTACAGTTTTTGGGAGCTTTGAGATCGAACAATTGCAAGATTCCATCGCTGAGGCACTGAATCTAAGTCTGGAAGGGATTTCTACCGCTGAGACGTGGAAAATGAAATTGAATGCTTCTCTGGAGAGAAAGAGATTTCTTCTGATATTAGACAACATGTCGAATGAAATAGATCTTAATGAAGTGAGCGTCAATATTGGGGATGATAATGGTAGCAAACTATTAGTCTCCAACCGCAACAGAGAAGCTGTTGAAAAAATGGGGGCAAAGGACTTTCTGGAAATAAAACCCTTGTCCTTAGAGGAGGGCTGGAAATTATTTAGAAGAGGAGCTTTTTGCAGATAAAGTTGTTCCAGAGAATATAGAGACTATAGCCAAAAAAATATTCCTCGATCTACAAAGATTTGTCATTGGCCATCAATGTAGATTTGCGAAAGCACTCAAAATGATTGGGAAAGAGCATTGAAGTTTTTGGAAAGCACAAATACTTCATTCCAAAGGAGCCAGATGAACATTGAAGCAAAGATTTATCAACAGTTAAGATGGAGTTTTAATGATATGTCTGATTCCCATCTACATAAATGTTTTCTAAGTTGTGTATCATTTCTTGGAGATAAGGAAATTCTTGTGGAGACGCTGGTGCGAGTATGGGACGCTGAAGGGTTACTCGACGGGGCATAGATGCCTTATTTGATGGATGCTGGGTGGCATTGCATAAAAGTATTGGTAAGTAGGTTCTTGCTGGAGTCTGGAGTATATTGTTGATGGTGACTATCATACAGTGGAGTATTTAAAGATTCACGAAGCTCTCCGTGAAATGGCGATTTACATAGGCAGCCAAGACCAGGAGAAATGCTTATTTTTAGTAGGTTAAAAGTTACAAAACTTTCCTGGTGAAGGAGAGACGAGGGATTGCAGATGCATATTGGTTGGCCATACTACTATAAAGGATCTTCCAAATGATTTGAAATGTTCAAAGCTTGAGAGTTTTGTATTAGCCTCTAATAACCAGTTGGAAAAGATTCCAGAAAGATTTTTCTTAGACATCAAGTCTCTGAAGGTTTTCGATTTGTCGCGCACATCCATAGGAACATTGCCAAACACAATGCAGCAACTTCAGCAGCTTAAGTTTCTTAACTTGGCCAGGTGCACCAAACGTGTTGATTTGCCTGACAGCCTTTGCACTCTATCTAACCTTCAAGTTTTGAATCTTAGTTCTTGTTTGGCATTGCGTTCATTGCCCAGTCAGATAGGAAAGCTCAAGAATCTAAATCATCTCAAATTGGATGCATGCTACAGTCTAAATGAGCTTCCAAAAGATCTTTCTCAACTCACTTCATTGAACACTCTCATCTTTTCATTAATGGAGTCTGTTTTTGCAGTGAGTGTGGAGGATCTTTCAAAGCTCTCCAATCTAATAGAGTTGACCACAATGATACCATCAGAAAATAAAGTGGATACAGAGGTTGCTTGGTTGGAGATGAGAAACTTAACATTAGAATATGATGCAGATGCAAATGCAGAAAGAGATTCTGTAGCACCCGAGCATGTTATTCTCCAAAATATGGGACATGTGAAGAAGTTGCAGAATTTTCATCTAATTAATTATCAGGGGGAACTCTACCCAATAGTACTTGTGAATTCCAAAATATGAAGATGTTGCTTTTGCACTCAGGTTACAAATTGAAGGTGCTCCTTGCCTTGGACAAGAATAAGAATGAAAGTGCAGATGATAGGAGTGCCTTGGACAAGAATAGGAGTGAAAGTGCAGATGACAGGAGTGACAGTGTAGGTTACTCTTTTCCAATATTAGAAATATTAGTTCTGAGAAACCTACTTAAATTAGAAAGTCTTGCAGGGTCATCTGAGATCTGGAATGAAGGGACAATCTTGTGATAAGTGTTTTGGGGCTTTTTGATGCTTTGGCTTTTGGAGTTGGGCCAGACCCACGTGAAATGAGTATTGATGAATACATCAAGTATGCTACTCCTCCACCAGTCCACAAATATCAGGTCCTCACCTCCAACCCCATGACTCCAACTTTATAATATATTTTTCCCATAATGTTTTTCTGATTGCTTGTTTTCTCTTCCTTTTCCTTTCATACGCAGGATAAGTCTGGACAAACCTTCCTATGCGTTATATTTGCAGATCAGATATCTATTACATATGGAAATTTTCAGCAGCAGGTATAACAACTTAGTGTTCTCAGTATATTTTAAATTTCAAAGAAATTAGAAACCGAAATTCAAAAATTACATTGACAAGGGTTTGGAAAAAATGTAGATAGATGAAGAGTGGGCGTGTTTGAATAAAGTGTGGAAACAATAGGCTGAAGAGGATGATGGAAGGATAAGGATAATGTTGCAACGTTCAGATGATGGAAGGATAAAATCAGACGAGCTCAATACTTCAAAGACTGTAATTAACTTTAGACTCATTCAAATTGAACCCAATCAGTGTCCAAAGGGCATAGTGGCGATTAGGGAAATAAAACGAGAAGTTGTTGAACGATTTGGAAGTGTGAACAATTATTTAAGTAAATATCCCCATCCAGTTCCAGATCGTCGTCGATAGGAGGTACTGTAACTGAGCTTTTATATGAATCTAGGGTTTTCAATTGTCTATTGTTGTTTCTTCCAGTTTATATGACCAGTAACATTTTCGCTGCTGATGTTAATTTATATGCAGCAACGTGTGACCCGGTTGGATTTTGGAGGTGAAGTTGGTTGCTCTATCCATGCCCTTAACTAACATACATATGGGTAGCAACTGCTTCCCCTGCAGAGGCTTCTGCTCTAAACTTCATGTACATGGGGCATATGGGGGCACGAGTTGTTATTATGTGAGGTACTTTTTATGTAATGATGTATGATGAAGTAAAAGTATATTATGTGGAATTCAACCGTGATAATCTCAAATACCTTGCATTGAAGTAAGTTATTGTAAATATGAAATAAACATAAATTAGCCATGGTAATGGATGGTAATGGTTGGTGTAAGTTAATGTAAATATGAAATAAACATAAATGAGTTGTTGTAATGGTTGGTGCAGAGGTACATCATTAAAAAGAAGTATGGAAAAAATTTCCACGTTTAAACTTTCCATATGTTTGGTTTAGGTTTATTTTGGATATTTTTCCTAATTATTTCTGTAGGTTTATTTTGGATATTTTTCAAAATTATTTCTGTTAAAATCTAGTGGGAATTGGTTGAGAATGGGTTGGAATTATAAGTTTGAGTTTTGAAATCTGTAAAATTTGAGTGTTTTATGAACTTATTTTTAGTAGGTTAAATCATTTTTGTTATATTATGATTTATTATGTAAATCAAAATCTTGAAAATTGTTAGGATTACAGAGTACCTACAGAAATTGTGAAATTGTGGCGTCTAACAACACTGTTGTTTGTTCCCACTGGTCAGCAAGACAATTTAATATAGGTTTTTTAGTCTATAAATAATCTCTATCATAAATAAATACCATGGGCAAAACCATAAACCACAAAACAAGTCTAACAAAAATTAGCAAATCGAGGCATCCTATGGGTTTTTTTTGTTGTAATGAGAATCTAGAAATTATCTGGATAGTGTGACAGGAATTGGTTGGATTTATAAGTTTGCAATTTGAATGCTTCACAGATTTTTCAATGGGTTTTTTTGTTGTAATGAGAATCTAGAAATTATTTGGATAGTGTGACAGGAATTGGTTGGATTTATAAGTTTGCAATTTGAATGCTTCACAAATTTTTCAATGGGTTTTTTTGTTGTAATGAGAATCTAGAAATTATTTGGATAGAGTGACAAGAATTGGTTGGATTTCTAAGTTTGCAATTTGAATGCTTCACAGATTTTTCAATGGGTTTTTTCGTTGTAATGAGAATCTAGAAATTATTTGAATAGTGGGACAGGAATTGATTGGATTTATAAGTTTGTAATTTTAATGCTTCACAGATTTTTCAATGGGTTTTTTTGTTGTAATGAGAATCTAGAAATTATTTGGATAGTGTGACAGGAATTGGTTGGATTTATAAGTTTTCAATTTGAATGCTTCACAGATTTTTCAAAAAGCTAAATACATTTTGTTCTTTTGTTATATTATAATTAGTTATGTAAACTAAATCTTTAAAAAATGGCGGAGCAAAGCATCCTCAAATGTTTCTTAACTAGGTTTATTTTGTATTAAGACATGAGAAATCATTTTGAGGAAGCTAAATACGTTTTTTTCTTTTGTTATATTATAAATATTTTTGTTTTGTTATATTATAATTAGTTATGTAAACTAAATCTTTAAAAACTGGCAGAGCAAAGCATCCTCAAATGTTTTTTAACTAGGTTTATTTTGTAATGAGACTTAAGAAATTGTTTTGATAAAACTCAGGGAAGAAGGTTACAACTTCCAACTTCTAGAGGTTCAAAAGTTTGCCTAATATCTGTTTTTGTTGTTCAACAGCCTTTCTATCTTTTGAAAAGTGTATCGGTGGAAATTCAAGTAATCATCCAAGGTACAGATCCAAATTGGGTAAGCACTTAATCTGTGAGATATAACTATTAGATTTGAAGCCTATCTTCAAGATCCATTTGGTTGGATACAATGGGCTAAATAATGGTAGGCTCACATTCATAAGACATTATCCATAAAAGTAGAGAGGGGGTTCCGCTTGCAAGGTTGATTGCATAGAAGCATTCCTCTAGTTCTTCATACCAAGAAGTTAATCTACCAGATCCTTTTAATTCGAATTCGCTTATGTGCTAGCTTATGCGCTTCAAAATGGCTGGGTCTTTGCATGGTTGATAGCAGAGAAACATTGTTGTGGTTGTTCATATGAAGAAGCTCCAACTCTATTTGATCGTAGGAAACATTGATATGGTTGTTCATATGAAAAAGCTCTAACTCTGTTTGATCGCAGATGGATAGAATATTGGCAGTCTATGGAATCCTTATACTCAGATTTTGGAAAACATAATAAGAAAAAGCTCTAACTCTGTTTGATCGCAGATGGATAGAATATTGGCAGTCTATGGAATCCTTATACTCAGATTTCAGAAAACATAATAAGGGTACTTACAGTTGCACTTGTGCAGATATGGATTATTGCCCATGTTTCTTATTTTAGAAAACTATCACTAGGAGTCATAGTTTGAAGAGTATGGCAGTGGAAAAATTAAGTGTTAGTTTGATTATTTTATATTTTGGAATTTTTAGTTGAAATTGGATAAAACAATTTTCATGTTAAATTTAGATGTTTTGTTGTTGAAAATGTTGTATTAACTATATCCCAAAAACCCTGAAGTATTATATTGTGAAGAATTCAGAATTTAAATTAGTGATTTATATAAAGCAAGCTAGATTATAACTAAATTTTAAATAAACATCCAAAATCACTGCTTAAAAAATCTAAATTATTCATACTTTGTTTTATTAAATAAGTTACAAGCACAAAGCCAAATCTTTCTGACTTGTAAGTAGTTGACCAGTTTCTATGTGTTTTTTTGGAAACATGGCACTTATTTCATTGTTATTCCACTATGTGTTTCACTGTTATTCCTGGTTAACTCCCCACCGAGAAAGCAAATGTATTTTTCAGTATTTAACCCTTTTAGGCAGAAACAAGTGTTAATTACAATTACAAATACTCCCAAAGATGATAATGGATTAAGACGTTCATATTGACTTGACACTTTTGTATTCAGTTTCCATAATGGACAAATGATGAATAAAAGTCAATATTGCTTCAAATTAAGGTTTCTAGTCCTAGATTACAGTACTAGGTGTTAGAGGCAGCAACCTTGTAGACATAGTGATTCCTCAATTATCATTTCCATTCTTTAGTTGTCATTAGAAGTTCCCATGGTCCAACTTCTACCAAACTTATCAAAAGATATCATTCTCTCAGAATGTAAACAATATTCTTTCTTTACTATCTCATGCATGCTACATATACTCAGAACCTGAAGTAATATTGAGAATTAAAATCTTAAAACATAAGAATGTACGGTAAGACTGCTTTACAATTTGAAATCGAATTAATGTTATCCTGTACAATTTCACTCCTAGTGAACAAAGGTTATGTCACTGTGGCAGTGATATAACTACACCATGAATCTATAACCAGTAATATTATGGATAACCCCAGTAGTATTATGTAAGTTAAATGGGATCTTTTATAATCAATTAAATTTTTTATTCTAACAGTTTTTCATTGGATCCTTTATAATGGCTTTTTTTCACATTAGTTTTATTTTTTTAATCTTATTTTTTTTATAACAATAGTTATAAAGTGTATAAATATTATTGTTGAATTATTTAAAATAAAATAATAAAAATAAAAATTGATTAATTATATAATTAGAATTAGAGTTTAATTTGATTCTTTTATGTAGAAACACAACCATATCCTATTTATTAATTTTTTTATTTATATAAAAATTGGATGAAGAATATCTCTTCATTTAACCTCACCTATTCAGTGATTTTAAATCTGGATAATTGAATTTATATTGGAGTTGCTAGTAATTTTTGAAAAAGTGGCAGAATAATGTTTTTGTTAGTTTTGGGGCTTATATTTGTACGAATCACTGAGGCTTGTTTTTGAGCTCCAATCTTTCCTTTTGGGACTGGAGGCAAAGGATGTAGGTTCTTTTCTTTCAAATGCGACTGGTTCTCTTTCTCATGGCTAATTAATGGTATCCTTGATTTAGCTCTACTGCCTTTGTTTTTACAAGCCCCTTGTAAATAGAAAGGTTGTCATTCATAGCCTGCGATAGAAAGAAGAGGCCCTGGGTGTCTGGTATGGAGCCCATAGATAGTTTCCTTCTATGTAAACATCTAGTATCCAAAGCCCTATTATGTGTTTTGGGGACTCTATTCGGTGTTCTCAGATTCCAATCTGGTGAACTCCCTTTCATGGAATGAAGCAAGCTTCCTACAAAAGGTATGGAGACCATAGATAGTTTCCTTCTATGTAAACATCTAGTATCCAAAGCCCTATTATTTGTTTTGGGGACTCTATTCGGTGTTCTCAGATTCCAATCTGGTGAACTCCCTTTCATGGAATGAAGCAAGCTTCCTACAAAAGAATACCCAGGGAACAATATTTCATGGGAATAATCTATGGATGCATCTTGATCAGAATTGATTACACAACAAGAAATTTGGGTTGCCACAGGTCCTTATCAAAAGAACTAGGCCTTTGATTATGCTAATAGATATGTGTATAAATGGAAACACTGTTGGAGAATACTTGCACAAAAAATTGATCTGGAACCATTACCATATGAGGGCGACTTACGGCATTTCCTTTGCAACATTTGGTGCAAATACTAGTATTATTATTATCCAATTTAAGGTCACGGCCAAGCCAGACACCAAATTGGTGTATGAGACCCCCTTGTGTGTGGGACAAGGGACCTACCTCTGCGCAACGATTTGACTGCTAAGTCTATGAAGGCATACATACTCTAACCCCCTCTAGTTGTGAACTTATGACCTCTTAGGAGGAAAGACATGCTCTTAACCATTAGGCCCATTAGTCTCATCCAAAACAATCAAATATGGGTCCAAAAAGAATTGTGCATAATAGTTGCAACCCTATAACGAAATTCAATTTTTGTCTCTTCCAATGCCTATGGTCAAAATTAAATTTATGCCAAGATGAATAACTTTTGTTGTGAAATTTTGTGGAATGATTCAATCATGTTGGGATAAGAGATGGAGAGACAAAATTTGTAATGGAAAGGACAATATTTGAAGTAGAAATAAGAAATGGCTAGTTCATAGTTTAGAAATGGGAAGAGAAAACATATGGGAGAACGCGAGAACTATAGGGATATATGTGACCATTGAAAATGATATTTGATACAATGATTAATTTATTTTTTAATATTTAAGATTTGATTGGTGTGTTTGTTGCTCTGTTACCTTTATTGTTGGTTTATTTTAGTTTATTTATTTTGTGATACAAGTGATCCTTGAGACTTTTTAAAATGTCCAATTAAGATATTCTCATCATTATAAGATATTTAACTTAAACCTTTCAAATATTATATATTGACAAATTTATAAAATTATAAGTTGAATAAACAAATGGTGTTTAGTAAACCTCATATTTAGTTTAATATAAATAAAGTAATTGTTTTGTTATAATGTGATTTTTGATTTGGTGAAAATATTTTATGTCATGTAGATATATTTTTAGTATATTATTTTATTTATTTATTTTTATTTGGAATAGGGAAATTTTGGAATACTTCCCCATATTTTGTGGATGGTAAATTGGGTAAACCATCACCAATCATGATGACAAAATCTCACCCCAAGGGAATTGAAGAGAATCGAATTTGTGATCAACAACAACTAGCAACAATATAAAAAAACTGCATATCTAGCTCTAAACCACTTGAACTAACCCTTGGACTATAAATACATATTACATACATGCAGTGATAAAAAAATGAATTACAAAAATGAATTTTATTATTCTTGTGAAACATGTATAAATATATGATATTCAATTTATAAAAGTAGAAAGTTGAAAAATTAAGAATAAAAGTCCCCAACACCTTTTGGGTACATATTAATATTGAGAAAATGGCACATGAAGCAAGCCCCAAGCATTTTTTTGTTTTTTAATTATAATCCAGTAATCTCTCTTGCGATTGACTTTACAATTTCAATGAGAAAGTAACATCTAAATGTGGGGACTTTGCAACACCACTATGTTGTGCTTGACTTTACAATTTCAATTAGAACGTAACATCTAAATGTGGTGACTTTGCAACACCACTAGGTGTATTATCTAAATGTGGGGACCTTTGCAACCCCACTTGGTGATTCTAATATGGATATCGATACTCGTATAATACAAAGTCTTAGGTTATTACATCATTTCATAAGACATGGTGTGTAAGATTATTAAATTAGACATAAATATTAGTAGTTGGAAATATAATATCAAATAAAATACTGGTAATTGAAATGTAATATCTAAATAAAAAGACTTAGCAATGCTATTTTTTTAGATTTGACATAAATATTAAAGGTAGGTAACTATGTAGATGAAGTTTTATCAGTTCTATAATATAAATTAAAGTTTTAGATCATTGGATAATTTAATTAGCAATGTTATTTCTTTGGATTTGACATAAATATTAATGGTTGCTAACTATGTAGATAAAGTTTTATCAATTCTATAATATAAAATAAAGTCTTAAATTATTGGATAATTTAATTCATTATATATTTTTATTTAATTGAAACATCTTACTATAAAGCCTTAAGTTTATTGAATTTAACATAAAAATTTGATAATTAGAACATAATATTAAATACACTTTGTAACAATAATGGTTAGATTTGATATATTTATTAATAATGGGTAAAAGTTTTGGTGAAGTGTTAGGGACTTTTATGATCTGAGATGTGTATGAGTTTATTGGATTTAACATGGAAATTGGTAGTGGGTGAGTAAATGCATTTTTTTTCCCTAAACAAAATTCCAGGTGGTTGAGTAGTAACTGGTTTTTTTTCCCATAAACCAAATCCCAACGCAAGAACTTTATTGCTTTCCAAGCTGTTTTGAGCAGCGCATATATACTGTCCACCATTTTGTTCTCTAGACTTCAACTGCCTTCCTCACTTTCTTTATGACCACAAAAATTTTTAATCCCAACTTACGCAAGTGAAGTGAAGTCAACAAATTTGTCACCCTAACTTAGAGAACTAAGTCAAGAAATTTGTAACCCCATCGCCATCCTATGTTGGTTGAGCATCGAAATTTCTAATCCCACTAAATACAAGTCAATTCGATATACCAAACTCAATATTTTTTTGATTCAGGAAGAGTGGTACCTTCCATTAATCGAGAAAATTACATAATGTACATACTGTACGGGGTTAAGAACAACAACACCAACCCTGTGCATTCTCAGCAAATAGTTGGGCAGACATAACCCCTTACCTAACTCAAAAAAACGTACAAAAGGAATGACTCTCTTAACCAGCGCTCAAAACATTGCTTGAGAACTCTGCCCTCTTAACCCGAAAGACAAAATTAAAGGGTTATAAAGTCCTTTCGGGGCTGATAAACGACATAAGCTTCGAGGGCCCACAGCCCTTGATGACGAGGGCCCACATGTCCTATAGCCCATATTGCAAAAAAAAGTTAACTAAAACCAAGCATTAAGCATTAAGCGTTAAGCAATTAAGATTAAGCATAAATAAGTCCCAAAAACTGAGTGATCCGGCCCTCGTAGATCCAACGGTTATAATTGATTTCGGGTCCCCAACAAGACCACTTATTAAAATTTCCTACGGACCCAATGCGAATCCAAAACCATCATTCTATATAATTTGGGGTCTGGTTTAGGGTTAACCATCTCTTGGCTTTATGGCCTGAATACCGTGCGATCCCGCCTTCATTGATATGATGGTCCTGAGCCGATTTCAGGCCGGAAACATGCCCATTCGGTATTTCTCCAATTGGACCCGATGAGTAGCATAAATCACCACTCTAAAGTTTTTCGGGTCCGTTTGACAGCTTATCCTTCGAGCTATTACCCGCCCGAAATCCGTTGGATGTCAGAGTTCACCACATTCGTTGGTCGGTTGCCTGTCAACCGGCCCGCTATTTACCCTTTGCGTCTTTCCAGTGATTGGTTCACTTTCCTCTGTTACCATTGGTCTAATCACTGCTTATCTCTCATAGCTTGATAATGTTCCCTGTCTTCATTCGCCTGTCTGTTACATTCCTCCCGCAAATTTCTTGACAGTGTTGACTCCCAAGCATAAACTTTGTTGTTTCTTCTGCAGAGCACTCGTTCATTTTCCAAATGATCCGCTAACCTGTTAGCTGTTTTGTGTACGTGAACAAATCTGAGTGTTCTCAGGGTTCTCAGGTGGGCTTGTATTCGTTAATAGACCTGCAACAACCTCCAGTGATTTGAAATCTTTTCTAGTCCTTTGCCATTGCCTATCTTCTTGACCAAATTGATTATCAATTCAGAGTCTGCTTCTATGATGGCATTATGAAAATTGGAGTTAATCAAGATTTCTAGGAATTTCTCTAAGGCCATGAGTTCCGCCATGTTATTAGTGGCCTTCCCCAAATGACTATGAAAGATGATTTTTATGTAACCCTGCTCATCTCTTATGACTCCGCCATAACTAGCCTCCCTAGGGTTTCCTTTTGAGGCCCCATCAATGTTAAATTTCAAAAAGCCATGAGGAGGCGATTGCCAGAAGTCCTTTCCCATTGTAGTGTGTCTTACTATCATGCTTATACCCTAGGGGATCGGTGACTAGATGATCTGGAATTTATCCAGGACAAAGAATTAAAGGTATTACAGACTCATGTGCATGGATATGCCTATGTTACTTTATGCAAGAGATCGATAAGATTGTGAAATACATAAACATTGAAGCAGTTAGAGAAAACAAAACAAGAAAACGTGTAAATACAACAAGTTTAATAAGGAGTTCACCCAATGCTCCTAGGCTACATCTCCTGGTCCAGCCTTCAATGGTGGCCTCTCTATTATGTTTTCTAAGCAGATTTTTTACAACAGTGAGCTAAATTTGAGTCTCACTTAATAGATATAAATCAGTAGGATTGGAGTACACAAACTCTCCTTACTAAAACTTGACCACTGCTGGTGACAATAGTATGAGCCCAAACTGAGACTCATACATGACAGGCCTATGCCGAGGAGTTCACTTGAACCTCTCAAGCCTTCTATGGAGTACACAAACTCTCTGACTCTCTCTATCTCTGTCTTGATACTGCCTTTGCTTTGCAGGTCAACTCGACTTATTTTCTTTGTTCTCTGCTCTTAGCTTTCTTACTCGCTTTTCTCTCTATCTTACTGCTTTCTAGTCGCTTACTTTGTCTCTGTTAGTTCATGGCTTTGAATCCAATCTGCTTTCTGACTGTTTGTTTTTGCTTCCCGACATTTTGGTTCTTCTGCCTTTGTCTGTTTGAATTCCCCTATTCTGCGTCATCATCACTATGTAACGCTTCACAGGGAGGTGGCCACCTATTTCATAACGAACTGAGTGTCAGTTCTCTTGGAAGTGTTTGAACGGTCGTTATTTCTGTTTAACCCCCAGATTTCCCGCGAACACAATTCTTTTTCCAACTCATCGTTCATGCTGGACTTCAAACTTTATATAACTCGGCCTGTTTACCCCATTGAATCTGGTCATCCGTCGGATCGCATGTCCATCATCGATCTGGAGCCTCCAAATCCTATGGTCAATGTCCATATCAGGCGGGTAAGTTGCATGACGTTTACCCATCTGATGTGAGTATTTTTCTCTCTCTTTCGCTAGACGCGTGGCACCCAGTGTGTGGCATCGGACAAGACTCGGTTGAAACCGCTTACCACTCGAAGCCCTTTCAATATCCTGCCGTTTTCGTGTGGGACTCGCCTCTGATTGAATCGGTGAATTCCGTACGGTTTTTTACTTTCCGGTTCTGGTCGCTCGGGGCTTTTCCTTCACTGAGGGGTTTTCCCGGCGATATGCGATTAGCGACTTGTTGTTAATCACATTTCGGAAACCTCCCCTGTTTCTCCAAAAGACCTCCCGTTTCGTTGTTTTGTGGCAGCGCACGTTACCATGGGCCAATAGTCTGTGCGCTTGACCGAGGATCCTCGTTCCTCCACGCTGCTCACAATTTACAACTGTTCCGAGGGTATTTTTGATAAGCTCGACCTTTGTAAGTCTCTGAAACTTTGGCATGAATTTTTACAGAGTTATAAAAACTTAGAGAGTGTTTTAGGATCCGATTCGGATGATGGCCTTCCCACTGAAAAATCTTTTGGACCACCAAAAGTTGGTTTTTAAGCATCCATCAAGTGAGGGTACAGATTCCTCGCTTGCCCAATTTCTATCCATTTCACACTGCTTGGTTTTGAACCTTTATGCCCAATCCTGAGGTACTCAACATCCCCTCTGCACGTAGTTCTCACCTTCCGGTCTAGAACTGTATCTTCCTGCAATTCATTAAGATATTCAGGCAACAGATCATCAATAGAAGGAAATTGACTCTACTCTTCGGGATCTTCAATTAATGAAGGTTCAAATAGTATCAAGCTGTCTGCATTAACAATTGAGTAGATGTGCATGTAAGCTGGTAAATCAAGGCAAAAAGCATTCTCACCAATTTTCTCAAGTATCTTGAAAGGTCCATACCTTATTGGCTTCAGCTTCTTACCTTCACCTTGCATTTTGTCTTTGCTGATATACAGCCAGACTTGATCACCAACTTGGAAACTATGCTCCATCCGATGCTTATCATTCCTTGCCTTGTACTTGGCTTGGCTCTTTTCTAGCTGTTCCTGTACTGCCTAGTGAATCTCTTGGATTTGTTCGATGAACTTGGTTGCCTTGTCCACATCACTGTGTCCATCGACCGCTATGTCTTTACCAAAGACAAAATCCAAGGGAGACCTTGGTGTGAAACCAAAACAGGTCTCAAAAGGAGATCTCTGTGTAGAAGAATGTTTAGCTTGGTTGTAAGCATGTTGCACATAACATAAATGTTCATCCAAAAGTTTGGTATGCTTGCTGCAATAGCCTCTAAGCAACTGGATCACTGTCCTATTGACCACTTCTGTTTGGCCATTTGTTTGCGGATGAAAAGTTGTGCTCTTCTTCAGTCTGGTGTCCATAAATTCCCATAAACTTGACCAAAATTTCCCAACAAAGCGGGTATCTCGATCAGATATAATGGAAGTGGGTAATCCAAAATGAACCCATACATGTTGAAAGAACAACTTTGTAGTTTGTTCAGCTGTAATCTGTTTGTTACAAGGTATTAAAATACACCTTTTGTTGAACCTATCCACAACAACATATAAATAGTCATGACCTTTTCTAGATTTAGGCAGTCCCCCAACAATGTCCATGGAAACACTTTCCCAAGGATGAGAAGGAACTGGTAATGGAGTGTACAAGCCTAGTTTTCTATTGTTGGGCTTGCTTTTAGCACACATGGTATATCCTCTTACATATCTAGAAACTGTCTCATTCATTTTTGGCCAATAACCAAATCTTTGCAGCTGTGCAACTGTTTTACTTACACCAAAGTGACATAATATTAGAGAAGTGTGTGCTTCTCAAATTATCTTTACTCTTTCAGTTTGTGGAATGCATAACTTTTGTTGAAGCCCCGAAAATCGGGTCTACAACAAGGGGGATACCCACCCGGTCCGGACCTTGAAAGTAGCTCCTTTTCCATTTGGGATGGTGGGTCCGACTGGGGATAATGGGACCAGTTTCCCAATTTGTGTGTGATGAGAATTGATATTTCCTTTTCTAATGATTTCTAAGTAAAATTCTTTTAATCTAAGTCTAATTTAAAACATGCAATTGTATTCTAATGAACAGAAATATCTAATTCTAAAACTAACCCGGGATTTAACTTTTCAGTTATGCGATCTAAAATAGTTTCTAACAGCAATTGGTAATAAAGATCATTCAATTTCTACGAGAAAAGAATTCGATAAAAATGAATTGTTTCGTATAAAAAGTTAGCCGAAACAATTTGTGAGAAGCATATCGCATAATACGTCATTCATACATTATGCATAAATAGAATAGTCACCACCGTACAAAAGTGCCAAACGATAACTCAAATATTCAAGCCTTCATATATAAATAACTGAACATAAATATTACTTTGACACATAAGCAGAAATTATTAAGAGATAAAAGTAACATTGATAACAAGTTCTACTCATGAGCTTCAGAAATATAGATTTATCTCTTCCTAATTCAATATCTACTAAGAGTACAAAAGTGCATTTCAGTAGCAGACATTAAACACAGATATCAATAAATCTCGTTCCATTCGTTCATCAAAACCTCCTTTGAGGGTGTAGAAATGCATGTTCTGAGGAAACGTTTTTGACAAATTTCAGGACCCTCCTCTAAATGCATGAGAGGGGTTAAAATACTACTACCTAAATACTAAAAATAATTTATTACAAAAATATAGGAGGAGGTTTAAATGACCGTCCTCATCTAAGGCAAAAATAAATCAAAACTAAATTTAAAACTAAATCTAGAAATTAAATATCTATGTATATATTCTCTAAGATCGCAAGCATTCAACATCGACTTGAGGAGCGTCGGTTTGCCAACCTCCAATTTTAGTTTCCCTACGAAAACAGAATCGGCAAGCGCTGGTGCTATCTTCTTGGCAGAGTTCGTAAGGCATTTGAGAGTCATGCATTGACTGTGCGATTTAACCAAGTACTGCTAGTAAGTATCCCAATTCAAATTGGTTAACTTCTTGATGGACTCTGCCCTTTCCTTAGCTTTTTGTCTCTAGCTTGTCTGCAGTTGTTGCACCTGCTTTCCTTCCTTCTTCCGATTCCTGCCACGCGTCGGGCTCCGAATGGAGTAACTAGGTTTTAGCCAAATCTGCTTACTGCCCAAGGGTGCCCCCGATAAATAACGTTGGTTTTGGAGCGTGGGTCCTGCCTTTAGCCTCTAGCGCTTTTTCCTCACGGTTTTCCCAGCTTCCATGCGGCCGAGCACTTCGAGGCTTTCCTTCTTGAGGGGTTTTGCCCAACAATGTGCGATTAACAATCGCGCATTAGAAACTACCTCCTTTTCCTGATTCGGGCTTCCCTGGTGCTAGTTTCGCCTCCTGCGCGGTCTCGATGGGCCTCGGTCAACGCACTTTGCCCTTTTTCAATGGTTCTTCCATCGCTGACTAGTTCTTGGTGCACTCTGCTAAATCTTCATTTTCTTTAGCTAACTTCTCCACGAACTGTTTGTTGTAGGTTGCCTGCGGCTCTGGTAGATGATACATAAGCCTTAAATATTGTGAAGTGAATGACCCTATGAGGTCTTGACCTCGAGACTTGAATCGTCTATTTGATATATCAGGACTGTCCAGTACCCACTTGACCATGTCTGTGTATGGAAGAATCTTAGGTCTTGCTGCTATCCGGTGTAAGAACGAACATCCAAGTTCAGTAATTGATGGTTCAGATGACCCACATAAGTCTGCTGTTGCTTTAACTTCCATGACTTTGGGGTTTTCTTCTTCGAGCAGACTGTACATGCCTTCCCAAGTGGTTATGTCGGCATCTATGTTATAGGTGGTGTCTGTGTATAAGGGCGTCATCTCTTTGTCCTCAGCAACCGGAGCTTTTCCCTTCTTTCCCATTACGCTCTGAACACTGCTGCATATATTATTCTGCTTTCCGCTCCTACAAATTTACAAGTAAGGAAAGAATAATGGTAAGAGATAAGGTGATGGGAAAGCTCTTAATGCCGAAATCATATCAAATATATCACCCTACGTGAAACAACCTTTCGATCAGATCTAAATCTTATCTCATAAATGACCATCAACTAACCATTAAATTGACATTAATGCCCATAACTTGGTATCAGATTACGAGAAAAACTTTATTGAACGATGAGCCCTGCAGATCTGCGATAAAGCGATTTTGCGATTTGCTTCGTTATATCGCTAACCCGTTTCATTAACAATCATTTATCACCTTATGCCTCTGTGAGATGTGATTTGCAAGATGCTTTATCGCATATTGCCGAATCGAGATATTTCATCTTAGGTGATACTTGCGGCATATGAAAGCTGCGATGCACGATGGGTCTTTAAGGCGCGCAATCTTGCATTGCGTTTTCACAATTTCGGAAGTTTGTTTATATGATGCCCTCCATTACCCTTTGCGGTGCGATGTTTTATTGTTGAGAGAACGATTTTATTTGGAACTTATCATAAAATTTTAAGTTTTTTGAGTTTTGTGGGTGTTTTCCTAAGTTTATGATAGTGTGTTTTATTCAAAGGGAAAGATAGGTACTAGTTTTTATTTTTGAGAAGGGTCCCCATTTATTTAGTTTTATTACTAAAACTAAAATAAAAAGGGGGGGTTTTGCTGGCCATAACAATTGGCGATTCACTAGGAAGAACTAGTTATCTCTGATCATCTTTTGAATTTTCTAAACTTCCAAAACAGAAAAGTTTTCTGGAAAATCAAACTTTATTATAGAAATATAAAGTGCATCATGCTTTTAGCCATTAATGGTAGTTTTCTTCTTCCGTGTTAATTCTAATTATTTACTTCCCAAAGCTAGTCATTGTATTTACATCAGCCACTACTTGGTTTATAAAGATAAAAACAAAGGCTTCTCTGTAGATTAGTTTTAAGTATGCTCATTTGTCATAGGTAGAGCCTCTGCTACCAACAGACTTTCATAGCCTCGATAGAGTTACCTATTACCCAGCAATGATCTTGTATCCTACTTGGAGAAATGTACAATTTTCAAAGATAAATCCATATCCACACTTGTTGTTTTTGTTTTCTTTTAATTCGTAAAGAACAATGTCTTGGTTTGGTAGCCAAAGTACGACAGTGCCATTCACTTGATTTATAACTTTGCTAAACAAGCCGGCTCATGATGATACCCCTTGTCTTTTGATTGCAACAATCTTGAGTCATTGCCCTGTTTTGGTATGCAGTTTTGGCAATGTCAGCAAGTCATAATATCTATGATCATGATAAGTTGGCTCGTGATGAGACCTCTTATTCTTTAAGCTTACAGTGTATCGTTGGATTACTCCTTGAAACTCGTAATTCCCTAGGTGGGGAGGAAGTCATTGGTTCCTTAAGAATAGCTCTGGGTGACAATTATAGAGTTTTTTGGAAACAACTTTTCTACAAAGAATCTTTGTTTTGTTATTGATGTTTTTCATTGTCTGATATAAAATAATTTCCCACTAAAGGTTGCTTTTTATCAAAATTCGTAAGGCTGAAACTAGTAACATTTTCAAGCTTGTAGCATTTGAATGTATTTTTCAATAATAATGATCGATTTTTCAAATCAGTTCTATTTAGCTAAGCGAAAAAACAAAATATAAAAGAAACACTAATATTTTTCATGAATTCCAAAAGTTTAACCATTTACAACCTATTTTATTATCAAAATAAAGCTATAAACAATAGTTTACAAAAATAGAAGAGGTCATCTTCTATGGAAAGTATTTTTTGAGAATTTGCCAACAGGAAAAGATTCTCTTTTCCCTACTAAATCTTGCAACATGAAAGTGGATGGACCTATGATTTCAATAATTTGGAATGGGCCAAGCCACACTCATTGGAATTTCGAATGTTTGCCTTTTTCTTTGTGAGCCTTATCCCATTTTAAACCTAAATCTCCAATTTGAAAATCCTTCCTAGATACCACACTTAAATCAAAGGAAGCCTTTACTTATGCTTGATGATGAGCGTGTGTTATTTTAGCTTGTTCTCGTTTCTCTTCTAGCTTAAGGATCTGCAGTTGTCTTAGTTGTAAAGATGAAGTTGGTGTTTAGTCAATAAATTGAACTAAGGCCAAAGAAGGAATTGCTAGATGAGTTGGGAGAACTACTTCTTTCCCATAAACTAAATTAAAGGGCGAAGTGCCAATGGAATGGGTTATTCGGTCTGCCCACAGAGCATACATCAAAGATTTGTGCCAATTTTTATGATTCTGATCAATGGTTCACTTAATGATTATGATTAAGTTTTCATTCGTTGATTCGGCCAACCTGTTCCCTTGTGGGTAATAAATGGCAGAATATTTAAGCTTAAAACCTCTTTTAAGTGCAAATTTAGTCATAACATTGCCGGAAAAATATGATGCATTGTCAAACATTAAAGCAGAGGGTAAACCAAACCTGGTGATTATGAACTGATCTATGAAATCAATGATGTGTTCAGCATTAGCTGTCTTGAGAGGAACTGCTTCCACCCATTTAGTAAAATAATATGTAGCTGTAAGTATATACCTATGCTATTTAGAAGAGTGAGGAACGATCTCACCTATTATATCCAATCCTCATTGATCAAAACGTTGATCGATATTGACTGGTTGCAAAGGCAATGATGGTTTCTTTTGTCTCCCAGCAGCAATTTGAAAAATTTGACATTTCCTTACGTAGCTATGCGCATCTTTAAATAGTGTCGATCAATAATATCCTGCGTGCAAAATTTTATGTGCTGTAGCATCTCCCGCATAATGTCCACCTGCTGGTCCATCATGGAGTTCCTGCAACACCTTTTCAGCTTCAGATTTCTCAAGACATCGAACGAGAACATAATCATAATTCATCCTAAAAAGTACACCATTTACGAGTTGATATTGCTTAGCCTTCAATCTCAGGGCTCTTTTCTTTGTATAATCCAAATTTGAAGGAGCATATCCATTCTTTAGATAAAATATGATATCAACATATTTTGATTCAGTATCGTTTAGGCTAACCTCATACATTTGTATCTCTTGATTTGGAGATGATATTTCAGAAATAAGCGATGCTCCAGCAAACATATTGCAAAAGCCTTGACCATTTACAATATTCGCTGGCCTGATCTCAGCATCGTATTCTTGTAGGGAAGTGACCCAATTTGCTCTTTTTTCACCAACGTCTTTTTGTACGAAGAGATTTCTTACCGCTGGAAATGGCACTATGATCTTTGTATGGGTTTTAAGAACAAATGGTCTAAAATATTTGATTGCTTTGAAAACAGCATAAGCCTATTTCTCAACATCAGAATAATTTAATTCAGCCCCTTGTAGATTTGAACTAAAAAAGGAAATTGGGGCTTCTACCTTGTCTTGATTGGCTTGAGTGAGTATCGCAGCATATGATTTATCAGAGGCAAATGTATAAAAAATAAAATGATCGGAAAAATTTGGAGTCGCTAGGGATGGGGAATTAATAATCGCTTGCTTGATCAGATTAAACGCTTCATATTCTTCTTGGCCCCATTTGAAGAGTGAATTCTTTTTTATCATTGCTTGTAATAGTGACACAATCCTTGAGAAATCTGGAACAAATCTTTTAACAAAATTAATCTGGCCAAGGAAGGATTGCATGGCTTTCTTATTATGAGGCAAGGATATTTCAGAAATCTCCTTAATTCTATCGGGATCAATATGGATTCTAGATTTTGACATTATAAATCCAAGAAGTTTTACTTCACTTAATGCAAAAAAGGACTTTTTTGGATTAAGTGAAATCCCATACCTTTGGCAACGTTGGAAGATCTACTTTAAGTCTCTAAGGTGATTACCGCGTTTTTTAGAATATGTTGTTATGTCATCCAAGTAAATCACCACTGATTTGTTTACTAATCCCTTAAATGCAATGTCCATGGCCCTTTGAAATGTGGCGCCAACATTAATCAGACCAAACAACATCTTTTGATATGCGTAAGTACCCCATTTGGTTCTGAACGTGGTTTTTAGTTGATCGTCAGGATGGACTAGGACCTAGTTTTATCCGGAGAAACCATCTAAAAAGGACATTAATTCTGATCCTACAACCGCTTGCAATATTTGTTCCATAGGAGGCAGGGGGAAATTATCCTTTTGGCAGGCTTTCTTAAATTTCGAAAGTCAATACAAATTCTAATATCTCCATTTTTCTTTCTAATGGGAACCAAGTTGGAAACCCATCTAGAATGTCGAACGGGAAAAATAATTTTGGCTTTCAATAATTTATTGAGTCTGATTTAATCTGACTTTCCAGATTAGGATGGATCTTCCTTAGCTTTTGCTGGATGGGTTTTTCATCAGCTATCATTGGGATAGTATGCTGAATGATTGAAGTGTTGTAAGTCTTAAGGTCATCGTAGTTCCAGGCAAAGACACTTTTGTATTGTTTCAGGAGACGAACATAGGCTAATTTTTCTTTTGGGGCTAGGCCAAGACCTAGGTTGATATTATGTGGCTTGGTATCAGTTCCTAGATTTACTAATTCATAGTTTAGAGTTGAACTCTGAAGTTTTGAATTGGTAGATCTCTTAAAACGGTCTTTCAAATCATATAGGTCTTCCAACTTGACTACAGATTTTGGTATAGCATTATTAGTGCTTTCTTGTTGTAAATGTTTGTCATGTTGGTCCTCATCAATTATCTTATTAGTGTAAGATCCGTCGGATGTTAGGAAACTTACAATATCAGGATCATCGTTGAAAATTCTCCAGTTTGTAACATTATCAGGGATGGAGGGCCTAAAGATCAATTCGATTGAGAATCTGTCTAGGCTATAGTCTTCTGAGGGAATGAGTTTAGAAGCTATGTTTGCTAGGAGGTTAGCACTAGCATTTTGGAGTCTAGGAATAGGTGAAATATTAAATGCTATAAAATGTTTAATCAAATCTTGCACTAAAGATTGATAATGTTTTAAATGACCTGATAGACAATGTATAGTATTTCGTACCTGTTTAATAACAATCTCAGAGTCTTCGAAGACTTGTAGATACTTGATATCTAGTCCGATTGTCTTGTATAGTCCTTGGACTAGAGCTTCGTATTCTGCAGTGTTGTTTGTGCAATCAAACTCGAGTCTACATGTTAGCATAGTTTTGTTTCCCTTTGGACTAACTAATATACATCCTGCTCCTACTCCACCGTTAGACTTAGAACCATCAAAAAATAATTTCCAAAATAAAGATTTATTTACAGGACTATCTATAAATTAACACATTTAGAACTATCTATTTGAGAAAAGTTTTCTACTTGAGATAAAACAGAATGTTCTAAATAAGGCGAAGAATGAGCACTAAAATTTCCTAGGAAAGAGTCAACAGAATAGTTGCCAATTATATTGTTGTTGTATGCTACAGGTTCATTTTCTCCTTCCAATTCCGTTACTATGTATTTTTGGTGTCTTTCTCGCTCAACCTTTATCTGATTCGGTTTACCATTGTAAGGGAGCCACATATGTGACCAGTCGGTCGCAAAGTATCCATGAAGCTTTTCAGACCAATCCCTACTAAGAATTAAGCCATAAAATTCGAGAATGTCTGCAACTAGAATATCAATGACTTGACATACCTTTGGATTAGATGACAGCCTTATGGTAACTTGATTTAGTTCACTGATTACTTCAACTTGCGATCGGTCCAGCTGAACTATGCGTACTGCAGATTTTTGAGGTTGGACGTTTAACTTTGCACATATTGTTTTAGGTAAGACATTAAATGAAGCTCCTGAATCTACCACACAATTATGCAAGTTTTTATTGAAAATTTTGTAAGTAAGAAGGAATGGGGGAGTATGGGATTTTGACCTACCTCCAATTAAAGCAATATCATTCGGATCAACTTTATTTGCCATATTAGTTGGAGGTCTTCCCATCTCATGAGAAGCTTGCGAGATTATAGCAGTAGGAAGAGGTGCAACTAGTATTGCATGTAACTCTTTCAAAAGTAGCTTCTATTGATGTTTCAATTTTCTCAATTCATGAAAAGTGATATTAGCCCTAGTCTTTTTCATGTCTTCAATGATATTATACTCCATCTCATCAAAAACAATTGGTGTTTTAGACGGAGTTGGTGAGTCGGATTGGACTGGGCTTGTTTGAGTCGCTTTTGGTGATGATCTCTTACCTGCGAATTTATCTTTAGATGTCGAGCTTGCACTCTTCTGTTTAGGACTAGGTTGTGGAGGATCGAGTTGATTTCTACTTCTGGTACTAAATAGTGATGCTTCTTAATCCTCTTCATCTAGAAGGATGAAGTCCCACATTCCCTGTACTTCTACAACTTCATCTTCATCAGTAGGTTCCTCGTTAGAAACTTCCTCTTCTTCTCCTTCCGATTCTGCATTTGTTATAGCATTGGGCGGATTTGAATCAGTTGAAGGATTTTTTCTATAAGGCTTGTAGGGATTTTTAGAAGAAGTATCTGCTACTTGTCTCTTAATGTCAACCATTTCGTTAGACATGGTTTTTAAGACTTTCTGCAATCCTTCTAAATCAAATGGGTCTTTTGATTGTTTTTTCTTAGGATCATCTCTAAAAGTAACCTTCTTAGATTTTCTTTCATTGACAACATTTTTCTTTTCTAAAGCTAAGATACATTTCTCTACCACTATCGCTTCCTTCATGTTTTCAGCCAATGTTTTCTTGGCAGCCCTGTCAAAAAAGATAGCTATGTTCGATGGTAAAGCAGATATATACCATTCACTTCTAACTTCTTCGCTAGGCTTGGAAGTGGTCGGAATTTTATTCAAAAGCTTGTTGAAATGCGAGTTAAAATATTTGATAGGCTCTCTTGATTCAGCCTTTAGATTCGATAGATCATTGATCAGTGTTCCTGTAGATCTATCATCGCCGAACTTAGTCAAGAATTGCTCTTGGAAAATTTCCCAACTAGTGATGGATCCTGATGGTAACGAAAAATACCAGGATCGGCTACTCCTTGTAAAGTATAAGGGAAGAGCAGGACAACAACATCTTCATTAGTAACACCATTTAAATTTATCGATAACATAAAGTTATTTATGTGTTCTTTTGCTAGCATGCCTACTTCAGGATTAAACTTGGGCACCATTTTTCAGCATGGGCCGGTAATTGGCTCAAGGGCACAGGAATTAAGACTGCCCCTGGGTTATTCCATGGGGTTTGGGCCATTGCTGAAATACTAACAGAGGAAAGTGCAGACGAAGTTCCTTGTAGAAGGGATGAGGATGTTAAAGTTCCAGTACTCTGATGGACAACAATTTGTAGTGGAGGGGTGGATGGTTGACTTTGCAATGGGGAAGTTCGAATGGATGTTGATGATGAAAGAGTCTCACTATCAGACCCTTGAGGTGACTTCCTTGCTCTTTTCCTTTTGGTAGAGGTAATTCAGTTGGTTCGA